>OZ023312.1:55601658-55937536 GCA_964007375.1 Ophion obscuratus
TCTCTCTCTCTGTCTCTCTCTCTGTCTCTCTCTCTGTCTCTCTCTCTCTGTCTCTCACTCTCTCTCTCTCTCTCTCTCTCTCGCTCTCTCTCTCTCTCTCTATCTCTCTCTCTTTCTCTCTCTCTCGAAATATCGCGAGTAGCGAAACTTGTTTCGCTACTCGCTACATTTGTATCGAGTAGCAACATTTTTTTCGCTACTCGCTACATTTGTATCAAGTAGCGAATTTTTTTTCGCTACTCGCTACATTTGTGTCGAGTAGCGACATTTTTTTTGCTACTCGCTACATTTGTATCGGGTAGCGAGATTTTTTCGCTACTCGCTACATTTGTATCGAGTAGCGAATTTTTTTTCGCTAATCGCTACAAATGTAGCGAGTACCGAAAAAAAATTCGCTACTCGATACAAATGTAGCGAGTAGCGAAAAAAAATCGCTACTTGTTACTAAAGTATCGAGTAGCGAAAAAATTTCGCTACATTTGTATCGAGTAGCGAATTTTTTCGCTACTCGCTACATTCGTATCGAGTAGCGACATTTTTTTCGCTACTCGCTACAAATGTAGCGAGTATCTTTTTTGTATCTCGATACAAATGTATCGAGGTATGGACATCTCTGCTTCTGAGAAATAATGAATTTCCGAAATTTTTGCAAACATTGTTTTCCTTAAGGAGTAACACCACTGTAGCGGCCTGCCACGAAGCGTTTTAGACAAATAATACTTGGGGTAATTATTAAGCATATATTGAGGTATATTCCAAAAAAAAATTATGGGAAAATATTACAAAATGGCGACACTGCAGCAAATTCTTCCGAGGCATGTTGAACTTAAGGTGCTCTGCGACACGCAGTATAACTTGTACCAATTTTAATCGGAATAAAATATTTTTTTTAATTAAATCTAGATGAGTGTAGTTAGTGAACCACGTAGGGCGTTTTAGAAATATTGATTTTTGAGTAATTGCCGAGTATTTGACTAAAAATGTTCAATTTTTTTTAAGACAGTTATTTGTTAATAAACATTGTTTTCATTAACTTATCGGGACTTCCGTTTCCGGTATGAGTGTGAGTGGACGAAAGTGAGAAACCGGCGAAAGAAAAGCGGAGAAAGGTGAGGACGTGGGGGTCAGGAAAAAAGTGATAGTGCGGGAACAGGTGAAGCAGAAGAAAGAGATACGAGTAGAAAGGTAGCAACACAGGGAGCAGGACAAAAGGAGAGGAAAAGAAGGAAAACAGGTGAGAAAAGAGTTTAGGGAAGAAAGACGAGAGAGCGGCGGTGAGGTAGAGCGGGGTGGAGCACGGAGGAAGGCGCGCGGAGACAAGAGAACAGTGGCGGCAGAACGGAGTGGTTAGGAAGCAGAAGGAGAAAGGAAGAAGGAAAGGCAGGAAGGTAAAACAGAGAGGGGAGAAAGCGGACCGACGGGTAAGAAAGATAGGTAGGACGGTAAGGAAGAGAGGCGAGAAAGCGGCTCGGCGGGTAAGGAGAAGGAAGGAATGTGCGACACGGCAAGGGGAGGGGAGGAGTGCGAAGAGGAGATCGGACGAGCGGGCGAGGAGGGGAGAGAGGAGGAGGAAATAGTAAGGAGAAAGGGAAGAAAGACGAACGCGGAAAGGTTAAGGATGGAAAGGAGCACGAGTGTAGGAGAAATAAGTGATCTATGGAAAAGGAAGAGGGTGCAGATGGAGGAAAAGGAGCAGGAGGGAAAGGAAGCCTTCCTGAAAAGTAGGAAGGTGCAGCGGTCGCCGGAGACAGGGACACAGGAGGAAGGTAATATCGAAAAAATGATTAAGGAGATGAGGGAGGAGGTCAGAAGGGATATGGCGGAGGTCAAGGGGCAAGGAAGGAAAGTAGAGGAAGAACTGGGAAGGATGAGGGGGAAGATGAAGCAGGCGGAGGTAAGATGGAGAAGGGAAAATGAGGCGATGGAGAAAAGGATAAGGGAAGTGGAAGGGAGGATGATGAAGCTGGAAAAACAAGACAAGGAGATAGAAGAAATAGGGGAGAGATTTAGAGAGTTGGAGAGAGAAGTGGGGAGGGGAGGGAGGAGAGGGGGGGGAAAGAGAGGAAACGGAGGAAAAGGAGGGGGGAGGGCAGACGGAAAGAAGGGTTAAGGAAATGGAAAGGAAAATGGAGACGAGAGAAAGAGAGGAAAGACGAAGGAACTTCGTAGTGAGGGGGGCAACAAAGGAGGGGACAATAAGGCAGACGGTGGAGAAATTGACGGAGAGAATTGGAGCGCAAGGGAGGGTGGAGGAGGTGAGAGAGATAGGGAAAGGAGTAGAACACAGGAAAGAGAATGATTGAAGTAAGAATGGAAAATGTAGAGGGGACGAAAGAGGTTATGAGGAAGAAGAGGGAATTAAGAGGGAGAAAGGAAAGGATAGAGGATGACCTGACGTGGGAAGAAAGAAAGATACAGTGGAAACTGAGAAGGGTAAGGGAAGAAGAAGAAAGGAGGGGAAAAAGGGTAAAAGTGGGGTATGGGAAGGTGATTGTAGAAGGGACCACGTGGTTCTGGGATGAAAGAAGCGAAAGATTGAGAGATTGGAGAGGAAAGGGGAGAGAAATAGAGGGAGGAGAGGGAGGGAGGCAGGAGATGAGGGGAGAGGGGAGGTACCAAAAAACTAGTAGCGAGGGGGGAAGAAGAGGGAAGGAAAAGGGAGAGGAGGGAAAAGGAAGGGGGTAGATGGAGGGTGGTGTTCTGGAATGTGGCAGGCCTCGCGAATAAGGACGAAGCGTTTTGGAAGGGACTGGGAGAGTGGGAGGTGGTAATGATGATGGAGACCTGGGTAGAGGAAAAGGGATGGGAAAGAATAAGAGGGAGGCTGCCGAGAGGGTTCACATGGACAGTGAAATGGGCTGCAAAAAGGAATAAGAAGGGGAGAGCCATGGGTGGAATGATCATCGGAGTAAGGGAGGAAATGCAGGCAGAAAAGTGGGAAGGGAAGAGGGAGGAGGATGGGTTAATGGCGGTGAAGGTGAAAGCAGGGGAGGACACATGGACAATAATAGCGGTATACGTGAATGGAGATATCGAAAGGAAAGTGGAGAGCCTGAAGGAATGGATGGAAAGGCAAGAGGAGGAAGGGCAGGTGTTAGTAGGGGGGCACTTCAACGCGCGGACAGGAGAGGAGGGAGGAGGAGGTAGGGAGGATAGGGAGGCGGAGGAGGAACGGAGGAAATCAAAGGATAAGAAAATAAACACGGAAGGAAGGAAATTAATAAGATTGATAGAGGAGACAGGGTGGGAAATCTTTAACGGGAATATAGAAGGGGACGAGGAAGGAGAATTTACGTACACAGGGGGGAGAGAGGACACGGTAATTGATTATGTGATGGGGGATAGGAAAACAAGGGACGGGGTGGAGAGTATGAGGGTAGGAGATAGGGTAGAGTCAGATCACCACCCACTAATAGTAACAATAAAGAGAGGGAAAAGAGAAAGGAAAAAGCAAAAGAAGAAGGAAAGAAGGGCAGGAAGCGGAAGGTGGTCGGAAAAAATGAAAGAGGGCTACGGGAGAAGGATAGAGGAGGCGGGAGTGGAGGGGGGAGAGTTACAACAAACGGTAAAAGAAATTATGGAAAAACTGAAAGAAGCAATGAAAGCGGGGGAGGAGGAAGGGGGTAGAGAGAGAAGAGAGACGAGGGAGGGATGGTGGGGCGAGGAATGTAGGGAAAAAAAGAGGGAGGTAAGAGCGGAGTTGAGGAGATGGAGAAAAGGAAAGGGCACAAAGGAGGCATACAAGGTGAGGAAGAGGGATTATGGTGAGTTATGTGAAAGGAAAAAAGAGGAGGAGAGAGAAAGAAGAATAAGAGAGGTAGCGGACGCAAAGACTGAGAACAAGGTGTGGGAGATAGTAAATAGAGGGAGGAAGAAAAGAAGCGGAATAAATGAAAAGATAGAGAGAGAGGAATGGAAAAGGCACTTTATAGGGCTATTAGGAGGGACAGAAAGGGGAGGGAGAAAGGGCGAAGAGAGACAGCGAAACGGGGACACGGAAGAGGAACTAGGAAAGGAGGAACTGAGAAGGGCGGTGGGAAGGCTGAAAGAGGGAAAGGCAATGGGAGGCGATGAAATACCAAATGAAGCGTGGAAATGGGGAGGGGGAAAGGCGGTGGAATGGGCCTGGGAGATATGTAGAAGGGTGTGGAGAGGGGAGGGTTGGCCAGAGGAATGGAAGGAGGGGATAATAGTCCCAATAGTGAAAAAAGGGCAAGGGACCAGAGTAGAGGAGTATAGGGGGGTGACGCTGATGCCCTCGCTATACAAGGTGTATGCGGGAGTGTTGGCGAAAAGATTGGAAGAAGAAGCGGAAGCGATAGGGGCGGTGCCACAAAACCAGACGGGTTTTAGAAGAGGGATGGGAACGATGGACAATGTGTACGTGCTAAATTACATCATAGGAAAGCAAGTGGGGAAAAGGAAGGGAAAACTGGTAGCGATATTTATAGACCTGAGAGCGGCCTTCGATACGGTGGATAGGAGGGAGTTGTGGAAGGCGATGGAGGAGAGAGGGATAAGAAAGGGACTAAGAGAAAGGACAAAGGAGATATACGAAGAGACAAGGAGCAGAGTGAAAGCAGGGGGGGAGACAGGAGAAGCATTCTGGACGGAGAGAGGAGTTAGGCAGGGATGTCCGCTGAGCCCGCTGCTGTTTAACATGCTGACAGCGGATTTGGAGGAAGAGCTTAGAAAGGGGGAGTGGGGGGAAGTCAAGGTAGGGGAGAGTAAAATATACTCGTTAGCGTACGCGGACGACGTAGTGGTGGTAGCGGGAAGAGAGGAAGAGATGGAGAATGTGATAAGGAGACTAGAGAAATACTTTGAGAGGAAAAGGCTGGAGGTGAATGTGGGAAAGACGAAGGTAATGAGGTTTAGGAAAGGAGGGGGAGGTACAAGAAAAAAGAGTGGAAATGGAGGGGGGAAAGGTTGGAGGAAGTGAAGGAATTCAGATATCTGGGATATGTATTCAGGAGGAACGGGGGACAGGAAGCTCACATTAAGGATAGGGTGAAAAAGGCGGGAACGGTAATGAAGCAGGTATGGGGAATAGGGAAAAGGGAATTCGGCAAAGACGTGGGAAGGAGACTGTGGCTGTTCGACACGCTGGTCTGGACGGTGATGGGGCACGGGGCGGAGATTTGGGGGTGGGAGGAAAGAGCGGCAACGGAAGGGGTGCAGGATAGGTTTTTGAGATGGACACTGGGGATTGAATGGAGACCACCGGGGTACTTGGTGAGGGAAGAAGTGAAGAGAGATAAAATAAGAACCAGGGTAGGGAGGAGGGCATGGAACTTCGAGGAAAAGCTGAGTAAGGGATGGGGGAGTGAGTGTGCAAGGAGGTGCTGGGGAGAAATCAGGGAAAGAGAGGGAAGGAGGGTGCAGGGAAGAGCGAAATGGGAGAAAGGCAGGGAAGAATTTAGGATGGTAGGGGGGGAGCGGAAGAGGGGAGGCAGGAGCGAGAAAATGTGGGGTACGAAAGGAAGGAGAAGGAGGACAGGGAGAGCCAGGAAAGGGAGAGGTGGGAAAAGATAAGAGAGTCGAGGTACAACCGCTGGTATAAGGACGTGAGAACGAGAGAGGTCCCACAGTACTTGAAGGCAGGATGGGGTGAAGAGAGGTACAAGAGAATAGCGAGATTCAGAATGGGAAATGAGATGAAGGAAGGCAGATACTGGGAGGCAGAGGAGGACAGGGAATGCAGGGTATGTGGGGAGGAGATAGAATCGTGGGAACACGTGCTGGATAGGTGTGGAGGGGGGAGCGGAGAGGAAAGAGGAATAGGGGAGAGGATAAGGGAGATACTGGACGAGGGGGGAAAAGGATAGGCGTGGATGAAAGAGCTAGAGGAACGGAAAGGAAGGAGGAGAAGAGGAGAGGAAGAAGGGAATGAAAGAGGAATGGAGTGAAAGAGGGAAACGGGAGTCGGTGAGGCGGAGAGAGGAGAGAGAAGTAGATGTAAGCGGGGCCCGGCGGAAAATGGCATGAAAAGAAAATAAGGCGGAATTGGGGGAGGCGGCGGAGAGAGGGAGCGTGGCGGAGTAGGGTTAAGTAGGTTAAGTAGGATAAGTAGGTTAAGAGCGAGTACAAAAATGTAAAAGAGATTGTAAACGGGAGTCCTTTGGAACCCTACGGGGACACAAATAAAGAATACATACATACATACATACATTAACTTATCGACAATCCCCTACATGGTTCGGTAGATACACTCATGTAGACTTAATAAAACAAAATTCTTTTTTTTAAATTAAAATTGGCACAGTTATACTGCGTGCCGCAGAGGTTCGACATGCTTCGGAAGAATTGCTGCAGTGTCGCCATTTTGTACTATTTTCGGATGAAAAATTTATAGCAATATACTTAAATGTATGCTTAATGAATACTGCAAGTATTATTTGTTTATCACATTTTCTTCCGCAAAAAAAATATCAAAAAATACGCTTCCTGTAAGGCCGTTACAATGGTGTTACCCCTTAAAGTCTTCATATAATTTGCGAGATTTTCCCGTGATTGTAATAAAAATGATGAAATATTCGGAAAAATTCGGAGAAACTCGGATGTTTGCGTGAAAATAATTGTCCGAAAAACTCCGAATTCTTCATATTTGTTCCAATTCATAGCAAAATTCGGAAAAATTTTCCGGAAAAAATCGGAGCTTTTCGGAAAAAAATTTGCACTTGGGGCGCGGGATCGTTTCCCGCGCTCAGCGCGTTAGTTATCATTATTATTTTAATTAGTTATCTTTTAGTGTCGAAAAACTTATCGCGCACTCTGACCGCTTATTTTATTAGTTTATATGTTAATTGAAATATAATAATAAATCTAAATTACAACTTATTTTACTTCTGAAAAGTTTTTTTGCGCTTTACTCACACCCGTCCCTATGCCAAATAAATTGTAATTCATAAAAGTAAGCGGAAATATATTCGTATTATTATATTCATTCTCATATACTTTCATCAAGCGATAAAGCATTATGATATTGCTTTATCGCTTGATGAAAGTATACGAGCGGAAATATATTTATATTCGTAATATTATATTCATTCAATAACTAATCAAAAACTTTCATATACTTACGCTCATATACTATATACTTCTTTCATATACTACTTTCATATACTATCATCAAGCGATAAAGCATTATCATAATGCTTTATCGCTTGATGAAAGTATATGAGAATGAATATAATAATACGAATATAAATAAATTTCCGCTTACTTTTATGAATTACAATTTATTTGGCATAGGGACGGATGTGAGTAAAGCGCAAACAATTTTTTAGAAAATAAATAAGTTGTAATTTAGTGTAGGTGAAAATAATACTGATTAAGAAATTTGAATTTCCCGCCCGTGGGTTCGAAGACCATGTGACCAATAGATGATGTAGATGGCGCTAGAGTAAGTGACATGCACTGCGAGGACGGAGAGAAAGACGCTGGCTCTCTCTCTCTTGCTGGACGGCGGTTGAACGAGAAACACGTGTGGAAAAACTCGCGTCACGGGCGTCCGAGCATATCATGGCGTAAGAAAATCCGCGTGCATCTTGAAGCACGAGCCCGAATCGTCAAAAAGCTCGTTACGAAAATGTGCGCGAAGAAAGTACGCTCAATATCACGATAATATTTTCGAGATATTGCTCACGCACGTTAACCTGACTAACAAAATTGCGACAACGAGCATCAGACCAAAAAAGGCACGCAGTCGCCAGGTCTGACGCTCACCTCGTGGACTCCAAGTATTCAACAACAAATTCCGGATCTCGGTGGCGGCTTCACCTGATTCTGCAGTCGTTCGGAGGGAAATGAATTTTCATCGAGAATTAGTGATCACAATTCTCGATAAATCTTCCCCATCAAAAAGGATAATTCGGAATCACCAGCGCTCGAATGGACACCAAGAGTATCAACGGTCATCGAGTCATCACATCGAATTACGACAAAAAAGGAGTACCAGTCTTTAATCAAAATATTGAATCGGACAACCGTGAGTAGATCTTGAAATCAAAAATCAAGAGAAAGCAAACAGTAATCAACAACCCGTCCAGTGAGTTTGCCTAAGAATATAAAATTTGGGCCAGCGTCCCAAAAGACGCTCATTTTTATATGTAAAGCCGTTATGCTAGTTATTAATTAGAGAAAATTTGAGTCAGCGTGCCAAAAGACGCTTCGTTTTATATTTGATAAATGATATTGGCCAGCGTGCCGAAAGACGCTCCTTCGTATAATAAAATTTAGGTTTGCGTGCCAAAAGACGCTTCGTTTTATATGTGTGTGTGAAATTTCTATCGGAATGCGTATCGAGCGAAGCTCAGTGATAACTAGGTTTACCATTAAATTGGTCAGTGTGCCGAAAGACTTGATATTCGTTACAAAAGAAACATTTTATATATTATACAAAATTTAGGTCAGCGTGCCAAAAGACGCTCCATTTTACCGATTATAAGAATTATTGAAAGAGCTATCGAGACGAGTGACGCTCAGGTTTTTGTGTGTGTTATTTATCGCATGAGGCCTCCGTGCCGACGTTGTTACCGTATTTATGTACATATAAATTGAATAGCGCATGGCCCTCGTGCCGATATTGTTATCGTAATTATATTTATGTATTGAATTGTGCCAATGGACCGATGTAATGAATAATAGACTGAATAATGAAATGACAGGTAAAATAATTTAGCGAGTCTGACTGATGATATTTCAATAAAATGTACTAGATGGTTTCGAAATCCAAAATTACCCATATTATTATTATCATAACACAATAAGAATTCTACAACCTTAAAAGTAAATAGTACAAATTGGCGCCCAACGTGGGGCCCGATTTAATTCGAGTCTCACTACAAATTAACAATAATAAATTCAGTTTCCACTTTTCAAAATTTGAATAAAGCATATTTTTCATTACAATAACACTAAATACTAGAATCGTCATGTCAATTCATAGAACTCCACCGAAAACGCCGCATAAGGGGAATATCCCGTTGTCCCCTTCGCCGGATCGTAATACAATAAAAGCTAAAAGGATATTACATTTATCCGGTACGGAAAAAACAAACACTAACTTATTTGATGCTGTAGGTCCGTCCAATGAAAGAAAAACGCTAAAGGAAGAGCGAATGAAACTAAATGCTGAGAGGAACGAAATCGAAAATCTAAAGAAGGAATTGATGCATGGAAACATGATGGCCGAAGAAATACGGCGTTTAAGAGCGATGGCTGAAAGACAGGAGCGCGCAATCGAATCACTTCAAGCAGCCGCGTCGGCCGAAAATACATCTACAACGGAACAACAGGGTTCAGGTATGTTGTGCGGACTGGTTAAAAAATTTCAATCACTTAAAATCGAAATTAATATGCCCAAATTTGGCGATGAATCGGTCCACCAACCGCAAGAATTTTTAGATAAAATAGAAGATTTTTTCATGATAAAGCGCGTCGAAAACGAGATGCAATTAATGATTGTTGAAACCGCATTAGAGGGTCGAGCAAATCTGTGGTACAAAGCGAACAAAACGAATTTTAAGGATTTCCAAACTTTCAAGGCTGATTTTCTCGAAGAATTTTATTCGATTCCGGTTCGAGTCAGATATAAAAGTGCATGGATAAGCCAACGATATAATCCGAGTTTCGGTTCTCTGCAAAGTTATTTTTTAAAACAATATGCCGCGAGTAAATACATTACTCCGCCGTTGGAGCCGTACGAAATCTGTTATACTATCATGCAGGGTTTACCCTTTCGTGTTCGGGAATCAATGATTTGCACTAATTTATCGGATATTAATGCAGTATCGCAGGCCTTAGCCATGCTCGATCGAACAAATGTCGACAGAGAAAGCGTGAGGAGAGGTCAGCCTCCCGATGCTAATGCTTATCCTAACCGTTTGAATAATAACGCTGTACCGCCGAGGTTTGCCTATCAAAGAAATAACAATAATGATAGATTTCGCAACGCTCCCGCGGAGAACCGGCCTATAACGCATTACCCAGACAGGGGGATGCCGCCTAGGAAACCGATAGAAGCAAGAGCTACGTCCCAGGCTATTACCATAATCGAAGAGCAAGAGGTGTCCACGAATCAAATAGAGAACCCCAAAAATACCGAGTTGATTCCCTACGCAGCAATACCACCGCCCAGAGTCACTACGGAAATCGAGAAAGAATTACCACCCGGCACATCCGCAAATTTAAACTGATAGGCGGTGCGACGATTGGTGGCAGTTCCCCGTCGCACCAGATACACGATTTAATTGATGAAATGGCGGAGGAGATTATTCGAGACCCTTATGACCGGCAATCTAGTGACACTAATGTCCGAAAATGTCCGAGAATGTTGCTCGAAATGTTCAAAATACCTATCTCGGCGCTCTTAGATACCGGGAGTCAGGTGTCCTGTATTTCCGAAGAATTATACCACTATTTGAAATCTCATTTTGAGATAATCGAATTGCCCGTCTCTAACTTGGTAGTAACGACAGCAGTCGGTAAGAAGGCCACTAAGGTGCTAAAACAAATTCAATTGGATTTAAAAGTAGATTCTATCGTTATCACATCATATTTACTGATCATACCTTATCTGTCTACACAAGCTATTTTGGGGAATGATTGGTTCCTAAAGAACAGGGTCGCTATCGATTATAATAATTTCGAAGTAAAGATTGCAGGTAAGGCGATTGCTAAAAATTTAATTTCATTTGACTTTCCAATTGAAGATAAAATACTAACATCCAAGGTAGACGATGTGGTGGTTATTCAAGTCATTGGGGGTATCAGGCACGCCGACGCTCCATCTAACACGTATGGATACGGGAAACATTTTGAGAGTTCAAATGAAGAATTTAATCCAAGGAACAATGTGAATAAAGATACCGAGCTTGACGTCACGGGGTGTATGGGTTCAGAATTGAAGAATAAAATAATAGAGAACGAACCGGACCTCAATATAGCAGGGGTGGAAGATCTAGAAATAAATGTCGATTTTAAAGAACAAAATGATAATTTTATGGAGCCAGTAGATGATGAAGAGGAAGAGATGAGTCGTATATATTCCGAGGGAGATAAATTACACGTGATGTCTGACCTGAAGAGGCTGATTGAGGGAATAGGGCACCTGTCAAATGGGCAACGTATAGAGCTGGAAGCAGTGGTTGGAAAACACAAACGACTCTTTATGAAGAAAGACACCCCGGCAGGACAATATCAACACGAAATCCATTTAAAGAAAGCTGGTACTGTCGTTAAGAAATCATATCCAGTTCCGTACTCCCTGAGGGACGAAGTCGAAGAGGAATTAGAATCGATGCTAAATCAAGGAATCATTGAAAGGTCAAAAAGCCCCTTTTGTAACCCGCTAAGAATAGTGCGGAGGCGTGACGGTCGATTGCGCATTTGCATAGATGCTCGCTTTTTAAATGCAGCAATCGAATCGGATAACGAAGCTCCGCCTAGGATAGAAGAACTAATACAAAAACATCACGGAATCTCGCTTTTGACAACCGTCGATTTAACCAATAGTTATTGGCAGATTCCATTGCAGGAATCGTCGCGACCGTATACTGCTTTTTTGTATGGCACGACACTGTTCCAATTTTGCCGTATCCCGTTCGGTTTGAAAACCGCTGGCAGTGGGTTTATTAGGGCGCTTAGTTTGGTTTTTGACAAAAGTTTCGAGTCGTTCCTCACCATCTATATAGATGACTTGTTGATCTCATCTTCTTCGTGGAATGAACATCTCGAGCACATCGATAGAGTCTTTACGATCCTCACTGATAACAACTTCACCCTGGGGTTGAATAAATCGATCTTTTGCCGTTCCGAAGTTCATTTTCTGGGATTTGTACTTTCAACCGAAGGTATACGCCCTGATCCAGACCATCTTACGGTGATACGTAATTTTGACGCACCGCAAAATAGAAAACAATTGCAACAATTTATAGGAGTCTGCACATATTACCGTCAGCTTAGCATTCGACATGCGAATTTTATCGAACCATTTAGGACGTTGTTAAAGGCCAAATCTGCTTGGCATTGGTCCGAACAACACGAGCAAGCATTCCTGGAATTGAAAGAAAACTTCGCAAATGCAGTTATGCTATCACACGTAGATCCAAATCGGCTGTTTAAATTGCAGACCGACGCTTCGGACAAAGGTATTAGCGGCGTTTTATACCAGGAGGATGAGAATCGCAATAAATATATCGTTTCTTTAGTAAGCCGATGTTTGAACCAAGCGGAGAAGAATTACGGTACGACCGAAAAGGAGTTATTAGCTATTGTATATGCAGTAGAGAAAAATCGCCGTTATCTTATAGGAAGGCCGTTTGAGATAATAACCGATCACATGGGATTGACGTTCTTAAACACTACTGTGTATCATACTCCAAGGCTTAAAAGATGGTGTCTCATTTTACAACAATATATGTACGAGGTAAGCCATTGCGCGGGCAAAGACAACATAGTCGCCGATTTTTTTAGCAGAAATCCTAATGGAAGCTTCGACCAACAAGGTCCCCCGTCCATTCATGTACCATCATTGATAGCTGCGTTACCATCCCAATCAAACAAAAAGAATATACTTGCTTTAAATATGGGGTCAATTGACATCGACCTGCCACCATGGCCCGATGATATCCGCGAAGATTTAGAAAGGTTAGCCCAATTACAGCAACACGATGATAAATTGTCGGAGATTATCAAGGAAGTGGGAGAAGGTAAACGGGTGGAGATGTACAAAGTAAAAAAGGGCATCTTATTTCAACATCAATCAGCGGCTCAGCGATGGGTTGTTGTCCTTCCCCAAAGTCTAATCTCAAATATAACGGCTTACGTTCACGATTCATTGGGCCATCCTGGAGCAAGAAAAACGCTCGCCTATGTCAGTACGTATTTTGTTTGGAAAGGGATGAGAAAAGATGTCAGCCGCCATGTTCGATCATGTGATTTATGCCAAAGGACAAAGCCAATAAATTTCATCATGGAAGGGGAATATCAATTAGTTGAGGCCGAAAAACCCTCTCAATTAGTAACTGTAGATTTTTATGGGCCTTTGCCATCATCAATAGCAGGGGTACAGTATATATTTGTGGTTCTAGATGCTTTTACCAAATTTGTCAAACTGTATCCGATGAAAAAGGCTACCACCGCGGCAGCAGTACGTAAATTAGAGAATCATTACTTTAATGAAATTGGCATACCAGAGGGGATTCTTGCTGACAATGGCACTCAGTTTACATCGTGCAAATGGAGACAGGCGCTAGAGAGACATAATGTCAAAGTTCGTTACTGTTCAGTCCGTCATCCTCAGAGTAACCCTACCGAACGGGTCATGAGGGAGTTGGGGCGCTTTTTTAGAGTTTTGTGTTCAGAAGCCCACCGGCGTTGGGCAAAGCACGTCCCAGACATCGAAAGGCTGTTGAATGTTACAACGCACAGCAGTACTGGATATACACCTTACGAACTGCAAACCGGCAAGGATCCCCAAAACGAGGTTGTGAAAATTATTGATTTTCCGGAATCAGACCCCGAAATTTATCAGCGAAAATTAATAAAAGCCCGGGAGAATATAATGAAGAGTTTCGAAATTCGGAAAAAATATCAAAAAACATCTACAATTGCGTTAAATGTAGGCGATTTAGTACTTCTGCGCAGGCCGTACCCCTCGAATGCGGTGGATAAGGTGATCTCCAAATTCTTCCATTTGGATTTTGGGCCGTATAAAATAGACAAAAAATACGGAATGAATGCGTTCCGGTTGGTGGACCCGGTGAATAAAAAGATTCTCAAAGGAGTTTTTAATCGAATTCATTTAAGACCATATAATGAGCCCGCACGACACTGACCACTGTGTGTTCCGTTGATTATTGTTTTTGCTTTTTTTGTTTTGTTCTTCTCACCATTTTGTTTGACTGACAGCTGTCGGCAAAAATTGTCATTAAGATGATCTAAAGCGCTATTTATTAAGGTCCTTACCTAATAATTTTAGGATGGCGGCCCTCAATAAAAGGGGGATATTGTAGGTGAAAATAATACTGATTAAGAAATTTGAATTTCCCGCCCGTGGGTTCGAAGACCATGTGACCAATAGATGATGTAGATGGCGCTAGAGTAAGTAACATGCACTGCGAGGACGGAGAGAAAGACGCTGGCTCTCTCTCTCTCTTGCTGGACGGCGGTTGAACGAGAAACACGTGCGGAAAAACTCGCGTCACGGGCGTCCGAGCATATCATGGCGTAAGAAAATCCGCGTGCATCTTGAAGCACGAGCCCGAATCGTCAAAAAGATCGTTACGAAAATGTGCGCGAAGAAAGTACGCTCAATATCACGATAATATTTTCGAGATATTGCTCACGCACGTTAACCTGACTAACAAAATTGCGACAACGAGCATCAGACCAAAAAAGGCACGCAGTCGCCAGGTCTGACGCTCACCTCGTGGACTCCAAGTATTCAACAACAAATTCCGGATCTCGGTGGCGGCTTCACCTGATTCTGCAGTCGTTCGGAGGGAAATGAATTTTCATCGAGAATTAGTGATCACAATTCTCGATAAATCTTCCCCATCAAAAAGGATAATTCGGAATCACCGGCGCTCGAATGGACACCAAGAGTATCAACGGTCATCGAGTCATCACATCGAATTACGACAAAAAAGGAGTACCAGTCTTTAATCAAAATATTGAATCGGACAACCGTGAGTAGATCTTGAAATCAAAAATCAAGAGAAAGCAAACAGTAATCAACAACCCGTCCAGTGAGTTTGCCTAAGAATATAAAATTTGGGCCAGCGTCCCAAAAGACGCTCATTTTTATATGTAAAGCCGTTATGCTAGTTATTAATTAGAGAAAATTTGAGTCAGCGTGCCAAAAGACGCTTCGTTTTATATTTGATAAATGATATTGGCCAGCGTGCCGAAAGACGTTACTTCGTATAATAAAATTTAGGTTTGCGTGCCAAAAGACGCTTCGTTTTATATGTGTGTGTGAAATTTCTATCGGAATGCGTATCGAGCGAAGCTCAGTGATAACTAGGTTTACCATTAAATTGGTCAGTGTGCCGAAAGACTTGATATTCGTTACAAAAGAAACATTTTATATATTATACAAAATTTAGGTCAGCGTGCCAAAAGACGCTCCATTTTACCGATTATAAGAATTATTGAAAGAGCTATCGAGACGAGTGACGCTCAGGTTTTTGTGTGTGTTATTTATCGCATGAGGCCTCCGTGCCGACGTTGTTACCGTATTTATGTACATATAAATTGAATAGCGCATGGCCCTCGTGCCGATATTGTTATCGTAATTATATTTATGTATTGAATTGTGCCAATGGACCGATGTAATGAATAATAGACTGAATAATGAAATGACAGGTGAAATAACTTAGCGAGTCTGACTGATGATATTTCAATAAAATGTACTAGATGGTTTCGAAATCCAAAATTACCCATATTATTATTATCATAACACAATAAGAATTCTACAACCTTAAAAGTAAATAGTACATTAGATTTATTATTTTATTTAAATTAATGTACAAACTAATAAAATAATCGGTCAGAGTGCGCGATAAATTTGTTCACACTAAAAGATAACTAATTACAATAATGATGATAGCTAATGAAAATAAATAATCAAATAAGAATTAATAGTAATAATAATTTTAATAAAAGCACTGAGCGCGGGGAACGATCCCGCGCCCCTTGTGCAATTTTTTTTCCGAAAAACTCCGATTTTTTCAGAATTTTTCTATGAATTGGAACAAATATGAAGAATTCGGAGTTTTGCGGACAAGTATTTATACGCAAACATCCGAGTTTCCTCGAATTTTTCCGAATATTTCATCATTTTAATTACGATCACGGGCAAATCTCGGAAATTATATGAAGACTGTAAGGGGTAACACCACTGTAACGGCCTTACAGGAAGCGCATTTTTTAGATATTTTTTTTGGCGGAAGAAAATGTGATAAGCAAATAATACTTGCGGTATTTATTGAGCATATACTTAAGTATATTGCTAGAAATTTTTATCCGAAAATATTACAAAATGGCGACACTGCAGAAATTATTCCGAAGCATGTCGAACCTCTGCGGCACGTAGTATAACTGTGCCAATTTTAATCTAAAAAAAAAGAATTTTGTTTTATTAAGTCTAAATGAACATTTTTAGCCAAATACTCGGCAATTGCTCAAAAATCAATATTTCTAAAATCGCTTACGTGGTTCACTAGCTACACTCATCTAGATTTAATAAAAAAAATTATTTTGTTCAGATTAAAATTGGCACAAGTTATACTACGTGCAGTGTTGCCATTTTGTAATATTTTCCCGTACATTTTTTTTGCAATGTACTTCAAAATATGCTTAATACTTACCCCAAGTATTATTTGTCTAAAACGCTTCATGGCAGGCCGTTACAGTGGTGTTACCCCTTAAGGAAAATAATGTTTGTAAAATTTTGGAAATTCATTATGTCTCAGAATTATGAGGGATAAAAAATGTAATAAGTTTTTTTTACGAAAATCTCATTTTTTTCATCTATAACTTTTCTCCGAATATCTCCGCAGCCTTTCACTCAGGTAATAGGAAAAACGAAAATTTCCGGAAAAACATTACTAAGCAGTTTTTTTTTTTACGAAAATCTCATTTCTTTTCATCTTTAACTTCTCTCCGAATATCTCCGCAGCCGTTCACTCAGGTCATAGGAAAAAGAGAAATTTCGGGAAAAAAACGGGAAAAAAATGAGAAATCATGAATGTTCAGTGAAAAAAAATGTGTTTCTGGGAAATAGACCAGAACTTGAATCTGTTTTAAACCATTTTTTCTCCGAAAATCTCAAATATGACTAAAATATGAGAAATTATGAAAAATTTGGAGAAAAATTTGCACCACGGGCCCCTGCGGACCGAAGCCAGGAACGCTACCAACGGGACCATCTCATCGCTTATAGAATATGTGCACTTTCTCATACTTATGATTCGCGGCCGGATGGATGATTGGCTTGTTTTTGGGGATAATGCTTTATCGCTTGATGAAAGCATGAGAATTAATATAATAATACGAATATAAATATATTTCCGCTTACTTTTATGAATTATAATTTATTTGGCATAAGGACGGGTGTGAGTAAAGCGTAAACAATTTTATATAAGATAAATAAGTTGTAATTTAGATTTATTATTATATTTAAATTAGAATATAAACTAAAAAAATAAGCGATCGGAGTGCGCGATACATTTTTTTGTATACATTAATAACGCAGAGAATCAACAGCTAAATAAGCATTAAAATCATCTAAAAGCCTCGCGCGTGCCGTCGGGTGACGTCACGCGCGAATCGTGCTCAGATTGCTTTTTCCCTCGAAGCCTTCGTTTCGGCTTGGCCGCACATGTACGTGCTCAGCGTCCATGCGTTGGTGTAGCTACCGAAGACGCGGTCAGAAAACTTCGACCGTGCTCGGCTCTTTCCGAAGATGTCCAAGCGTCGCTCGCTCACGGCCACGCGCTACTATGATTGTGTGATGGGCGCGTAAGAGATTAGAGAGGGGGTAACTTTTACGCGCGATCTGGCTGCACTGATCCCCGGTAGCAATGTCTTGTTTTTTTTATTAAGAATATACGAATTAAATATCATAAATAATGCCTGAACAGGCGAGAATAGCTAAAGCGAGAAGCGAGAATAGCAGAAGTTCGACATTTTCTGAATATAAAATTTCAAATATAAAATTATATTCGAAATTTTCTGAATATAAAACGAAGAAAAAAAAGTTGTTTCACCGGGGATTGGACCCGGACCGTAAGCATCGTTAATCCGTCACGCTGCCAACTCAGCCATGACGCTCATTGCAGATAGAGAAACATTTATGATACACCTTTATCCATAATGTTTACTGTTGAAAAAAAATGTCGAAACGATCGCGGCAAAGGCTCAAGATTTCTTTTTGAACCTTCCACGGTCGTTTCGGCATTTTATTTTTCAACGCGGTTCATCGTTAAATTTTTTTAACCCGCATTTTCGGCATAAACGGGCAAACGTGAGAAAACAATGATCTCGATACATGTTTTTCACTTTGAAATTCATTTAATGCATATTCCAATCCTCAGTACGGCCACACATATATGTCGAGCTCGATCGGACGGAAAATCTCGCTCCGTTCGCCTGTCGAGCGAGCGCGATTTGCGAGGGGCAGAGACTTTTCCCCCACCAGCTACCCATTCGTGTTCACGCTAACTGCGATACCGACTTGAGCGGTGATAACGGACTCGCGCGGCTACAAGGGAATCTGCAACCTCGACAGAGGCGATGATCACGAAATGATACTCCCGAAATTGCCGCCGCGATTTAGCGCCATTTACGAGGCACGCCGAAAAGGGGAGCGTTGTGCATCTCCCTACTAATCTCTGTTTTCGGCGTGCCTCGAAAATGGCGCTAAATCGCGGCGGCGAGTTCGGGAATATGATTTTGTGTGCATCGCCTCTGTCGAGGTTGCAGATTCCCTTGTAGCCGCGCGAGTCGTGAGCACCGCTCAAGTCGATATCGCAGTCAGCGTGCACACGAATGGGTAGCTCGGTGGGGGAAAAGTCTCTGCCCCTCGCTCTCTCGACAGGCGAACGAGTGAGATTTTCCGTCCGATCGAGCTCGACATATATGTGTGGCCGTACTGAGGATTGGAATATGCATTAAATGAATTTCAGAGAGAAAAACATGTATCGAGATCATTGTTTTCTCTCGGTTGGCCGTTTATGCCGAGAATGCGGGTTAAAAAAAATTAACGACGAACCGCGTTGAAAATGAAAACGCCGAAACGACCCTGGAAGGTTCAAAAAGAAATCTTGAGCCTTTGCCGCGCTCGTTACGGCGTTTTTTTTTCAACAGTAAACATTATGGATAACCGTGTATCATAAATTTATCTGTATCCCCAATAAGCGTCGTGGCTGAGGGGTAGCGTGACGGAATAACGATGCTTGTGGTCCAGGTTCGATCCCCGGTGAATCGACTTTTTTAATCTATTTTTTTTCTTCATTTTATATTCAAAAATTTCGAAATTACTCTTGTTTTAGCTACTCTCGCCTGTCCAGGCATTATTTATTATATTTAATTCATATATGTTTAAGAAAAAAAAGTGCTGCTGCCGGGGATCGAACCGCGTCATCCGTACTCACAAGGGGGCAGTACGGCAGTCGGATTTTTGTAATTTTTCGTACTCATGGTACGCGAAGTTCAGAGCTCGAATATTAATATCCCAAAGCAGTTCGACGCCATATTCAGAAATTTTCGAGAAAATTGACTTTGAAGTTTTCGAGCGCACTCTTATCCCAGAAAGATGCAACGATATTCGAACCGGGCTCGTGGCGTACCCGGTAGCGCTCGAGTCTAGTAATCGCGGGGTCGCTGGTTCGAGTCTCACTTCGAATTTTTTTTTTTTTCCTTTTTTTTTTAATTCGCATACCTCCGTCATTTAAATATCCCGATAAATTTTTGTTGTATATAATCACATATTATTATATATAATTAATATAATATATCTATATATCTTTATATATGGACAAAATCCATATATAGTTATTTATGTACAACATTCATTATAGTTATAAATAATTATATATTTTCTCATATATGATCATATATTATTTATATATAACAATAGGTGATTATTTATAAAAAAATAAATAAATAATCCCGGGATAAAAATCATAAAATCTATGCTAATTCACATATATGTAATTATAATTGTCAATGATAAATGCAAGTCTTATTTTTGATTATCTCTTGCTTGAAATTGCGAATAGGCGACGTAAAAATATCCAGTAATAATATTTACATAAACTCCCTTGTAGATTAATAGGAATATAAATAGAAGAATAAATGTTGAAATATGTGAATATAACGCTTGCTTTGGCAACCGTCGAGATGCCGTGAAAATTACTGTTTTCCTTGTTTTTACGATGGTTATCACTCTGGCTCGTGTAACATTACACCCGATGTATAAAACAAACGAATACAGACCGACTAATAAAGTATTCAATTCCTTACCGACGTTTTTCATTTTCATCCTAAAAATGTTGTTGCTTATAAATATTGATACTTGAAAATGTATGTTTATAATCAAGAGATAATTAAAAATATAACTTGCGTTTTTTCATTTTAAAAAAATGAAAAAAAAAAAAAAAAAAAAAAATTTCGAAGTGAGACTCGAACCAGCGACCCCGCGATTACTAGACTCGAGCGCTACCGAGTACGTCACGAGCCCGGTTCGAATATCGTTGCATCTTTGTGGGATAAGAGTGCGCTCGAAAACTTCAAAGTCAATTTTCTCGAAAATTTCTGAATATGGCGTCGAACTGCTTTGGGATATTAATATTCGAGCTCTGAACTTCGCGTACCATGAGTACGAAAAATTACAAAAATCCGACTGCCGTACTGTCGCCTTTTAGCCACGAGGCTCTTGTGGCCGCAAAGTTGCCTTACTCATAGACAACCATCGATGTGAAGTGTGTTGAAAAAAATGCCGAAACGCTCCAGAAAGACTGGAAGTTTTTTTCTCAAACTTTCTCTTTCTCGATCCTTTCGGCACTGTTTTCCAACTTATCCAACGTCTATTTATTAAAAAATGCTTTGTTGATTGTTAAGCCGAGTGCACTAATCAAATGGTGCAAACTGCAAGTACAGTTTATTTAATCTCATAATAAATTAGTGCACTCGTTCTCGGAGGGCACCACGAGAAGGCAATCAACTTCACCCCCCGTCAGCTCAAAGAGTCTCGTCTTGAAAACGGGACGCTTTCGAGAATATATGGTTCCCAAAAGCGCAACTCAAGGAACTATTGATCGATCGAAGAGCAGCTTGAAAAGCCTCGGACCACACAATTCGACAATTTAAGATGACTTGCGAAAGTGCAGCCTAAAGAGCCTCCAATTGCAGACAGGTGCAACTTCGATAATCAATCAACGGTTGAATAATTTCAACACTCTGAATTTGCTACAAATCTCTGTTTTCGGCGTGCCTCGAAAATGGCGCTAAATCGCGGCGGCGAGTTCGGGAATATGATTTTGTGTGCATCGCCTCTGTCGAGGTTGCAGATTCCCTTGTAGCCGCGCGAGTCGTGAGCACCGCTCAAGTCGATATCGCAGCCAGCGTGCACACGAATGGGTAGCTCGGTGGGGGAAAAGTCTCTGCCCCTCGCTCTCTCGACAGGCGAACGAGTGAGATTTTCCGTCCGATCGAGCTCGACATATATGTGTGGCCGTACTGAGGATTGGAATATGCATTAAATGAATTTCAGAGAGAAAAACATGTATCGAGATCATTGTTTTCTCTCGGTTGGCCGTTTATGCCGAGAATGCGGGTTAAAAAAAATTAACGACGAACCGCGTTGAAAATGAAAACGCCGAAACGACCCTGGAAGGTTCAAAAAGAAATCTTGAGCCTTTGCCGCGCTCGTTACGGCGTTTTTTTTTCAACAGTAAACATTATGGATAACCCTGTATCATAAATTTATCTGTATCCCCAATAAGCGTCGTGGCTGAGTGGTAGCGTGACGGAATAACGATACTTGCGGTCCAGGTTCGATCCCCGGTGAATCGACTTTTTTAATCTATTTTTTTTCTTCATTTTATATTCAAAAATTTCGAAATTACTCTTGTTTTAGCTACTCTTGCCTGTCCAGGCATTATTTATTATATTTAATTCATATATGTTTAAGAAAAAAAAGTGCTGCTGCCGGGGATCGAACCGCGTCATCCGTACTCACAAGGGGGCAGTACGGCAGTCGGATTTTTGTAATTTTTCGTACTCATGGTACGCGAAGTTCAGAGCTCGAATATTAATATCCCAAAGCAGTTCGACGCCATATTCAGAAATTTTCGAGAAAATTGACTTTGAAATTTTCGAGCGCACTCTTATCCCAGAAAGATGCAACGATATTCGAACCGGGCTCGTGGCGTACCCGGTAGCGCTCGAGTCTAGTAATCGCGGAGTCGCTGGTTCGAGTCTCACTTCAAAATTTTTTTTTTTTTTTCCTTTTTTTTTAATTCGCATACCTCCGTCATTTAAATATCCCGATAAATTTTTGTTGTATATAATCACATATTATTATATATAATTAATATAATATATCTATATATCTTTATATATGGACAAAATCCATATATAGTTATTTATGTACAACATTCATTATAGTTATAAATAATTATATATTTTCTCATATATGATCATATATTATTTATATATAACAATAGGTGATTATTTATAAAAAAATAAATAAATAATCCCGGGATAAAAATCATAAAATCTATGCTAATTCACATATATGTAATTATAATTGTCAATGATAAATGCAAGTCTTATTTTTGATTATCTCTTGCTTGAAATTGCGAATAGGCGACGTAAAAATATCCAGTAATAATATTTACATAAACTCCCTTGTAGATTAATAGGAATATAAATAGAAGAATAAATGTTGAAATATGTGAATATAACGCTTGCTTTGGCAACCGTCGAGATGCCGTGAAAATTACTGTTTTCCTTGTTTTTACGATGGTTATCACTCTGGCTCGTGTAACATCACACCCGATGTATAAAACAAACGAATACAGACCGACTAATAAAGTATTCAATTCCTTACCCGACGTTTTTCATTTTCATCCTAAAAATGTTGTTGCTTATAAATATTGATACTTGAAAATGTATGTTTATAATCAAGAGATAATTAAAAATATAACTTGCGTTTTTTCATTTTAAAAAAATGAAAAAAAAAAAAAAAAAAAAAAAATTCGAAGTGAGACTCGAACCAGCGACCCCGCGATTACTAGACTCGAGCGCTACCGAGTACGCCACTAGCCCGGTTCGAATATCGTTGCATCTTTGTGGGATAAGAGGGCGCTCGAAAACTTCAAAGTCAATTTTCTCGAAAATTTCTGAATATGGCGTCGAACTGCTTTGGGATATTAATATTCGAGCTCTGAACTTCGCGTACCATGAGTACGAAAAATTACAAAAATCCGACTGCCGTACTGTCGCCTTTTAGCCACGAGGCTCTTGTGACCGCAAAGTTGCCTTACTCATAGACAACCATCGATGTGAAGTGTGTTGAAAAAAATGCCGAAACGCTCCAGAAAGACTGGAAATTTTTTCTCAAACTTTCTCTTTCTCGATCCTTTCGGCACTGTTTTCCAACTTATCCAACGTCTATTTATTAAAAAATGCTTTGTTGATTGTTAAGCCGAGTGCACTAATCAAATGGTGCAAACTGCAAGTACAGTTTATTTAATCTCATAATAAATTAGTGCACTCGTTCTCGGAGGGCACCACGAGAAGGCAATCAACTTCACCCCCCGTCAGCCCAAAGAGTCTCGTCTTGAAAACGGGACGCTTTCGAGAATATATGGTTCCCAAAAGCGCAACTCAAGGAACTATTGATCGATCGAAGAGCAGCTTGAAAAGCCTCGGACCACACAATTCGACAATTTAAGATGACTTGCGAAAGTGCAGCCTAAAGAGCCTCCAATTGCAGACAGGTGCAACTTCGATAATCAATCAACGGTTGAATAATTTCAACACTCTGAATTTGCTACAAATTGGACATATTGAAGCGCAGCTCATGGAGCCTCTGGTGCAAGCGAGCACACATTTAAGATACAAGTAAATGAAACAAACTGCAGCTCAAAGAGCGTCCGCTTGCAGCCAGGCGCTACTTCGATAATGAGCGGTTGCACAATTTCAACACTCTGAGTTTGCAGCAAACTTAACATCACGAAGCGCAGCTCAACGAGCCTCTGACTGCAAGTGGGCGCAGCTTTTAAGATACAAGTAAATGAATCCAACTGCAGCTCAAAGAGCCTCCACTTGCAACCAGGTGCTACTTCGATAATGAACGGTGGCACAATTTAAACACTCAGAGTTTGCAGCAAATTTAACATCACGAAGCGCAGCTCAACGAGCCTCTGACTGCAAGTGGGCGCAGCTTTTAAGATACACGTAAATGAATCCAGTTGCAGCTCAAAGAGCCTCCACTTGCAACCAGGTGCTACTTCGATAATGAACTGTTCAATAATTTCAACACTCTGAGTTGCCGCAAATTTTTCATTACGAAGCGCAGCTCAACGAGCCTCTGACTACAAGTGGGCGCAGCTTTTAAGATACAAGTAAATGAATCAAACTGCAGCTCAAAGAGCCTCCACTTGCAACCAGGTGCTACTTCGATTAATGAACGGTTGAATAATTTCAACACTCTGAGTTTGCAGCAAATTCAACATTACGAAGCGCGGCTCTGCGAGCCTCTGACTGCAGGTGGGCGCAGCTTTTAAGATACAAGTAAATTAATCAAACTGCAGCTCAAAGAGCCTCCACTTGCAACCAGGTGCGAGTTCAATAGTATTTGTTACAAACTTACAAACCCTGCAGCTTCTGCAATTTCTGGTTCGGCTTGTGTTGCGCTCTAGCTGCGCGAACTGATCGCAATACGCGATTATTATATTTAGTCTGTGCAAATATTTTTACTCTGACTAAAAACTCCAAATGCTGCATCCGATGAATTTTGCACGGATGCCTTTGATCGTACAATTCAGGATACATTTCAGCTGTAGCGAGTACGATGTCATCGGTGAGATTTGTAGGAGACCTTCAGACTCCCAGTCTTTCTCCCAAAGTTCCGAGAAAGCCTTCAACTGGACTTCTACGATTTGTGCAAACTTTGCGGTCGGTCGCTTTAATTTTGTCACCGTTGGAGCATCAATATCGATATTTTCGTATTCACGAAACTCGATATAATATTCTTCTGGCGACGAGTCGTCCATCGGGGTCTTCAGAAGGTCATCGTTACAACGGTCACATGGTGATCTCTTTAAGTTGCGATGCCCAATGTAGCCGGCGAAAAATGCGATGGCATTCTTTTCATAGAAGCTCAAATCGTCGTGGGACAAATCTTCAGATCGCGATTCATCGCCGTGCGACTCGATAATGTCCGACGCGGCCGGAACATCGATATTTGGGTCCATTTCATCGTCACCAATGGAATCGACAGCCAGATCGTCCGTTCCTTCAATCGCCAGCGTTATAGCACTGGTCGGATTGAGAAGTGCCGGTGCCTCAGGACATTGTACGTTGCCTTTGTCGCTCGTACCAATGTATCCAGTTGACAGGATATGCCTGATAGTCAATCGTACCATTCTTGCCGTCGGGTTCGGATTAAATCCGCGACGTCCCCGCGATTTGGAAAAGAAGTGCTCTACCGAATCCTAATTGCAAAGGCCTGCCGCTAGTTCAAACTCAGGATGTTCTTCCTTTATCGAGAGATGAGTCATTAACCCGTCGTCACCACACTTCACTTGACCACCCGGGGCTACCACACTAGTGCGAATCGGGATATTCAAATTTCAACGGCGTATAACTTTTATTGAATTATAAAGTTATTAATACACAACACATCTTTCTTATGGGAAATTTTATGTAGAATCGCGTGGTGATATTTATTTTTATGAAAAAATTCATTTTGTTAATTAAAAATAGAGATAATTAAAAAAAAATTCAAGATTGCATTTTTTTTTCATTAATAAATTTTACATATATTTTATGCATGGAGTCTACTTTTTATTGTGCGTAATTATTAATTAAGGTTCATATTTTAAGATTTTTACGTATATAAAGTGATAAAATAGTTTTAAATATTTTTTAGTGGAGTGGGAAGTTAGGGTATATTCAAAGGTTATTTTTTATACATCATTCAATTTTTTTGAGTAATATTTTTGCAGTATTCCACAAAATACTTGAAAAAACTTACAAATCGATTTCGGAAACTTAGTTTATTCATTATGAATGCATTCAACGCATACACCTGCGCGGTGATCGTCACACATGCGTCTTTTACAGTCGGGGCATCGCAATCTTGTCCGACTCAAAGAAGCGCTGTCGCACAAACCACAGTTCGCTCTCGAGTCCTCTTTTATAACAGTCTTATTGACAGTTGGAGGAATGTCAGTTGACAGTATTTTGGCAATGACCCTCACTATCATCATCATGGTGATCAGAAATAGCAAATTGCTTGTCGTCTGAATCGGACACCTCGTTGTTACTTTCTTCTTCATCCTCGTCACAGATGCTGTTGGCTATTGTCCGTGATGGACGCAAATTATAACGATTTGTATCACCGTCAGCCATTCTAAAATAAAATAGATTTATAATTTTTTCATCGTTCATGGATAAATTAAAAGAACAGTTCATTAAATAACAATTTTGTTTATTATTTTACACCAAAAATCCGAATTATTGGAAAAAAATTGAAATTTGTTTATTAATAACAATAAATTTGCCATAACAATTTGTAATTATGCAAAAAGTGAGTTAAAAATAACTTACCGTGCTGAAAATGTTAAAATAATAAATAATTTTCTTTAGTCGGCGCGTCACGCCACGCAACGATCTGACAGCGTCCGCTACCACTGTAGTGCAAATGTGCACCTCACCGAACTTTACAGGTGCCTTGTACCGTTACTACAGTCGAACTGAGGTGGCAGGTATTAGGACCGAAAGAGAGCCCTACATGGATATTTGTCGTAGTGGGGATTCCTTTCTATAGAGACTTTTCTAGAAAATATCGGCGGTTTTAAGTTTTGGGTGGTGCGAATTCGTACGAGTGTAGTGACGACGGGTTAAAATCGACTTCACTGTTAACGGCAAACCTATCAAACAGGGTATTTTCCTCGATCGACTGGTTGGCTTCGGTACTACACTCCAGTTGGAAGCCCAGTCAATGAACTTTGTTAGAGTTTCCTCGATGTTGGGGTTTCGATCCGACAGGGGTCTTTTCGCGGAATTTTTGCAGAACAACTGGTATCCATTGCACGCATCAATAACACTGTTCATTCTTTCAGCAAATCCTGCAGACTGCCTCCACGTCGTGCTGCTGAGACCGCCGGCGTCTTGACCGGCAGTCCTTATTGCCGCCGCGTATGTGTGACTGAGCATTTGAAACGCTCGCTTCACATTCATCGCTTCAAAACTGGACGGCTCAATGTGAACTATCGTAATATGTGATAGCAATCTGGACGTGGTGTTGGTGCAGTCGTATTTCCACGTGTCTACGAAGTCCGCATATGCGACAATGATCTCGCCACTGCAATATAGCACCTTGTGCGTTCTGAGTATGCTCAGCAATCGCTTTATCAAGTGGGGCACATCAAATGATGCAAAGTACTCTCGCCCTTCGCAATGGAAAGTAGGGGTTGCAGTGTCTGTGTCGTCGAATTTTCATTAATTCTGTCTAGTAATTTCTAGCGACTGGTAATTTCGGCGATTCATTCTTCTTAAATTAATTTTTTATCATCTCTTAATTTTTTCCCAGAAAAAACTTGTTCTTCAAACGCTTATGTCTCTGAAACTAATCAAAGTATTTTAAATTTTGAAACGTCAAATAGAATCTACAGTCTTCTCGCTTCGAACAAACGGCGGGCGTTGGATCTTGGTCTTTTTAGGTTTCTCATCCATTTAAAACCCACGTTAAAAAAATTGAAAACTTTAAGGTGTTTGGCGGAACAAAAGATATTTATTGGAAATTTTTTCCTTTCGCACATTTTTTAATGGTGCCAAAACGCAACTTTCCCGCTCTATTATTATACGATCCGCCAAAATCAACTGTTTTTCACTCCGCCCTAACACACGCACGCACGCACGCACGCACGCACGCACGCATGCACGCACGCACACACACACACACACACACACACAGAATAAAAGAGTGAGACGACAAAAGATTTTTATAGTATTATCACTTATTCGTTTTATCGCCTTTTTCGAGTTTTCGTTTTCTCCCATTATTTCATTGATACACCTAGATAAGAAATAAATATAAATAATAGATACGGATCTCCGAGACGTTGACGAATATTCGAAGTTTACGA
Source organism: Ophion obscuratus (assembly GCA_964007375.1). Taxonomy (NCBI): domain Eukaryota; kingdom Metazoa; phylum Arthropoda; class Insecta; order Hymenoptera; family Ichneumonidae; genus Ophion; species Ophion obscuratus. Next base: position 55,629,552 of record OZ023312.1, read on the forward strand.
ATATACAAAATTTGAGAGCACCCGATGACCAAATTCGGGTACCTGATAGCGGCGGGTAATGCAAAAACGTAACCGGTCCCAAACGAATCGAGTACTCGCACACCCCTGCTAAATATAAAAGAATGGTAAAAGTTCTTCGTTGCAGCTGCGATGATTTGAACGAAATTTACTTATAACAAAAAATAATGGAGATTTATGGGAAAGTAATGTGCAAAGTTCCACTTTTCACCTTTTTTAACTTTTTAATTCTATAAAATTTGTATCAGTGTATACATTCTTAATTGAGTAACATTAATTAAAGAGAAGTTTCTGTTTCACTTGCGTGCAAGATTTCAGATAGATCCATCGTACCGATCGGCAGTTATTGGCAGTTGATTTTTGATACTCACAGTCATTAGAAATAGAAAACATCGAATCTAATCTATAATAACAAACCACGCTACACACGGCTACGGAACGTCGTAACATAAGCACCGTTGGGTCATATTTTCATGACAAATGAAGTTTTGTTTACTTACTAAACTTTTACTAAACCTAGACAAAAACCATAATTTTTTGAAAAATTGAAGCCTGCGTAAAATCCGAACCCCTTTACGGGTTTTTCGAAATTCAATACCAAAAAACATTGAATGTATCTTTAGTTATGGAGAACTATTTAGCTGAATAGCCAAATTGTTACGAAAGTTTGAAGACATACGCCATTTTTTTGAAAAATTGAAAACGCTATAAAACCGATATCGGTTGATAAAGTTTGTAAAAATTAACAGTAGTTAAAGAGGAGTTAGTACTCGAGTTACGTGCAAAAATTGAGCTCGAGGGCTCATACCGTTCGGGAGTTATCAAGGATTGAATTTTCGAAGCTGGAAACATACATACACACACACACATACCCACATACGGACATTTTTTCTAGACCATTTTTCTCGACACTTTAGGTGATTCTTAGTATAGTGATGTGAAAATCTCAAAAAAAAATTTCATGAAAGTAAAGCTTTCTGTATGAGGAAGCAAAGAAGAATGACAGTAATTGAAGAGGAGTTAAAACGTCATTAACAAGGAAACGGCACGACCGTGGGGTCGGGGATTTGGCCGAATTTTTTTGTGGTGAAAGAGGACCCCTAGCACCTCACGTGGTTAAAGTAGTAGCACGCACTACTTGGAAAATTCCGAAAAAAATCAATTCAAAGTTTCTTAGGCGCTTTATAAGTTTAAAATGTCAGACACTTGTCAAGTCGCCGTCTAGTCTAGATGGTCAGGGCTCAGTCTTTTACGTCGGAGGTCTCGAGTTCGATTTCTCCTTCGGATCTTTTTTTTTTGTTATCCCAACAATTATTGAAAACGTTTCTCATCCCTACATTATGTTTAAAATTTATTTACATTATTTTTCTTTATTATTTTCATTTTTTTAATTATTATTTTTTTTAAATAAAACAATTCATAACGGTGGGTTTTTTATTTTTCATTGTAAAGTATATGAGAAGGAACATTAGGTTTTTAATGAGAATAACAAAGTCGATTAGAAAAAATTCAATTTTTATTCATATAATAATTATATACAAAAACCGCAGTGGTAATTATCGTAGAAACAAACAAAGCAATAATTTTTGCGACATCTTGCGCATAATATAAAAGCGGATTTTTTACAATCGCAGAGAGTTTGCAATATATCCGTACAAAAACATACCCCGAAACATTCCTAAAAATGTTTCTAGTAAATTGCAGCGAATTGTTAGAGCAGAATCGTGAAAGTAATTCCTGGGAAGATTGTATAAAAATCCATTCAACAATTCACCATCAATTATCGTCACCAATATTCCGAGAGATGGTTCAATGCGCCTAGTTTGCCTCAAAATTATCAGTTACTAAACACATTTTCATGAATGTTAATGGGACATGTTTTCATACGGATGTATTGCAAAATCCCTGAGATTGTAAAAAAATCCGCTTTTATATTAAAAACCCAATGTTCCTCCTCATGTACTTGACAATGAAAAATAAAGAATCCACCGTTATGAATTGTTTTATTGGAAAAAAAAGAAAATAATTTAAAAAAATAATGTAAATAAATTTAAAAAAATAATGCAGGGATGAGAAACGTTTTGAATAATTGTTGGGATAAAAAAATAGATCCGAAGGAGGAATCGAACTCGAGACCTCCGGCGCAAAAGACCGAGCCCTAACCATCTAGACTAGACGGCAGCTCGACAAGTGTTTGACATGTTAAACTCATAAGGTGCCTAAGAAACTTTAAATCGATTTTTTTCGGAATTTTCCGAGTAGTGCGTTCTATTACTTTAACCACGTAAGGTGGTAGGGTTCCTCTTTCACCACAAAAAAATTCGGCCAAATCCCTGACCCCACGGTCGCACAGTAGGAGAAAAGCCCAAAAACCTGGCCAAAACCCCAAAAAATAAATTTTCGAAATAGGGTCAGTTGAGTAGTCATTCAGGTAGAGGACTAGTAACTGCATTCTATTGTGGAAGGGAAAGCCCTTTAAGTGTATACCTGCGCCGCAGCGTCAGTTGGCAGTTAGTGTTCGTGAAGAGTGTACGTGTCACGCGCTGAACAGACGAAAATAACGCTGACTTCAAAAACCCATAACTTTAAAGTGACGGGTTTAATTTCAATTCTGCAACATGGATACGACTTCTGGAGGTATGTAGAACATGTTTTTACATCGGTTGAATCTAAAGTTTATGTATAAATGATTGAAATGTAGTATAGCCTTCGGCATAAATAAAATTGAATAATTTTGAAAACTTATATTTTCAACGGTCCGAAAAGTTATATATTTTGTCACATTTTGCAAAGCTCCTAGTCTCGGCCTTTAGTTTAATGTATAAGCTTTCGAAATTTACAAGAGTTACCTGCGGAAAACGTGCGTCTTGTCCGTTATGATTTTTTTCGCATCGTGCGGTAGCCGAGCGTGCACGCGGCACTATTGAGCAGCCTTTGCGCCTCTACCTGAGAATGGGTGAAGTAGCATCATAACGGACAAGACGGCTGTTATACGCTTGAAATAAATTATTTTAATATATATGTATGTGTATATATATATATATAAATTTTCTGTGATTTAATTATGATATATACGTATGCATATATATATATACATATTAAAATCAACCACATAAAAATTTCTTAAATATGAATGAAATGTTATAACATTCAAATAAAATATTTGAATATATATATATTATATAGTAAGCAAAGCTTTCTTTTAACCAAATCCATGTCAATATTTTCTGTCTAATTTTTTTTTAATTATTTCAATTATTGCGGTTATTTATTTGGTAAAATAATGTACATTGTTCAAGTTTTTGTATTAATTGAAAATTTTATCTTTTCCTTTAACACCAATTTTCTACAATTTTATGTCTTTATTACAGGATCCGGTTACAAAGAATTGGTGCTGACAAGGAAAGAAGTATTTCTGATAATCAGCGAGTATTTATCCGATAAATTCGCTTCCTTGATCGAATTTATGGTAGAAAAAATTTCCAAGGACACCGGACGTACAGTTGTAGTGCCTGAGGACTCGAAACAGACTTTTTCGATACTCTTCAATCAAATGAGAACGAGGTGGCAACAAGCTCACAGAAAATCCTGTGTATTTTTCAAGAATAACGGTGAATGGCTTAGCAAGCAGGTATGTTTTGCCGCACCTACAGACACTGTAGTAACAAGTCCGGGTAATACGGGCGGCCGCCCGTCCCTTGAGTTTACAATGTCCAGTGAAAGATCTAAACGAAGGAAGACCCAAGATATTCGTACATCGTTCAACTCGGTCGAGTTAGCATACGCTACTCAGATGAGCCTTCGCTCTTCAGGACAATCCGACGCCGCAAAAGTTATTAAGGACGTAACAATGACGAGTCCTTTAAGAGCTTCCAAGTATCGTAAAGCTTACTCAGCAACGGATGAAATTACTTTATCCGAAGAGGCTGCACTTTCCGCTATGATTGAATATAAATTCTCCAAGAGTACTTACCAGGGAATGAGAAGATTAGGGAAGGAAAATAACTGTAAGCTATATCCGTCTTACGAAAAAGTGATGAAAGCAAAAAAGCGTTGTTATCCACCACGTGATGCAATCAGGATTACAGAGAGTAGTGCAGAAGTCCAACTACAGGCACTATTAGATCATACAGTTGAACGTATTTTACTCGTCCAAAATGTACTCATTCAAAGATTGACTCCAGATAATGTTCGTAAAATGGACTTGATTTGCAAGTGGGGTTGCGATGGAAGTTCTGGGCAAAGTGAATATAAGCAGACGTTCAGTGATGACAGCAAATCTGATGCGCATGTATTCTTTACTTCAGTCGTGCCATTACAACTCGTGTGTTATGATCAACAATCGAAGGAAGAAATAGTTGTTTGGAAGAACCCCAGACCCTCGTCTCCACGATTTTGTAGACCGCTTAGACTACTGTTTCTACGCGAAGACACAGAGTCAACACTTAATGAAGTCCAAATTGTTGAAGAACAAATAAAGTCACTTCGTCCATTCGAAAGTGTAATAGATGGAAAAGAAATCTCCGTAATGTACAAGTTGTTGTTCACCACGATAGATGGTAAAGTTTGCAACGCTGTATCATTGACGAAATCTGCTCAACGGTGCTATTTGTGTGGAGCAACCAGCAAAGATTTTAATGCCATCGACACTGTATTGCAAAGGGAAATCAATGAAACAAATTTGAAGTTCGGATTGTCGACGCTGCATGCGTGGATACGGTGCTTCGAGTATTGCTTACACGTGTCTTACAAACTCGGCATTAAAAAATGGCAAGCTCGAAGTGCCGAAGAAAAAAAAATTACCCAGGAACGCAAGAGGGCCATTCAAGAAGGATTCAAGAAGCAATTGGGTCAAAATATCGATCGCCCAAAGCCTGGATACGGCAGCAGCAATGATGGCAACACAGCTCGGCGATTCTTTGAAAATTCGACGGTTTCCGCTGCGATAACGGGGGTCAACGAAGAAGTTATTAAACGCTTGTACGTAATCCTACAAGTTATATCGTGTGGCCACGAGATAAACTGTGAAAGATTTGAACAGTATGCTATTGAAACGGCAAGAAAGACCGTTGCATTATACCCTTGGTACTCCATGCCTACTTCGGTGCACAAACTATTAATTCATGGTCCAGTGATAATAACTCATGCTCTATTACCAATCGGCCAATTATCCGAAGATGCTCAGGAAGCTCGAAACAAAGACATCAAACGATATCGAGAAGATTTTGCGCGAAAAAGTTCCAGGGTTAAAACTATGGAAGATGTTTTTCATCGGCTCTTAGTTACTTCTGATCCGTACATTTCAAGTGTCAGAAAACTACCACAGAAGAAGCTGAAGAGTTTGTCGCCGGAAGCTGTAGCGATGTTGATCGCTCCTAAAGTGACTGCTGCAGCAGACGAATTTTGCGCCGAGATTGAAGCCGTGCCGGGAGTTGTAATAGATACAAACTCGGATAATGATTCTGACTCCGACTCCGACTCCGATTACGATTTTGATTAAGAATAAAATTTTCTATTTTTGAAACGTTCCGTATGTATTTTGGAAATAAAAATAATAATTGCGAAGAATACACTGTTCACGTTTATTTTATTATGATGATTTTTTTAAATATATAAATTTATCTATTTAGCAGGATACTCGGCCATTTTGTTTATAACAATTTGCTGTAAGCTCTTTGTTGCAAGTTATAAACAATAGATATCGGATTGGTAATCAGCGACCTTGAAAACCCGTATATACCAATTTTTGTCAACATCTGGTAACTTTTTAACGTTCATGTCGGCCATATTGGATCGGCCATTTTTTTTACGATAATTTGGCTTGCGGATTCGTAATCAGCGACCTTGAAAACCCGTAAATACCAATTTTTGTCGACATCTGGCAACTTTTTAACATTCATGTCAGCCATATTGGATCGGCCATTTTGTTTACGATAATTTGGCTTTCAGATTCGTAATCAGCGACCTTGAAAACCCCTGTAAGCCAATTTTCATTCCCGTCAAAGGTCATTTGAGGTTTTGGCCAGGTTTTTGGGCTTTTCTCCTACTGTGGGTCGTGCCGTCTCCTTGTAAGATGCAAAATTTGAGGTCGATCCGTCGTGCCGTTTGGGAGGTGTTGGCGATTGCACTTTTGAAGCACGCACGCACTCACACACACACACACACACGTGCACGCACGCACGCACGCACGCACTAAACAACCCGGTAGATAATCCACCAACTCGATGATAATTTCCTTGATCATCAGAATTTTTAGACGAAAATTACCAACCAACAATAATTGCCATGGTAATTTTCGTGGTCATTCAGTATTTTCAGTACATTTTTTCTAGCACCTAACGACCGGTCAATTTTCTCGGTCATTCGGCTGGTCATTGAGTCTGATAGGTTATTCTTGTATTTTCTATCTCATTTCATATTATTTTTTTAATTTTCAACGAATACCTTTTCGAGGTTCTTCGTATTTCTCTTAAAAAATTCTAATCTATCACATATTTATTGTGTGCGTCCTCAATTACAATAAAAAAATGTACTATATAACAATTTACCTGTGTATTGTACCCAAACATCGTGTCGAGGATCGTCGACCTGCGGAAAACGAAAAAGATGCGATCCCGTTGAGATTCGCCCGTGGGTACAACTTTTGTACGCACAGCGGTCATAGATCCGCTCCTTTTTGTCCGTTCCTTTTGACATTATCTTTTCAGTTGTCACTATTTCATTTCTGAATAAGTAACTCAAAACTATCAAGTGTCTTGTTCTTGTAAGATCAAGTATTAGCGACTTCTACGCTACAGTCTGCGAATCTAACAGATCGAGACCAGATCTGCAACACTGTTGCAGGCCACTAACAAAACACTCGTGCTCGCATTGTCAGTTCCTCCGTGAATGCCGAAGTGGAAGCATCATGGTAAGCAGATCGTGAACGATTATAAAGAAATACATAGCACAAGACACAAATACGTTTCTTGAGTGCTACAGTACTGTAGCACTCAAAAGACTTATTCGCATATTTTCTGTAAAACTATTGTGCGAGCGAATGACATGGGTAAAAGACGATTTTATTTTTTCAGTTTACTTTATCTCTGGACGCCGAAATAGCGGCACTGAAAGCCGTCGTGGTCACTGACGAACCGTAAGTTTAGAGTTTACTGATGAGTATTTCGCAATAACAGAAAAAACAAATTTATTTGATGAATATATTAATTTTTTTTTGTAGAGCTATGGAAGGCGTGGAAAACCCACTGTTGTCGCAGCCGCCGCCGCCGCCGCCGCCGAAACCGCAGAATTTGCCGCCATCGCCGACTACTGCAAACAAAGCGCCGCCAAAAAACGGTATTTATTTTTATGTTCCTAATTATTTAGATTTTTTTCCCTAAGGTACACGCTGTTCGCGTTTGTTACCTACTTTTTCCCCCGCTGAGACTGTTTCTTTCCTCCACTGTTTCCTTCCATTGCTTCTTTCCTCCACTGTTTTTTCCACACTCCTGTTTTCTTCACTCCCCGCGCCCTTGCGGCCACAGCCGACTTTCCCCTCTGTATCATATTCATCATGAGGTTTCCGTTAGAGATATAGGGAAACTGCGGAAAACGTATACCAATATAGCAGGTCATCTTTGCCCCCCAGTTGTGGAACTAGTCTCATTTCGCCGCGAACTGCCGAAGAAAATCATTTCACGACGAAATATCTGAGACTGGGGTTCGAACCCGGAACCTCCCGGTCCGCAGGTTTAGTGGTAAGCACGCTAACCACTAGACCATTGCACCGGTAATTATTTATATTTTATTTGTACATTTTATTGTTTCTTTTTTACAGTTACAAGGAAGAAATTTTGGCGCCGCAATAAAAAAAAAGTGGTCGTCAGCAGCAGCCGCAGCGGCAAGAGGCACCCGAGGGAGCCCAAGGGCGCAAGAAGGGCAACCGCGGGTATCGTCGACGCGACCGAACCCACAGCCGTTCGCCCCGCCGGACGCATGTCGAAGTGGCTCAAAACGAGCGGGCCTTCCAAATATTGGTGCAAACCGTTTTGGATAATATGACAAAAAAATAAATGTTTCCCCCAATACGTAAATGAGTTTTTACTTTTCCCCTTAGAACATTAATTTAAAAAATTGTTGAAGAAAAGTGCCGAAATGATCGAGAAAGGCTCAAAGAGAACTTTGAGTCTTTCTCGATCGGCTTTTTTTTCAAAACACATTTCACATTGGATAAATGTGGTTGGGCATTTTTTTCAACACATTTCACATTGGGATGGGGGTCAAAACTTTGAAAGGCCAAATATAGAATGACAAAGATTTCGAAATCACAGAATTATAAACTCAAAGTAACGACCTGTAAATTATTCAAAATTTTATCCTTCGACCGATGACGAAATTGAATAACTATTGCACCAAAGGATTATTTATTCGAGAGGTCGTTTATTCGAGAACTGGTATTCAGATTGTCTGCAGTTTGAGTTATACAAATACAGATTCAAACAATCTAGAACATCCATATCTCCGAAACAGAAAAAAGTGAGTATCTAATATTGGTAATACCATCTATAGCAAAAAGACATATATCGAGGATATAAACTTCGAAAGTGTAGATCTCACAAGGGGACAGTACGGCAGTCGGATTTTTGTAATTTTTCGTACTCATGGTACGCGAAGTTCAGAGCTCGAATATTAATATCCCAAAGCAGTTCGACGCCATATTCAGAAATTTTCGAAAAAATTGACTTTGAAGTTTTCGAGCGCACTCTTATCCCACGAAGATGCAACGATATTCGAACCGGGCTCGTGGCGTACCCGGTAGCGCTCGAGTCTAGTAATCGCGGGGTCGCTGGTTCGAGTCTCACTTCGAATTTTTTTTTTTTTTTTCATTTTTTTTAAATTTGCATACCTCCGTCATTTAAATATCCCGATAAATTTTTGTTATATATAATCACATATTATTATATATAATTAATATAATGTAACGTCGCGAGCAAAGCGCATAGACATATTGCGTTTTCTCTCCTACTTTGTTGAAATCCGGCGAGAACGCTGGCCTGAGCGATTTCCCATGGAAATCGTGAATAACCATTAAACGAATATGGCATTCACATTTTTCGACACATTCCTGTATCTTCTTAAGCTTAGATATACCACAGCTGCAATGTAACCTATTGATAATAAGCGAGCGTCGGGCGTACTTTCGTACGACCCTCCTTACGCACTCGAACTCAACGAGAACATAGTTTTAGGCACGCTTTCTCGGAAAAGTCGTAAAACAAAAAATATCATACTGCAAGCCAGATGACCCAGAGTTCACCCGCCGGCGAAGGCATAGCAGAGCTCCGATTTTCTAATCCGTGTGGGAACCAAGGGTAGGCCAAGATCGCCGGAAAAGTCCACTCGACTCGATCATAAAACCGGGCCGCGACGAAAATATGAATGCACAAGGAAGGGCCACGAAGCGCATCGCAGCTGCACTATCGCGGGGGCGACTCGGCGCCGGGCCCTAGACTCTAGATAAACAAACACGATCGGATGCGCTTTTTCCACGAAAACTCGCTCGGAATAGCTTCATTCCGATTGGTCTATTTGTAATTAATTTCGTGCGCCCAGACTCCGAGATACAAAGAACTGTCTCCCACGTCGACCACTCCGATTGGTTAAGAGAGAATCAAAAACGAAAACCCCCTTTTCTCCTACTCCACCCAAGAAGGGAAATCTGGAGCAGGAAGGTCCAGAGGATTAAAGAAAAATCAGTTCAGCATCATCTCCCGAACCAGAAAGATCTCTTCTATCGACTCCAACCTTGTATCGCGATTCGTACCTCTGTTCTGCGTTTAATAATTCAACTCTGTTCTTCGAGCATCCATTTACATATCTATTTACTCCGGAAAGTATCGTGAATCTCCTCTGCGCTCTTCACACTCGTAATGTGACCATCTGACCCATCTGCGACACCATTGTAAACACAGCGTGTGTGCGGCCCAGCGACAGACATTGTACTAGCGAGCGTAAAAGGCCCGAGAGCGAAGGTCCTTTCACCGAAGTCCGAAGGACCGTCATTCAGAAAACGTAAGCTAACTCCATCATTTTTTGTATCATTTTCTTAATCCGCCGAACTGTATTCCTCCCATGTTTCCGACCGGCCAAGTGGACGGTACTCGGCAATAAACGAAAATTTGTAAACAGTAATTACATCTGTCGCAATCGCTCACATAAGTCTTGACCATCTAGGCACTCGAGACCTAGAACACCCGTTTCACACATTCTCCTTTTTACCCTCATCCCGTGCTTGCGTAGGCAAGAAAGAGGGAAACGAAAGTTTATGCTCTCATCCCTTCCGGATGTGACAATAATATATCTATATATGTTTATATATGGACAAAATCCATTATAGTTATACATAATTATATATAAACGAAAATTTGTAAACAGTAATTACATCTGTCGCAATCGCTCACATAAGTCTTGACCATCTAGGCACTCGAGACCTAGAACACCCGTTTCACACATTCTCCTTTTTACCCTCATCCCGCGCTTGGCGTAGGCAAGAAAGAGGGAAACGAAAGTTTATGCTCTCATCCCTTCCGGATGTGACAATAATATATCTATATATGTTTATATATGGACAAAATCCATTATAGTTATACATAATTATATATTTTCTCATATATGACCATATATTATTTATATATAACAATAGGTGATTATTTATAAAAAAAAAAATAAATAATCCCGGGATAAAAATCATAAAATCTATGCTAATTCACATATATGTAATTATAATTGTCAATGATAAATGCAAGTCTTATTTTTGATTATCTCTTGCTTGAAGTTGCGAATAGGCGACGTAAAAATATCCAGTAATAATATTTACATAAACTCCCTCGTAGATTAATAGGAATATAAATAGAAGAATAAATGTTGAAATATGTGAATATAACGCTTGCTTTGGCAACCGTCGATATTGTGAATAACAGTTCTGCGTACATCGTTTGCCTTTGTCCTGATCAACTACCTGCGAAGCGGGCACAGCTGCTTGTGCACAAAAGATTTCTGGGAATTCCAGAACGGGTGGAAGGGATACGGCGTCTTCCGCAAGGAATGCCTGTTTGAAGTAGCATTCGACCGTTGGTTTTCGGAGCAGCAAGTACTGTTTTTCGGCGTGGTGCACGATTTTGTAGAGTATTCGATAAAAAAAGATCAAAATGTCGGGCGTGGGAGACGACGAGGTGCCTGGGTCTTCAACGGCACAAGATGATATTGAATATTCTTTGTGCAGTGAAGTTTCACAATTACGATTGAAGGATGCCCTCGTATATTACGAGCAAGTTCTCACACAAAATAATCTTGTGGCACCAACACCATCGGAGGTAATTACTGAAGAGGGAATGTTACTAGCAGAAGACTTGTTCCATTATACAGTACAAACTTTACACGAAAAAAAGTTGGTAACGGATGAAGAACTAATTATGCTTGATGAATTGGACGAAGAATACGCTTTTGACGAACCTGCATCTGACAACGAAGATTCTTCTGAAAATTATGAGCCAGAGGAGAAAAGGGCGAAATCGTACACGGACAATATTCCGCTGGATTATAAAAGGGAAGTTATCAATATAGTTCGAGCACATCCGACATGGAGCCTAAAAGTTCTGCAAAAAAACGGGTGCAGCCGCTTAAAGCGCATGGAGGAATTGCCAAAATGGGAAAAACATGTAAAAAGCGGAGGAACCATGACAGACAAATACGCGACGATCGATTCGTGGACTTACGATCGCTTTGAGGAAGCGCGACAGAACAACCAACAAGTTACAACCCGGAACTTGCAGCAGTGGGCTTTATCGGCTGCGAGTCAATTTGAAAATTTTTATTTCAAAGCTTCCGAAAGGTGGGTTGTGAAATTTAAACGGAGACATCGAATTCGCCAAAGAAAAATCACGAAGTTTGTAACGGAAAGAGAAACCGCAACGCTGGATGAAATCCTGGCTGCTGCAAAAGATTTTCGTATCCAGGCTCGTGATGTCATACCAAACTTTGGTCCCGATTTCGTCATTAATACAGACCAAACAGGTATTCAAAATTTGTTCTCATTTTCCATAATAAATTAATGTAGACTTTCGTATATAGTATTTTCAATTTATTCCTTTTCTATTTTTTTCAGGATGCCAATACCAGTCGACGTTCGACCGAACTCTGGCGACCAAAGGATCAAAAGTAGTGCTGGTAAAGCGGCAGAATATGAATAAAGTCACCCATTCCTATACTGCGCAGTACTCTGTCACCCTATCAGGAAAATTGTTGCCCCTGGTGTTCGTATGCCTACAAGAAACAACAGGTTCATTTGGTCCCAGAGTTCAAAAATCGGTCGACGAGTACCTAAAAAAATACGGAAACGTCGTAGTCACGTCATCGAAATCGGGAAAATTGACTACAAAGTTATACAAAGATTTTTTAATCAACGTTTTGAAACCCTACGTAAAAAAAGAAAAGTTTTTCTTAATTATCGATTCCTGGGGAGGCCAAACCGATAGCGTGATGTACAATGAGGTGTTTCGAAATGACAGGCGTCTGCCTACTTGCACGGTGCAGGTAATTCCACCAAAATGCACTCCATTAGTGCAACCTTGTAACGTGTATTTTTACCGCCAAGTAAAAAATTTCATAAAGCGTCTGCAGAACTGCGCCTATCTGATTAAACAAGGATGTGAAATTAATGATAGAGAAGATTGCATAAAAATTCATTCTATTGTTCATCATCAGTTGTCTTCTCCGGTCTTCAATAACATGATCAGATATGCGTGGTTTGCTTCGAAACTTTGCGATCAAAGAGAAATCTTCATGAACGTGAATGAAGTTTGTTTTCCGATCGATGTATTGAAAAAAAATTGCGAATGTAACAATGCAGCGTTTATACGGTGTGCGAGATGCCGTGAAAATTACTGTTTTCCTTGTTTTTACGATGTTTATCACTCTGGCTCGTGTAACATTACACCCGATGTATAAAACAAACGAATACAGACCGAATAATAAATTATTCAATTCCTTATCCGACGTTTTTCATTTTCATCCTAAAAATGTTGTTGGTTATAAATATTGATACTTGAAAATGTATGTTTATAATCAAGAGATAATTAAAAATATGACTTGCGTTTTTTCATTTAAAAAAAATGAAAAAAAAAAAAAAATCGAAGTGAGACTCCAACCAGCGAACCCGCGATTACTAGACTCGAGCGCTACCGGGTACGCCACGAGCCCGGTTCGAATATCGTTGCATCTTTGTGGGATAAGAGTGCGCTCGAAAACTTCAAAGTCAATTTTCTCGAAAATTTCTGAATATGGCGTCGAACTGCTTTGGGATATTAATATTCGAGCTCTGAACTTCGCGTACCATGAGTACGAAAAATTACAAAAATCCGACTGCCGTACTGTCCCCTTGTCAGATAGGCAAACGAGCGATGGCGAACATCAAAGAAGTGACCGAGTTGCTTCATAATTTTCTGCCGGTTTTCGCTAACACGTACGAGATTCTTTTAAAGCTTTAAGAGGCGATATACATTTGCAACGATCAAAAAATCAATTTGTTTTCTTTAAGGGATAACACCACTCTAGGAATTTGGAAAAATCGTTTTCTTTTGTCTTCAGTAATATCTTGGGGTCATAAAAACAATATGCAGTTGGTCCTGCAGCGAATTTTTTTTCAAGGTTGGATAAGTATGTATACGTAAGCCATGTTTGCAGTTACAAGAGCCTCGCGGTTGATATATCAACCGCGGGCTCTGAGTGCAGACGATGCGGGTCCGACCCCCGGTAACCAATGTCTTTTTTTAAATTAAACATATATGTATTAAATATCATGAATAATGCTTGGAGAGGCGAGAGTAGCTAAAGCGAGAGTAATTTCGAAATTTTTGAATATAAAATGAAGAAAAAAAATAGATTAAAATAGTCGATTCACCGGGGATCGAACATGGACCGCAAGCATTGTTATTCCGTCACGCTACCACTCAGCCACGACGCTTATTGGGGATAGAAATAAATTTATGATACACGGTTATCCATAATGTTTACTGTTGAAAAAAAACGCCGTAACGAGCGCGGTAAAGGCTCAAGATTTCTTTTTGAACCTTCCAGGGTCGTTTCGGCGTTTTCATTTTCAACGCGGTTCGTCGTTAATTTTTTTTAACCCGCATTCTCGGCATAAACGGCCAACCGAGAGAAAACAATGATCTCGATACATGTTTTTCTCTCTGAAATTCATTTAATGCATATTCCAGTTCGCAGTACGGCCACACATATATGTCGAGCTCGATCGGACGGAAAACCTCGCTCGTTCGCCTGTCGAGTGAGCGAGGGGCAGAGACTTTTCCCCTTTTCCCCCACCGAGCTACCCATTCGTGTGCAAGCTGACTGCGATATCGACTTGAGCGGTGCTCACGACTCGCACGGCTACAAGGGAATCTGCAACCTCGACAGAGGCGATGCACACAAAATCATATTCCCGAACTCGCCGCCGCGATTTAGCGCCATTTTCGAGGCACGCTGAAAAGGGGAGCGTCGTACACAAGGAGCAAGGAGACTATAGGGAAGGAGTCCAATCTTCGTATGGCGAATGGGTATAAGAAACGTCCCTAAATTAGCTCCATTAACTTAGCCGCCGACTATGGAAATATCGAATTTTTTTTGACGCCAATCGATTGTTAGTCGTTTGTTAGTGTTTGTTAGACAAAACCCAGCGTTTGTTAGACTTTATATATTGAAAAAAACGAAAAACAAATTTATGCCAAAGTTAGCCGCAGAAAATGATTTTCTAGTGATTTCGAACTTTTCTCCGTAACCAATCGATTGTTATTCGTTTGTTAGTGATTGTTAGTCACTTTATATCGTTTGTTAGAGCTCAATTATAATTAAATTAATGAAAAACCTTTCGGCCCTAGAGCGCGCTGCAAGCCACGTGAAGATGGCAGCATCGTCGAGACAGCTGCTTCCGGCTTTGCACATGTAACTCGTCAATTTCAGCAAAACGTTGATTCTTGTCGTTCTATTAGATTGTTAGACGATCGCCAGTGATTGTTAGTTAATTTTCATCGTTTGTTAGAGCTCCATTTTTATTTAATCGCTGAAAAACTTTTCGGCGCGAGAGTGCGCTGCTCGTCGCGAAGGTTGGCAGCATCGCCGCGACAGCTGCTTCCGGCTGGGCACATGTAACTCATCAATTTCAGCAAAACGTTGATTCTTGACATTCTATTAGATTGTTAGACGATCGCTAGTGATTGTTATTTAATTTTCATCGTTTGTTAGAGCTCCATTTTTATTTAATCGCTGAAAAACTTTTCGACGCGAGAGCGCGCTGCTCGTCGCGAAGGTTGGCAGCATCGCCGCGACAGCTGCTTACGGCTTTGCACATGTATCTCGTCAATTTCAGGAAAACGTTGATTCTTGTCATTCTATTAGATTGTTAGACGATCGCTAGTGATTGTTAGTTAATTTTCATTGTTTGTTAGAGCTCCATTTTTATTTAATCGCTGAACAACTTTTCGGCGCTAGAGCGTGCTGCATGTCGCGACGGTTGGCAGCATGGCCGCGACGGCTGTTTACGGCTACGCACATGTATCTCGTCAATATCAGCAAAACGTTGATTCTCGTCATTCTATTAGATTGTTACACGATCGCGCGTGATTGTTAGTTAATTTTCATCGTTTGTTAGAGCTCCATTTTTATTTAATCGCTGAAAAACTTTTCGGCGCTAGAGCGCGCTGCTTGTCGCGAAGGTTGGCAGCATTGCCGCGACAACTGCTTACGGCTTTGCACATGTAACTCGTCAATTTCAGCGAAACATTGAATCTTGACATTCTATTAGATTGTTAGACGATCGCTCGTGATTGTTCGTGGATTTTCATCGTTTGTTAGAGCTCCATTTTTATTTAATCGGTGAACAACTTTTCGGTGCTAGAGCGCGCTGCTTGTCGCGAAGGTTAGCAGCATCGTCGCAACAGCTGCTTCCGGCTTTGCACATGTATCTCGTCAATTTCAGCAAAACGTTGATTCTCGTCATTCTATTAGATTGTTAGACGATCGCTCGTGATTGTTAGTTAATTTTCATCGTTTGTTAGAGCTCCGCTTTTGTTTAATCGCTGAAAAACTTTTCGGCTCTAGAGCGCGCTGCATGTCGCGAAGGTTGGCAGCATCGCCGCGACACATGCTTACTGCATTTGCACAAGTAACTAGTCAATTTCAGCAGAACGTTGATTCTTGACATTCTATTAGATTGTTAGACGATCGCTAGTGATTGTTAGTTAATTTTCATCGTTTGTTAGATCTCCATTTTTATTTAATCGCCGAAAAACTTTTCAGCGCGAGAGCGCGCTGCATGTCGCGAAGGTTGGCAGCATCGTCGCGACAACGGCTCCCGGCTTTGCACATGTATCTCGTCAATTTCAGCAAAACGTTGATTCTTGTCATTCTATTAGATTGTTAGACGATCGCTAGTGATTGTTAGTTAATTTTCATCGTTTGTTAGAGCTCCATTTTTATTTAATCGCTGAAAAACTTTTCGGCGCCAGAGCGCGCTGCATGTCGCGACGGTTGGCAGCATGGCCGCGACGGCTGTTTACGGCTATGCACATGTAACTCGTAAATTACAGTAAAACGTTGATTCTCGACATTCTATTAGATTGTTAGACGATCGCTCGTGATTGTTGGTGGATTTTCATCGTTTGTTAGAGCTCCATTTTTATTTAATCGCTGAACAACTTTTCAGCGCTAGAGCGCGCTGCTTGTCGCGAAGGTTGGCAGCATCGTCGCGACAGCTGCTTCCGGCTTTGCACATGTATCTCGTCAATTTCAGCAAAACGATGATTCTCGTCATTCTATTAGATTGTTAGACGATCGCTCGTGATTGTTAGTTAATTTTCATCGTTTGTTAGAGCTCCATTTTTATTTAATCGCTGAAAAACTTTTCGGCGCTAGAGCGCGCTGCTTGTCGCGAAGGTTGGCAGCATCGTCGCAACAGCTGCTTCCGGCTTTGCACATGTATCTCGTCAATTTCAGCAAAACGTTGGTTCTCGTCATTCTATTAGATTGTTAGACGATCGCTCGTGATTGTTAGTTCATTTTCATCGTTTGTTAGAGCGCTATTTTTATTCAAACACTGAAAAACTTTTCGGCGCTAGAGCGCGCTGCTTGTCGCGAAGGTTGGCAGCAACGCCGCGACAGCTGCTTACGGCTTTGCACATGTAACTCGTCAATTTCAGCGAAACATTGATTCTGGACATTTTATTAGATTGTTGGACGATCGCTCGTGATTGTCAGTGGATTTTCAACGTTTGTTAGAGCTCCATTTTTATTTAATCGCTGAAAAACTTTTCGGCGCTAGAGCGCGCTGCCTGTCGCGAAGGTTGGCAGCATCGTCGCGACAGCTGCTTCCGGTTTTGCGAATGTATCTCGTCAATTTCAGCAAAACGTTGATTCTTGTCATTCTGTTAGATTGTTAGACGATCGCTCGTGAATGTTAGTTAATTTTCATCATTTGTTAGAGGTCCATTTTTATTTAATCGCTGAAAAACTTTAAGGCGCTGGAGCGCGCTGCATGTCGCGACGGTTGGCAGCATCGCCCAACCGTCGCGACATGCAGCGCGCTCTAGCGCCGAAAAGTTTTTCAGCGATTGAATAAAAATGGAGCTCTAACAACCGATGAAAATTAACTAACAATCACTAGCGATCGTCTAACAATCTAATAGAATGTCAAGAATCAACGTTTCGCTGTAATTGACGAGTTACGTGTGCAAAGCCGTAAGCAGCTGTCGCGGCGATGCTGCCAACCTTCGTGACAAGCAGCGCGCTCTAGAGCCGAAAAGTTGTTCAGCGATTAAATAAAAATGGAGCTCTAACAAACGATGAAAATTAACTAACAATCACGAGCGATCGTCTACCAATCTAATAGAATGTCAAGAATCAATGTTTCGATGAAATTGACGAGTTACATGTGCAAAGCCGTAAGCAGCTGTCGCGGCGATGCTGCCAACCGTCGCGACAAGCAGCGCGCTCTAGCGCCGAAAAGCTTTTCAGCGATTAAATAAAAATGGAGCTCTAACAAACGATGAAAATTAACTAACAATCACGAGCGATCGTCTAACAATCTAATAGAATGTCGAGAATCAACGTTTTGCTGTGATTGACGAGTTACGTGTGCAAAGCCGTAAACAGCTGTCGCGGCGATGCTGCCAACCTTCGCGACAAGCAGCGCGCTCTAGCGCCGAAAAGTTTTACAGCGATTAAACAAAAACGGAGCTCTAACAAACGATGAAAATCCACTAACAATCACGAGCGATCGTCTAACAATCTAATAGAATGTCGAAAATCAACGTTTTACTGTAACAATCAACGTTTTACTGTAATTTAGGAGTTACGTGTGCAAAGCCGTAAACAGCCGTCGCGGCCATGCTGCCAACCGTCGCGACATGCAGCGCGCTCTAGCGCCGAAAAGTTTTTCAGCGATTAAATAAAAATGGAGCTCTAACAAACCATGGAGGCTAGAGCACGGTCTTACATACAGGTCTTGCAACTGAATCAAATATTGGTGGTGGGGGTGGTCGTCTTACTGTCGGCTCGTTAATTTCCTTGACTGCCGCTCGCATCGCTTCAATCAAATCATAGTCGAAACAGTGGAAGACGCATGTGGCAACACAACTTCACTTAATCGGCTACTATAAAGTTTTACATAACCGTTATTAAAAAAATCACGTGTTTTTTTATGACGGTGATATCGTGCGGATTTTTACATAATAATGACAACTAATCCGTGTGCGGTTCCAACGTGTGATACTGGACGTCAGTTAGTAAAGGAAAAACGTTCGGTGTTTCGGGTTCCGTCGAATATCGAACGTCGTCAAAAATGGATCACTGCAATTCCAGGAATTTCTCAGCTCATGCCTTCGCAATTCGTGTGTGAGAAACATTTTCTCCAACGATACATTCTAAGAAAGTGGGTAAAACATGACTTAAACGGTCGAGTTATCGCAGAGGTAAGTTGACTTTATCTTTTTTTATTTATGTCTATTTACTTGCCTAGCCGCTATGACAAGTTCGCAGCGCCGCTCTTGTGGCTATAAGCCAAAGCTTATTGCCGACATTAAGCGTACCACCCCCACCACCTTCGTTGCAAGACCTGTATGTAAGACCGTGGGCTAGAGTGGGAGGAGGCCGATCTGTGCATTTCAAAGTGGCTACAAAAAGTGGACTAACCGAGATGGCGCCACTATCTCTAAAACCTCGAGCGGAAGCTGATGAGTATCGATGTCGTGTAACAGAGATGGAAGAGGATCGAATACGTATCCCAGCAAGTTCGGCGTCCATATTGAATTTAGATAGACCGAGTGCTTTAACTGCGAAAAAGTGTCTAATCGAACGATTTCGACGAAAAATCTTTTTTATCAATCCGGAGGTGAGAACAAATATCTGTTTTATCTTTACTAACGTGAAGAATATAATTTTCGATAAGTTTGTTGTATCTGTTTCATCCATCATGAACGTGTGTGTGCCGGCGTGGCTGTCACATTTGTCATGTTCATATGCAACGGTGCATTTATTTTAAATCACCATGATATTGCCTATTTTATCAATTTTTGCGAATAATATTAATCATTTTTATTTTCTAGGAGGATGGTGAAAATTTGTGCAGTGGGTGACTGCAGGGCAGGAAGCGCTGCAGTCAGATCGGAAAGGCAGCTGCGTGGGGTGCGACAACTCGGACTATTTCAGGTGCCCAAGGTAATTCATCAAATAAAACTCTATTATTATGCCTACCTTCTTTCTTTTACTAAGCGAATCTGCTACAGCAGATGCTTTGCTAATTTGTAGCTTCCATGTACAGGGATTTCCTACCATTTTCTCTAATCCACATCCCTAATCGATCCCCATCTTGAAGCCGCAGCCAACTTCCCCCTCTGTATCGCATCCACCATGACATTTTCTGTCATGGGTATAGGGAAACTGCGGAAAACCTATTCCAATAGCCAGTCACGTGTTTGCTTCCCAACCTCGGAGCTAGTCCCGTGTCATCAAGAATTAGCTCACAGGCTACAGCCATATATACCTGACACACACACGTACCGTTCCGTGTGTGCGACATCTGTGTAGAACTGGAGCTATGTCACGCCTGTATTTTTATTTCTCTCCGAAACTACGAGACGGTGATTCAAACCCGTGACTTCCCAATGGTTTAATTTCCGAGGCAAGCACGCTAACCACTAGACCAATTTCGGGGCTGTACCCGCAGACATTGATTGAACATTATATAAGCGCAACTCTGGACTTCTGGTATTTGTATCAACGATTTCCTGAAATAAATTTAAAGACATATATGCGATTTACAGCCTGCTTGCCACGATTCTGTTCGACTTACGGAAAAAACAGAAAAATGTGTTGCATTATCTTTTATGAAGTATGAAATTATAGATATAAATATTTAAAAAATATATTGAATGAAATATGATTATAGACATGTATAATCTATTTTTTTACAGCTTCCAATGGTTTGGAAATAATAGTCGACAAGGCATTAATTATGCGTGACGCAGTAGCCAAGGTTTCAATCATTCACCAAGAGTGAATCCGAGTAGTCACTAGTTATACGAATTTGTTTTCGTTGTTCAAAACATCGGCGGCCCTTTGAGGTATCTTATCGTATCACAACGATCGTGAGTATAAAAATCCACGATTCATTTTGTCTAGTTCCTTTATATTTTCATGCAATTGTTCATTACAATTGGAACATGATTTTTTCTGATTTTAGGCAAAGCCGCTTTTCGTTTAATCTACGATTATTTTCCATAATTTTAATTACAAGTTCAGCATGGCAAGACGGTCCACAATTTTAAAACTTTTTTCGAGCACACAGCCGTTCGTCTATCAATTTTATGTCATCTGAGCAAATTGTGCGAAATCCTAAAGAGCTGTTTAGGAAATCCGTGGATATTGACAATCACGTTCTGCCATACCGGCGGCAACGGTGCGTCATTCCGTCTTAAGGGGCTATACGAGTGTGAACGCTGAAAATTTGGGTAAGTTTCGGGAATTTTTTGAAAGAAAAGTACCCAATTAAATGTTTCGGAAAATTCGGAATATTTTTGGCTATATTTGACTTATATTACATAATTTTTTTATAGAAAAATATTGAGATCCAAGCAACTCTTGCGCTGCCTTCGGAGGCGTCAAAAAAAGTACCTCCACTGCTGACATGATTCCAACCGATTGAGTAGCTGAAACCGAAAAAGGAAAAAATATCAAAACTTAACAAAATGGCGTAGTTATGAAAAAAGTCTGTTGTTTTGCCTACAAAATGGTCGTTTTTTTCAATGCCAAATCGTCAATTTTCATCCAATCAAAAATATCCTACCTCATTGTAGAGTAAATATATTCAAGAGTACTCAGTTCAAATTTCAAGTCAATCGGATAATAGCTCTTTCAGTTACAATTTCAGGAAATTTGAACAATCTCATTTCGAGAAAAACGCATTTAAAGATTTAACTATCGATTTTTGCAAGATGAAATGATATTGATATAAATGATAATGATATTGTTGAAAGTATTAACTCTCGAAAAAAGCAAAAAAAAAATCGATTTTTTGAAAGTGTCACACTGGTATAGCCCCTTAATTATGACCGAGAAATATCGGTAGTTTGGGTCCGTAGGAGATTGTAGAGTCGAATTTGTTTGCACCGATTTTTTTTGCGGAATTCATCATGAAAAAAAAAGAATTAATTTTTATTGTGCGCGCTTCCAGCAACAAGAACCTTCCTGGCGCCAAGTATCGCTTCGCCACCAAGTGTTACCTGGAGGAAGTCCCGCCGAGGTGAGACTCTGCGTCACCGTTGCTGAGGGTGACATAGCCTAAGCTGCTCAACTCGTTTTGCACACGGGAGAGGCTGGCCAGAGCATCATGAGCAATCTCACGTTCTTCACGGTGAGTTCCACTCTCAATCGTACGTAACACACAGAATTAAATTGCACGTTTATTTATTTTGATGAACCTATATCACTTGCAAGTCAATTTCAATTTGGTACTATCTGGCATAAATCTATCTCGATTACCTAATGTCGTATGTTTGGGTTTGTTTGAGTGTGGGGATGTATTTGAGCTTGTGCTGCGGTCTAATTAAGGTATATATTTTTCGAGAGTCGAGATCAAATAAATAAAATGACATAATTAATATAAATTATATATAAATAATAGACAAGGACTCAACTGCCAAAGTTGGAACTGAGATACTAATCTGGCTTTAGATCACCTGTATCCAGTTTCGCACTGCACGGTAATTACGGCACCTTTTTTTTATGCAACGAATGAATTCATTTTCACGCGTTTTCTATGTCAACAATTTATCACATAGCGATCCCTAAAATAATGTTCAATTCGTACGATATTCGAACGGTTCTCAAGGTGCATCGGATACGATTTATAACTCCCCAATTTACGCCTAATTAGTACAATAAATTTTCCGAAAGGGATCGTCACGTTAATTTCTCGTCGAAGACGATAACTTTTATGATTGTGATTTTGATGCATTTTCTGGATACATGTAAAAAACCACGCACTCAATATTCTACAATAAAAATGTGCTCGTAATTTCCAGAAACTCGAAACGGAGGATATGAACCCTCGAGGGAAGAGGAGGAAGAGTTAGAACGCATGGGACAGACGCATGGTCCAAGGGAACCGGCACTGCTGGCCCAGCTCATGTCGGATATTGCCTCGTAGCCTCCCACCGCCATGCAACCGCGAGCTGAACAAACAATTCAAGCAAAATAGGGCGAAAAACATAGAGGCACGTGTAGCAAAATGATTAGTACAGTTATGATGAGAGATGAGATTTTAAAGCGAAGAAGAAGATGTACCACGTGACATATAAGTGCGAGAGAGATAGCGGAAATTTGCGAACAGAGATTCTTCAGATATGAATATTTAGGGCAAAAGGAAATCATCAAGCTCTGCGTCTTGGAATTCTCCAGAGCCTAATGCTTTGTTTTCCCTCAAAAATGTAACCATCTATAAGAAAATTGGGTTGGAAAATTTGTGATGTTATGTTGACTTTGTACATGCCCTTAAGGTAATCTATCGCTTCACACTAGTCATACCACTGATCATACTTGAGACTTGTACAATTGATATTTTTAACATATGCAAAAAAAAATAATTTGTTATAACTAAAATTGTCCACGTGTAAACTGTTTAATAAATGTTCACATTTCATTATAAAAATAAAAAATAGTTTTTCTAACGATTCGCGCAGTATTTCTAGGATTGATATTTGGCAACATTGGTGCTATCTTCATCTCTTTTTACTCAACCAGACGAGTTTAACCTCGATTCTTTTCAACGTCGATCTATCAAAACAATGTCAGGTTTAGGAAATATAAAGCATTGTATTAGGGCCATGACTGGTAAAAAGCGTAGAAAATTTGTGTCGGCAAAGTATGTCGGTTAAAAATGAAATGCGTGGAAATTCGAATGAGTGAAATAAGGTTAGGACTACAGTCAGCTGTTGCCTTGCTGTCATGTCTCTTTATCGTAGCAAGTGGTAATTAATCCAATACCGGAAGTTACGGTCTACGTTCGTAGGGGGGAGGAGGGGGGGTCAAGGTTTGCGTTACGTCACGATTGTAAAACTGCCAGAAATAGCAAAATTTCTGTATGTTTAAGTTTTTAATTTAAACCTCGAGGGGAATTTTACCGTGGGCAGCTCACACCTTTCTATACGCAATGTCAGTTAAGGGGGGAAATCACCGTGCTAGAACTTGCACAGTAGCTTTTCCACAGCCACCAAGCAAAATTTGAAGCAATTAAAAAAAAATTATTCTTGAAAGTACATGTATTGAAAAAGATGTTGCCAACATTTTTATTCACAAGTCCGAAAATTGACGGAGTTATAATCACTTTAGTGAGAACAGGTAGCGCGACCGGTTGGTGCCCTCAGTCCCTACAGGTGTGGCATCATCTACAATAAATAAAGTACAGGCACTTATTATTTTGTGAACTATATCATGAAGATGAAGAACCGCCATACCGCCCGTGACTCGATACTTCAATGTAAGTGTCAATATTCTAGAAAAAAACGTAACGATATCAAGAAACACGGAACGAAAACTTTGAACGCGTTTTTTTCGAAACTAGTTTTTTCTACTTTGTCCGAGCGACGAATAGTTAAAAAACTTATCAACCGATTTTAAATTCTTAACAAAACATTTTTGTAATCGCAATGACTAAGGCTGTACGTATCCACGTTTTTAACATCCGATAATTACTTTTTTTAAAGAATACAGAAAAAGGGCCTTGAAAATAGAAAAAAATTTCCAAACTGTCGGCATTTTGTAAAAAAAAAACCAAAATAAAAAACTGCTACGCATAACGATAGCTACATTTGTATAGATATCGATAAATTGTTGACTTTTAATTTACAGATAACCTTTCATAAAGATATCGATGGGACAATGGGAAGATTTTTTTTTCGTCGTCAAACCAAGGCATATATCGCGGTTAAATTTCAAGATTTTGTCATCAAAATTGGTATAAAACTAGATGAATATATACTTCATAAAATGTGCATAAACCCGATCCTTTCATAATCAGTTATGTCTATGAAAAAAATCGCAATTATTGACGACAAAGCACCAGTTACGTAACGACATAGGGGGGGGGGGGGGGGGCTCTGGCAAAGCGTTACGGTTCCGTTACGTGAGGGAGGGAGGGGGTCAAAAATTGGGAAATTTTGCGTTACGTAATTTGTGTACGCCCCCTAAGCATGTAAATCTGATTACAGTAGAACCTCGATTATCCGAACCTCGATCATCCGAACCCTCAATTATCCGAACGATGGCTTAGTTTAACCGAACGCTCAATTATCCGAACGTTGGCGCGAAAGATACATTGTTGCTCGCTGCCACTGCCGTGAGCAACAATGAGCAACCCAACGCAACTTCTCCTTCTCAAACGGCTGCGAGACTTAGCCCTTCAAAAACGCGTTACAGCCGTTCGTCAATTAAAAATGGACGATTTTATTTAAAAAATATTTAAAAAGGCATTCGACTTTTTCCGGGTGTTTAATATATATATAAACACCTGATATATGTATGTACATAAAAACAGTACATACATATATATTAAAATTTGACATGTACTGTACTGTTTTTATGTAACAAGTTGTTGTTTATGATCCCAAATAACCCACGTTTCGATTATCCGAACTTTTGATTATGCGAACTAGTCTCGGTCCCAATTGGTCCGGATAATCGAGGTTCTACTGTATTTTTAAGAATCTGACGGATTCCCACTATTATATCCACCTTTGCAGCGACCGGAAAGTGGGGTTTTGTATGTCGTCTCAGAATTCCTTCACAAAAACACGCAATTTTTATTTTTTTCTCTGTAATTAGGGCGATAACCGACTCTGAAATTTTAGAGAGGTGATTGATAATATATTTAGCGAAGCTCAAACAAATTATGAAAATCCTATGGATTGAATCCTGGCGATAGGACTACCTTAATCCTTCTCACATATAAAAGCAGAAACGAAAGCGAAAAAAAAGATGAGAGAAAATGTGCAAATAGTTTGTGAGTCATGGACACGCGTTTGGCTTGCGACCAATACGAACAGGAAAGAAGTAATTGTGCTCTCATTCTTTCTAGTTTACGAACAAGCGTGACTTACGTACACATTGTTTTTTTTGTAAGTACTTTATACAAAGCGCACTTACGCACGGGTCGCATACACGAAGAGTACGTTTACACAGTGAGACGCGACTGGATAGATATTTAGTTGTAAGGTTACGGAAATAAATACGGATCCATCAATACGGGACAAAGTCATTTAGCCATTTAGTGATTATTGAAACCTCTCGATCTATTTTGGTTTTCATTGTTGAAAAAAAAGGAACAGTTTAATTTGTTGGGAATAAAAGAATAGGAGACGCGGTTGCTCGGTCCATTGACGCGAAACGAAACTGGTCAGATCAACTTTGCGTACATTTCCAATAAATCGATTATCATTTGGCGTCGGAGAATGTCACAAGTTGATCATCGAAGAAAAAGTAACACCACTATCACTGCCTATTGCTACTCCGGTAGAGTAATCATCTTCGATCAAAACGAAGACGAAAAAACAGAGAAGTTGAAAGACCAAGGGGACGGCGTTCGGGCAAAGAAAAAGAAAGATGTGTGAAAACGAAAAACTTTGATCGTCAGCGGTAACGCGTCATCGTCAACGTAATGTATAGTCGTTTACGTGTTTAACAAAATAATGTCTTGTAATATATTAAATAAATGCGAATTTATGTCTTTCTTTCGCTTTTCCTTTTTTCCAAAACGAAGCCTTTGTCAGCCGCTATGCCACTGCTTCGCCTGGACAGTAACAATCGCCCTTGCTCTTGAAGTCACTGAGTCTTCTCAATGTGCGAGCTTTATGACGCATGCACACCATCCATGTCGAAACTGTATGGATGCTCAGGACGACAAAGGTTTCTTGAACGGTGCTCGACGGGGATCCATCATCCGTCGTGGTCTCACAGCCAGAGTCCTGTACACGCGTTTGGCTTGGGGCGGATACGAACAGAAAAAAAGAAATTAATTTTTTTTCGTTGTTGTAAGCACATACAAGATTCACGTTTGAAAGCATTATACAAGATTGACGTTTGATAGGAGCGAAATGATACAAAAAAGCTGTGCGAGGGTAAAGCGAATGACTAAGCAAAACAAAAAATTAGTATGAGCTGAAAAGATGATTTCATCGAGTCCGTTT
The DNA here is from genome assembly GCA_964007375.1 of Ophion obscuratus. NCBI lineage: Eukaryota > Metazoa > Arthropoda > Insecta > Hymenoptera > Ichneumonidae > Ophion > Ophion obscuratus. Next base: position 55,656,338 of record OZ023312.1, read on the forward strand.
TTCAACTGTAGTCTCTGTGAAACTGTACTAAAACGGAAAAGAATTAATCAGATCAAATAACAATGTTGAGGTCGAGATGTGTAACGGAGATAAACGATATCCCGTACGTCAAAACGGAAACGAAAAAACAGATATACAGATACGGAATAGTCAGGTACAAAACGGAGTTCCGGACGACACGGGAGAAGAAAATAAGTGAATTAGCGTGATCTTTGTAATTGTGGTAACGTCTTTAGTTGTAATTACTCTTTACTGTTAACATACACAAACGCGCGCGCGCGTGTGTGTATGTATGGCTTTTGTAACATTACCAACTACTACCCTTGGTTAGCCTGTAATAATTAGAATTAACATAAATTTTACATTACCTCATAGAGTTCTGTTGTACCTATCCCCTCTGAATATTTTACATAATCCTTACTGGCAAAAGAAGGAAATCGTACAACACTCATGAAAAAGTTGCTTTTTCCATAGAGGCTGGAATTCTCTCTGGTATATATCATTTTACATCTCTCTCGCACGCAGCCTACTTCTCAAGTTTCATTCTGCCTCATGCACAGCTCACTTCTCATTATTTACTTGTTTCGTCTCTGTCACACCCAGCTCGTGTCTCGAGGTTTTAGCGATAGTGGCGCCATCCCGGTTAGTCCACTTTTTGTTGCCACTTTTTTCAAGTCTCTCCATAAGAGATCGGACTCCTCCACTCTAGCCTCCATGTAACAAACGATGAAAATTAACTAACAATCACTAGCGATCGTCTAACAATCTAATAGAATGACAAGAATCAACGTTTTGCTGAAATTGACGAGATACATGTGCAAAGCCGGAAGCAGTTGTCGCGACGATGCTGCCAACCTTCGCGATATGCAGCGCGCTCTCGCGCTGAAAAGCTTTTCGGCGATTAAATAAAAATGGAGATCTAACAAACGATGAAAATTAACTAACAATCACTAGCGATCGTCTAACAATCTAATAGAATGTCAAGAATCAACGTTCTGCTGAAATTGACTAGTTACTTGTACAAATGCAGTAAGCATGTGTCGCGGCGGTGCTGCCAACCTTCGCGACAAGCAGCGCGCTCTAGAGCCGAAAAGTTTTTCAGCGATTAAACAAAAGCGGAGCTCTAAAAAACGATGAAAATTAACTAACAATCACGAGCGATCATCTAACAATCTAATAGAATGACGAGAATCAACGTTTTGCTGAAATTGACGAGATACATGTGCAAAGCCGGAAGCAGCTGTTGCGACGATGCTGCCAACCTTCGCGACAAGCAGCGCGCTCTAGCGCCGAAAAGTTTTTCAGCGATTAAATAAAAATGGAGCTCTAACAAACGATGAAAATCCACCAACAATCACGAGCGATCGTCTAACAATCTAATAGAATGTCGAGAATCAACGTTTTACTGTAATTTACGAGTTACATGTGCATAGCCGTAAACAGCCGTCGCGGCCATGCTGCCAACCGTCGCGACATGCAGCGCGCTCTGGCGCCGAAAAGTCTTTCAGCGATTAAATCAAAATGGAGCTCTAACAAACGATGAAAATCCACCAACAATCACGAGCGATCGTCTAACAATCTAATAGAATGTCGAGAATCAACGGTTTACTGTAATTTACGAGTTACATGTGCATAGCCGTAAACAGCCGTCGCGGCCATGCTGCCAACCGTCGCGACATGCAGCGCGCTCTGGCGCCGAAAAGTTTTTCAGCGATTAAATAAAAATGGAGCTCTAACAAACGATGAAAATTAACTAACAATCACTAGCGATCGTCCAACAATCTAATAGAATGACAAGAATCAACGTTTTGCTGAAATTGACGAGATACATGTGCAAAGCCGGAAGCCGTTGTCGCGACGATGCTGCCAACCTTCGCGACATGCAACGCGCTCTCGCGCTGAAAAGTTTTTCGGCGATTAAATAAAAATGGAGATCTAACAAGCGATGAAAATTAACTAACAATCACTAGCGATCGTCTAACAATCTAATAGAATGTCAAGAATCAACGTTCTGCTGAAATGGACTAGTTAGTGTGCAAATGCAGTAAGCATGTGTCGCGGCGATGCTGCCAACCTTCGCGACATGCAGCGCGCTCTAGAGCCGAAAAGTTTTTCAGCGATTAAACAAAAGCGGAGCTCTAACAAACGATGAAAATTAACTAACAATCACGAGCGATCGTTTAACAATCTAATAGAATGACGAGAATCAACGTTTTGCTGAAATTGACGAGATACATGTGCAAAGCCGGAAGCAGCTGTTGCGACGATGCTGCTAACCTTCGCGACAAGCAGCGCGCTCTAGCGCCGAAAAGTTGTTCACCGATTAAATAAAAATGGAGCTCTAACAAACGATGAAAATCCACGAACAATCACGAGCGATCGTCTAACAATCTATTAGAATGTCAAGATTCAATGTTTCGCTGAAATTGACGAGTTACATGTGCAAAGCCGTAAGCAGTTGTCGCGGCAATGCTGCCAACCTTCGCGACAAGCAGCGCGCTCTAGCGCCGAAAAGTTTTTCAGCGATTAAATAAAAATGGAGCTCTAACAAACGATGAAAATTAACTAACAATCACGCGCGATCGTGTAACAATCTAATAGAATGACGAGAATCAACGTTTTGCTTATATTGACGACATACATATGCGTAGCCGTAAACAGCCGTCGCGGCCATGCTGCCAACCGTCGCGACATGCAGCACGCTCTAGCGCCGAAAAGTTGTTCAGCGATTAAATAAAAATGGAGCTCTAACAAACAATGAAAATTAACTAACAATCACTAGCGATCGTCTAACAATCTAATAGAATGACAAGAATCAACGTTTTCCTGAAATTGACGAGATACATGTGCAAAGCCGTAAGCAGCTGTCGCGGCGATGCTGCCAACCTTCGCGACAAGCAGCGCGCTCTAAAGCCGAAAAGTTTTTCGGCGATTAAATTTTAATGGAGCTCTAACAAACGATGAAAATTAAATAACAATCACTAGCGATCGTCTAACAATCTAATAGAATGTCAAGAATCAACGTTTTGCTGAAATTGATGAGTTACATGTGCCCAGCCGGAAGCAGCTGTCGCGGCGATGCTGCCAACCTTCGCGACGAGCAGCGCGCTCTCGCGCCGAAAAGTTTTTCAGCGATTAAATAAAAATGGAGCTCTAACAAACGATGAAAATTAACTAACAATCACTGGCGATCGTCTAACAATCTAATAGAACGACAAGAATCAACGTTTTGCTGAAATTGACGAGTTACATGTGCAAAGCCGGAAGCAGCTGTCTCGACGATGCTGCCATCTTCACGTGGCTTGCAGCGCGCTCTAGGGCCGAAAGGTTTTTCATTAATTTAATAATAATTGAGCTCTAACAAACGATATAAAGTGACTAACAATCACTAACAAACGACTAGGAATCGATTGGTTACGGAGAAAAGTTCGAAATCACTAGAAAATCATTTTCTGCGGCTAACTTTGGCATAAATTTGTTTTTCGTTTTTTTCAATAAATAAAGTCTAACAAACGCTGGGTTTTGTCTAACAAACACTAACAAACGACTAACAATCGATTGGCGTCAAAAAAATTCGATATTTCCACAGTCGGCGGCTAAGTTAATGGAGCTCCCTAAATTTGATTCAAGAGCGTAGTATTAAATATGGCCTGTAGGCGTCGTCCGTAGCTTTAGTGTATCAAAATATAGTAATACAGCCAGTACACAGGGTGAAACTGACTGTTATGGCGGCTAATTGTTGACGCCTGTCAAAAAAACACCTATCGTCTACTAACATTGTTTATTTGCGACGGCGACTTTGGAAGAGTATCGGACGAGGGAGAATCGAAAAATTTAATTTTTAATTACAAATCTAATCTGATATTTTTGACGTGATAACGTCTTATAATTCGATGGAGCCGGCTGCACGCACGAAAAAGCATGACTCATCGCCGTTACCTCGCTCTGAGGCGTTCCATTTAAGGCTTGAAGTGTAAGCGAGAGCGCGGAACGAGCGACAAAGAGGTACAATCGGCCTCCGCGTTCGGCAGCGTTCGGCAGCGTTCGACATTTGTCTCTCTCCTACTTGAGTGATGGCCTCTGTACACTGCGAGCGACGAGCGACGAGCGATCAGCGATATCCAATGGCAACGTCACTCTCATAGAGCATTTCCGTCATACTCGAGCTCTCATTGGATATCGCTCATCGCTTGTCGCCCATCGCGCGCAGTGTGCAGAAGCCATGAGCGATGCGTCCGCGTGGACAGCTGCTATACAATAATACATGTACATGTTTTCATCAAGTATGAAGTGCAGTGAAAAGTGAATGTGGTGTGAATTGTTTATAGCAACGATAATTGCGGCGATAAAGGTAATGATTCTTTCGATATTAAATATATGTTCAGTGATATATTGTCGAATATTCGTGCTTTCATCATTAAAATAAATAGCATCGGTCCGCTAGTGCAGCGATTGTAGGTTATGCTATAATTGACAAAACTATAACAATAAGTTAACAGCACTATTTCACGATGAGTAAAAAATCAATTGCTTTACTATTCGATCGAAATAATTATCGAGCGTAGCTGTGATTTCAAAAAATTAAAACATAAATGTTAAATCTTCCACATATCATAACAACGTGTCTGAAATGACAGGTTGGACCAGCCAGCCGTCAAAGGGAACAATTTTCTCCTATATCAAACACATTGCGGCAGGCTTTTTAAAAGCTAGAGTTACAAAAATTTTAATGATGTTTCCAGTTTTTAAATTTTAAATTTAAGATTTATGAACAATAATTTAATCACAGTTTATTCTTATAATAAATTATTCAAAATTATTACTTTTTTACAACAAATTACAATTAATTTTGCAAAAATAATTAAGTAACTAATTGAACAACAACTTTTATCCAGTTCACTTGCTGAAAGAAATAATGTCAATACAAAATTTATTATTATAAAATAATAAAATCAAAAATTAAATTTCAACAGTCGAGTAGAAATTTAAACAATAAATTTTATTCAAGTATTTTGTAAATTTAAAATGATTTTCTGAACGAAGAATTTTATGAAAAAATAAAAGTTGTAAAACAATTGCTCAAACACATTCATACTTGTAAAAAATATGTACATTGTAAAAAAAATAAATAAAAATTGACATAATTGTATTTATGCGTACAAATAAATGTAACTTGATCAATTCAATTGTGATTTCCATTTACCTCCTTCTCTATATCCATACAAAATATCTATCAAACAAACAAAATTAAAATTTTCTTTTGAAAAATGAAACCTTTCCATCAGTATTTTCTTATGACGTTGTCACGTTCAACTATCGTCAGTAAACCGACTTTACAGGCAACCGATTTTTTTTCCAAGTTTTTCTGTTTAGGTTTTAGGTTATACGTGGAACTTATTTTTGAGATCCGCGGACCTCGCGGTTATTCAAGGTAATTTATTTATTTTTCTCTTCTGCCCGTTATGCACTGACAGAGCACATAGATCTATGTTCCTGGCACTGAGGATCAGTCTTTGTATGTTGTGAATCGAATTTGAATGAATTTGAAATATAATAAACCCCACCTTTAATGTTTATTTTTAATACTTCAAAATATCTTGAGAATAGTAAATTTAATACATGTCTATTTACATTTCAGAAAGATGGGGAGAACGTGTTCAGTGCCAGGATGCGACAGTGGCCTTGCCAAAGATAATGCACAGCGAAAAAGATTAGGGCTGCACCGCTGTCTCCTGTTTTCCATTCCGAAGGTAATAGAATTATTGAATATTAATCTATACTCAGCATGTTTGGCTTTTATTTAAAATATTTACAGTACAGCACTTTCCATACACCTCTAGAGTTTTTGTAACCTTGCAAACATTAAAAAAAAATAAGATACGTACAATTGAATAATAAATAAAATACAACAGATAAATAGATGCAGAACAGCGGCAAAATGTCCTTCAAGTAAGTTTCGAGCATCGAAAAATATTCCCCACGGCCACAATGATCTTACGAAAATAATGTTATCAATAAAATTGTTACAGGTCTTTGACCGACACAAAATTCTACAATAATAATAAAGGTACTATATTGTAAAATATTTCAAAGTAAATAATGCTTATAACTAAAAAGTAGTGTTATTTATCATAAAAAATTACTTTTGTTATGATAATTTGTTGTTATTTTAATCGAGTATGAAAAAAAAAGCAAAACGTTCTTTTGCACAAACTATCCTCGCTCGCACACAACCCCACACGCTACACCGCATGCTATAAATTCCGACCGGGGAAAGAAGAAAAAGGGGTTAACTCGTTACAAATATCGAAACAAAACAGAAACCACTCTCCTGAAAGGAGAACTGTGGCCAGCACAGTTCTCCGTAGACTCTCCGCTGGCCTGCACCACAGTGACAAAAACGCCTGCAGCAGCTTCGCTGTTCTTTGATGTGGCTTCTAAACTAAACACAAACCCAAACAAACACAAACAAATCCGAACTTAACACAACCTAATAAATTGTCATTTGATGAATTGGTTTGTTTGGCTTTGTTATTTGACGAATTATTTTTTCGACTGATTGATTTTGACAAATTGTTATTCGACGAATTGCAATTCAATGAATTGTTATTCGAGGAATTGCCATTTGACGAATTCTTTTTCGATGAATCGTTTTCGATGAATTTTCGGCAAATCCACCCTAATGTGTCAGCAATAGCCGCTCTAGACTTATTATATTATCACAGCAAATTACGCTCTAATAGTGTCTGTATAATTATAAACATGTGCACATTTTCACTCTTAATCAGTGCAATGACAGGCGCAGTCAGTGGAAGAAAGTACTTGGCTGTGAATTGGACGCTAACCAATTTGTGTGTCAGATTCATTTCTCGGAGGAATCTATAAAAAAGTCTGACAAACTTGTCCTGAAAGATGGCACCGTCTACGATTCGCCTCTCGCTCGGTGGCGTTTGAACGCAAATGCTGTACCAATTTCTCAACATCATGAACTAATGGATATTGAGGTAAGCATTCTTATATACTTATTTAATAAAGAGGGGGGAGAGAGAGAGAGAGCAGAATAATAAGTGAGCTCAATTCTCAGATATTTTTTCACGACCTACATACGTTTATTTATTTATACTGGTCCTTAATACATTTACACCCGTATTCATAGTCGTTCCTTAAGAAATAAGGCCTCCTTGTTCTTTGTTCTCAACAAAGAATAAGGAATAAGGATTCCTCAAGGTACATCTATGAATACGGGTCTTATTCCCTGATGCAGTTCTTCGAGAGAAAAAAGAAGATTTTTTGCCAATGTGCATGAATGGTCGAGACAATATAGTTTCTTTTCCGTTGCACTGTTATTTACTTTGCGAGTAATTAAAGTACACGTAATTGCAGACGTCGAGATGCGTCGATGTAAAATACTGTACATTTATATTCTTCTTTCATCTTGAATCTCCGTTCAGTAATTAATAATCAAGAGGAGAAAACTCCCTGGAAACATGAATTGCAGCTAATTTTTTTCCTTCCTCACAGACGAGGTTTCCTTGCATGGGGAGTCTGCTTGGGTTCGTTGGGCGTTTATTTTTTATTTTGTCTACATCCAAGTGAAACTATTTTCAGGATTTTCCGAAAGGTCGAAAAAATTGCATTTACAATAAAAAACCGGATTTATAATGCCACATTTATGAAAAATGTGAAAAAACGTATAATTAAATTTTGACATATCGGGATTGCATTTTTTGCTAGAACAGACTATCATTGAAAGTTGATTGGTACCGAATTTTGCTTTGATCACTCGAGGAATTCGATAAAACATTTTGTTATCGATACAGAATTGGAATTTCACTTTTCATTGGTTATTATTTTCAGTATCTCATTCCGGTCGCGGAGGGCCGTATTTTGTGGGGGTACAAGTAGGGCCCGTTTGAGTCATTGGTAAAGTAGAGTGGTGCTTAATAAAAATAAGGAATAATAAATTATTATACCCAATGATAAACTGGAAAAAAAAATTTCGCCCAAATATAGTAGTTTTTTACATTTTCTCTGAAGAGTCGCGGCTACGAAATTCTTCTGCTAGTCACATTTTTCTAAGTTTTCTCATGAATATTTTCTTTAAACATTTGGTGACCCCCTGTTTTATTGTCGATACGGAATCTTTACAATTTTTTACACGCTTTGAGCACTTTATACCAGGCATCGGAAGTGATTTAGTGTATAAATTGTTACACAGACATGTGGCCAACGTGTCATCTCCATAAAGTGCCGTATAAATGAAACGATTTTTAGTCGTAATTTTTTGTTAAAAGTTCGATAACTTGGTTTGAAATTTTACCAGAATACTGGGATGTATTTTTACTTTATTATAGACGAAAATTAGTTGAGGCGGTCGTCCCATGTGACAGGTCCAAAAATCGGGGCCGGGTTGAAATTCCGAACTTTGAATGCTTGGACGGTTTAAAATTCCGAATTTTAATGTTCCGAAGTCGAGATGGAGCCGGGTTGAAATTCCGAACTTTGAATGGTCAGGATGCTCAAAACTCCGAAAGAATAGTACCCCCGAAAGATCAAAACTCCGAAAGAATTTTACACGAAAGACCAGAACTTCGAAAATCTTAACACCGTCAAAATAATTTGGCTATAAAAGTTTTAAAAGTTTCAAAACTTGCATTAAATCGACGAATTATTTCAAGGATTTCAGGTATCATATTATTCGGCCGGAATCACATATTGGGGCCATGCGCGATGCACTATATTTCATACAGTAAAATATTCAATTCCGGCTTCTCTAAAACGCGTCAGACAGTTATCGTAGATGACCTTCGTTTTTTAGAATACTTAATGCGAATAACATTTTTTAGAACAATAATGGCAGTATCGAGAAGTATAAAGAAGTGACCCAATCGTGCTCAACGAGATAGCGGATGCAGCACCGTCAGTTCCTACTGAAACCTGGATGGGAGAAGTATTGAATAACGTGGAGATGGCTGTAACTGCTTTCACTACGAGCATCCTCACGGATGAATTGACGGCGGGACTGCTACCTGAATCGTGGGCATGGACTCAAACGTCTGGAGGAGTGGTTTTCACGTTTGTGGGTCGATCCAATTTCCATCCCCAGCTTCACTTAGAGGTCGCTCTGGATCTTACTTTATAAGTAATTATTTTATTTCAATCGCGGGATAGATGAAGATTTACCTATTTAGCCGTGATAAACACTGTCCTTGAATTTTATTATTATCATTATAGATTCGGACGAACACGGATACAGTCATACCGTTGAACGGCGAGGTGACGTCCATGAAGGACATCCTTCGTCATCTAGAGATTTTGAAAAATTTCCCAATCTGCAGCGGAACCGGCATTGAAAGCGAAAGGTAAATATTTTTTGCCTTTAGCGTTGAAATTAATACTTAGTTCCATCGTTCTATGGGTTTATCTTCTGCTTCTTTACAGTCGTGACCCTCATTGCATGGATATTCTGGATCTAGATGAAGCTGGTATTCGTCAGCGACAAAAAGTACGATGCATGCTGTGTCGACGTCTTCGTATAAAGCTACGGCAAAGGAATAAACGGCGTAGGAAATTGGCGCGCAAAGAGGCCCGAGCAGTGAAAAAGGTTGATTTGGCTCGAAGGAAATTCATACGTCTCAAACAAAAGGTAATTTGACAAATAACCTTCTTCCATTCCAGAATCTAGACTTACAAGGAGATGGTACGACCGTGGGGTCGGGGATTTGGCCGAATTTTTTTTTTGTGGTGAAAGAGGACCCCTAGCACCTCACGTGGTTAAAGTAGTAGGACGCACTACTCGGAAAATTCCGAGCAAAATCGATTCAAAGTTTCTTGGGCGCTTTATGAGTTTAAAATGACAGGGACTTGTCGAGCCGCCGTCTAGTCTAGACGGTTAGGGCTCGGTCTTTTGCGCCGGAGATCTCGCATTCGATTCCTCCTTCGGATCTTATTTTTTTATTTATTTATTTTTTTTGTTATCCCAAAAATTATTTAAATCGTTTCTGATACCTACATTATTTTTAAAAATTTAGTTACATTATTCTTTAAAAATTATGTTCATTTTTTTAAAATTTCTCTTTTTTTCCAATAAAACAATTCATAATGGTGGGTTTGTTTATTTTTCATTGTAAAGTATATGAGGAGGGACAATGGGTTTTTAATGAGAATAACAAAGTCGATTAGGAAAAATTCATATTTTATTCATATAATAATTAAATACAAAAACCGCAGTGGTAATTATCGTAGAAACAAACAAAGCAATAATTTTTGCGACATCGTGCGCAACATATAAAAGCGGGTTTTTTACAATCGCAAGGAGTTTGCAATACATCCGTACAAAAACATCTCCCATTAACATTCATGAAAACGCAATCCTCTTGAGCGTGAATTAATTCCTCGCCAATTACGATTTTTTTTCACCCAAAAGTTCCAATGTATTATTATAGAGTTCTCCGGCCAATAACATAGCATCGTGAGATATTTCTTCCGAAGGTGCCGATGCAATTTAATTATTTTCCGTTAACAGCTTTTCATAATAAACTACTGCGTCCTTCAATCGCGATTTTGATTTATCACTGTACATGCATTCTTCAGGAATTTCCTCTCATATTCCAGAAGAGCCAGCAACTTCTTTAGTCGACATTTTTAACTTCGAATTGTAAGAGAAGTTTGAAATGTAACAATAAGAAATAGGCACGTCTGTTCACGACGAAATCGAAAAATGAACTGCTGTTCAATTCTTACAGACTCACGCACAGTCCTATGCGCAGATGTCCGTTATAATCCTAAGGGGACCCCAGGTCAAAATTCTTTAGACCCTTACAAGGCCATAAAACCAAATAGAACAACGAGTACGAATATTTTTCAGTAAATGAAAAACTCTACGTTCTCGAGCTAAAATAATTTTTTTTAAATAATGTACGCATGAGAAACGTTTTGAATAATTGTTGGGATAACAAAAAAAAAGAAAAAAAAACAAGATCCGAAGGAGGAATTGAACGCGAGACCTCCGGCGCAAAAGACCGAGCCCTAACCGTCTAGACTAGACGGCGGCTCGACAGGTGCCTGACATTTTAAACTAATAAGGCGCCTAAGAAACTTTGAATCGATTTTTTTCGGAATTTTCCGAGTAGTGCGTCCTACTACTTTAACCACGTGAGGTGCTAGGGGTCCTCTTTCACCACAAAAAAAATCGGCCAAATCCCCGACTCCACGGTCGTGCCGTCTCCTTGTTAGTAAATGTTCAAAGTATTCGTAATACAAACTCCATGATTTGTGGAAACATGAAGCTTTGTATTTGGTTTGATAATGTTGGTTCATGATTTGTGCTTCATTTAATAGTTATGTTGTTAGCACCCACTAAATTGAAATCCAGATTATGAAAAGCTTATTTTCATTTACAGACTGAAAAAGTACTTGCGGATGTGGCTGACTTGAAACGCACATGCTCGAGAATCAGGAAAGAAACGCTTGAGGAAAGCATTTCTAATCTACCCGAAACTCAAAAAGAAGCCGTGCGAACTTGTTTTGAAGCAGCAAAGGTGAAAAACCGCAAAGGCCGCCGGTACACAATTCAGTGGATTTATGAATGTCTTTTGATGCGTATCAAGAGCAGTGGATTGTACGATCATATTCGAGATCGTCTAATGCTGCCACTTCCATGCAGAGAAACTTTGAATCGATACATTCAAAAGATAAGCTCGTCAGCATATGGCTTTCAAACAGCCATTTTCGAGTGCTTAAAAACGAAAGGCTCACGAATGGAGTTCTCTGAAAAACGAGGTATCGAATTTTGCAAGTTTTCGAATAAACTTTGTGAACACGTTGTTTTATCAATTCTCAGGCTGTGCTACAAACTATACTTGTTTTATTTCACATCATATATCTTATATACTTTTGTCTTTTATTAAAGTATCTACAAACAAATGCAATATTAATGCATCAAAAATACTCGCAATTTTCTTCTTTATTCATTTGAAAACTAACATTTGTAACTTTTGTATATAACACATTTGTAACTTACCTTAATACTCTGTTTTTTTCCGTATATTTGATATTACTTGTAAATCAGCTTTTTGTAATTTGACATTTCAGGCACGCTTCTCATCGATGAGATGAAGTTGAGTGAGGCCGTTTCGTTTAATAAGCGGACTGTAGAGTTTGAGGGTTTTGTCGATCTCGGGCAATATACTCCCGAAGAAAAAAGAACCACTCGTGCAGACCATGCTTTGGTCTTCATGTTTCAACCATTTCGAGGATCTTGGGTGCAGGTTCTCGGCTGCTTCCTAACCAAAGACTCGGTGACAAGTGCTATACTGCACAAGCTGATTTTGGAGTGCATTGTATTGTTAGCCAACTTCGGATTCCATGTCGACGTCGTCACCACTGACGGAGCTCAATGGAATAGAGGAGTGTGGTCTATCTTTGGGATAAAAGATGGACAATTCAGTTGCGAGCATCCGTGTGATCGTAATAAACGACTGTGGATGATATCCGATTTCCCGCACCTGATAAAATGCTTCCGGAATGGCTTCATTACGCGCAGGTCGTTTCAGGTAATTATTCACATTTCGTTATGCACTGTAAGTCTTGCACGCCACTTTGTAATGCATAACGTTTGTTTTCCGTCGATCAGTTTATTTTGTAAAATCACAAGGAAAGAAGCAAATAATCATAAATGAAACACTGTGATACACAAAAGCTAAAGTTTTAAAGGTATTCCCCATCTTAATATAATATACACGGGATTGTTGGACATTTCGTATGTTTATATATGATTTCAGACGCCCGATGGGCTAGTTCAAAAGAAGCACTGGGAAGCGTTGCTCAAGTACGAGCAGTTCATGAAACCCAACTTGAAAGTTGCCTACCACCTAACGCCGGCTCATTTGAATCCGTCGGGATATCAAAAAATGAATGTGCCCTTGGCTTTTCAAGTAAGTTTATTAGTGTTTTTCTAACCGTCATTGTTCGTTGCTACTTATCCTAGCCCCAAAGTTCAGCATTAATTTTGTTTCGTCGCGTAAGAGCAGAAGGATCAAAGTTAATAAAGTATTGTTAATGACCGGAGATAAATTATTTTCCGAATAATTTCAGCTGTTTTCGCAGCCTATTCGCGTGGCAATGGAGATTTACCGTAGCAAGCCCGGGTGCCCCGAATTGATAGATTCGACGGCAACGCAAATGTTTTGCGATAAAACGGACAAGCTTATTACGGCTATGATGTCACGCACGCCTCAAAATGCTCTACGTGTTTCAGAAGACTGTCCGCAAAAAAAGGTATGTTTTAAAAGGCACATGAACGATCCGTCGAAAAATAAGTATCCATGCTGTAGGTCATATTAAGCTGAAAGGCGACCATGCAGATTTCTCGATAACGATCATTGAATTTTGAGTTCTTGTTTCGCCACAGGATTTATATTCGTTCGTGAAAAATTTAAGCCTCGTTGTCAATATAGTATGCAGTAATGACATTGTATATCGAAACGTCTGAATGCTTTATGCATTCTCTCCTGCTGTACTTGTTTTGTTTGTATCAAGTATGTTGCCGAGTCTTGTTTTTGAATCGTTTTTAGGAGAAAACAGTACTATGCGCGAATCGATGAATTTGGACTCGAAATGGGGCCCCTGCTGCCTAAGAAGATAGCGTCCATTATATCAATAACATCATTTACGATGTTAATTATTTATTACGCACATCACTATGAACGTGTATTAATAATCATTTTTTTTAGCATTTAGCGTGAAAACCGTTCAATTGTACGGACTGTTCCGCCCATCTACGTTGGAATCTCAATCGGCGTCGCTGTGGATCAACGCATTCTTTTCACATCGGTTATCTTTTTCGATATGCAGTAGATATTATGGTTGTCGTTGTGAGTCTCGAAAATTACTCATTGAGCCCCAGGACGACATTCGTACAATGTCTCGCAATTGAGACTAAAAAATTCCTTCCCTGGGAGACATTTTTTTAGTCTAAATTGTTGCATTTTCTTCGTGACAGTAATTTTGGACATTCAAATATAAACAGTTCAATTATTCACGAACACACAAATTTCATGGTTAAACGGCAAAAACTGGGGACCGGAGTAAGTTTGGTTGGAGGTTTTTCGATTTAATTTCTTTCTTCGTTCTTCTTCATCTCGATTTACATGGGTAAAACATCTCTGCATCATGAAGGTAACGGTGGACAGCACGGCATTTTTCAATTGTATTGCTCGACTCTTACGTTTGTTGTCGTAATTTTATTTCGTTTCTCGTCTTTTTTTTACCAACTTTGGTTTGCAGTGCACGAGAAGACCAAAATTTACGAATGATGTAGAGAACACCTCGTCTGTTTTTTAACGTTGTTGCTTGACTAAATTTGACTTTTCATCTATTGCATGATAATTAACTCACCCAAATCATTAATCATAAAAACTAGGCGATAATTGACTTCGACGCGCACTTGAGGGATTGGGAGTCCATTACGAAGAGTAAAGAGATGCCCATATCCGCAAGTACTGTCAATGGCTTAAAAGTTACGTTGGGAGCTACATTGGAGATTCTCGAAGCTCTTCAAAAAGAAGAAAACTTCGAGTTTCTTATGACCGCTCGCTTGAATCAAGACGCATTGGAGGTACATAACACTTTGGTTCTTTAAATTTTTGGAGGCAATTCATATCATTCACGTTATACAGAACCTTGTTGAACCTTGCTCATTTGAATTCAATTCCTCGGATGACGATGCGATGAATGTAGGATAGAAGCAAAGATAATTAATTGGTATTATTGCGGGCGATATTGTTTCAGAGATTCTTCGGGATGATGCGCGGAGCGTTAGGGGACAATGAGCATCCGGACCCAAAATTATTTGCACAATTGTACCGCCTACTGTGCAGCTACTCTTTGATCAAGCCGCCAAAAAATTCCAACGTCAGCGGCACGGAGCTGCTGGAGGTGTTGATGCAGACGAAAGATTCATTGGCTGATGCAAGACAACCTCGCACTGAGTGGTTGCAAAAACTTGACCGATTGCTCGAGGAAGGTCATGTCGAGGATGCACTAACCCAAACGCTCGAAGAAGATCACGATTACGCGATATCGTTTTCCATGAGTACATGGAAGGATAGCCTACACGATCATACGTATGACGTATGTCGTACGAGTCCCGAGGTGCAGGCCTATATCGCTGGTTACGTAGTGCGTAAAATGTTGAGGCAGATCAAGTGTCAAGATTGCATGAAATCATTGCAATCTGACAACTGTGAACCGGACGAGCCAAGGGACGCCATGATCAATCTCATGAACCAGTACGGAGGCTTGCTGCATCCCAGTGATAACTTATTCCGACTCACAGAGGTACTGGAGTCTACGATTCTTGATGTCGTTGGCAAGTTTGGTATCACTATCAATACGCTCCATACGGCAGTGGAGAGACTGTCCGAACTGAAGGGTTTGCCGGTGATTGGATGTGGGGAGCACCAGCAGGAGACCACTCGCAGGATCGTCGACTTCTATGTCGTCATGCGAGGCCATTTTTTGGCTAAGTCGTTCAACGCGAATAATAACGAAGCGCGTAACAAAACGAAAAGGCTTCGGAAAAACGCGAAGCTGTGAGCGTTTTCCACTTCTTGGCGTTGGAAAAGACGACAAAGGTTCGGCTTTTCGTTCATATAGAATATTGAAATAGGAAATAATGTTGAATATCTCCATGTTTCATGTTTCCTTAACAAGCTCGTATTTTTTTAAACAATTGGTCATGTAATAAAGCTTTTAATTTTGTTTTGTTCATACAGAATACCGGCGGTTGCAAGCGGGAAGCCACTGGAGAATTAGCATCCATCTAGCTCCGAGGTCAAAGTAGGATTGTATCGTTTCATCAGTCAAATTATTTTTTAAACCTGTCTTTTTAGTTGATATTTTTTGTTGATGATACAATGTTTTGATTGTTAAGTTTAACTCATTCTAGAATTTTGTTCCAAAAAATAGGTTAGCAGCTGAAGGCCTGAGGCCACAGTAACGGGTATAAAAACATGTGCGAATTTAACCATTTTTTTCATATGAAAAAGTGATTCACGCTTAAAATTAATTACACATCTATTTCGCATGAATATCAAGCTGTTAGAAAATATATTTTTTTCGATGTACAAAATGGTCGACTACTAATGTTTTCTCTTGTTATCTTTTTTAGGCGCTCCGCGTCGTGACATTTAGCATCCACAATTTTTTACCTAGAACAAAAAACAAAAATTCTCCTCAATCTACATTAGAATACCTAGAAAAGTACGTACAGAGTTTAAAAAATATTGTTTTATTCAAAATTTGTAGGTATTTGAACTTAAGAAATGAATTTTCAGTGAAATATTTCGTTATAACTGCTCATAAACTGCTCATAAAATGACAAGTTTTCGATTAATCAGAAATTCCGTACGTGCTTCTCTGCGAAATGCAATTAGGAACATGACTTTCAAATTTGAAGTAAATCTAGTGAAAATTGTTGTCACGCCAATTGGAAAAAAGCTGTTTTGAGAAGTTTCGAGTAGTCGGCTATTTTGTACATCGAAAAAAAAATATATATATTTTTTCTTACAGCTTGATATTCATACTAAATAGATGTGTAATTAACTTCATGAGTGAATCACTGTTTCGTACGAAAAAATTTAATTCGCACATTATTTTATACCCGTTACTGTGGCCTAAGGCCTTAATGAAGATGTGTGGCGCTTCAGATCCTCGGGGTTCTGAAAACAACGATGTTCTTCGCAACACTTTACATGAGGGATAGTATTTGCACATTACTCTTTTATTATCTGTATACATATCTGTGATATTTGTGAGATGTTTAAACACATTCTTTTTACTTTCAGCATACGACGCCTACCCAAACGGACACAATCTGTGCATGGTCAAGTTGACCGTGGAGGCCAGAAACTGCATACAACGGGGGAAGAAATATGGACATTCTTTGAATGTTGTTAAAATGTTTTCCTTTCATTTTTTCCTGCTGACTAGAAAGGTTCCACCATCAATCATTTTTTCGCACGATGATTTATTTTTGTTGACGTAATTTTATTAAAGACAAACAAATTAATTATTACATAGAAAAATATGTTTTTGTAATGATAAGTGTTGATTGTCGAATTTTTATTTCAGACGCACAATATTTCATGTATGATTTCGTCTAATTAGTTTAATGTAATAATTGGTATGACAATTTTTACAAAGTTCTTAAATTTTTGTTTAATTATGAAAAATGTATTATGACTGTAAATAAGTTTTATAATGCTTTTATGGATAGTTAGAAAAAACATCAACCATTAATAAACACATTAAAGTTGACAACTTTTAGGAATTATTACTATTTTTATTTGCGTTATTGTGATTCTTATAACAGATGTAATCAATAATCAAACTAATTTACCAATAAAAGGCATAACAAATAATTTCGATTAAAAAAAAAACAATTTAGATATAACAAAACTTTTTACGAGGAGAGAATCAAAAGTAGTACCTCGTGCGGTGCCATACAGTTTTTTTATGTTGTGCGTAAAATTCAACTTCACAAACAAACGCATCTCCTTAATAGTTAGATTGTAGACTTTGGACTGATATTATCAGCATCTTTAAGTCCTAATATTATTTCAATAAATGCAAAATGTAAAATGACAAGCTCATGGTAGCGGTGAGTCTCGTGTTACTGCGGATGATGCTCACTACTGCGGAGCGAATCTCTGCGTTAATACTGGCACTGCGGGTGGTGCCATAGCTTTTGCAAAGGATATTTCTGATGTGACTTTGAGGTGTATCGCTTCAATTCTTTCGATGAGTTGTTGTTGTCTAATATCTGTCACTTTATGAGCGTTTGCATATGAACTTGTAGTATAGGCATTGGTTATAATTCACTGGGTGATCTAGGTTATTGCAATATGCACAACGCGAACACGCGCAAGTCTTGTGATGCTGGGGATGATGCTCGCTACTGCGTAGCAAACCTCTGTCTTGCTACTGACACTGCGGATGATGCTCGCTACTGCGCAGCGAACCTCTGTCTTGCTACTGTCGCTGCGGGTAGAGCTATAGATTGTGTAAAGGAAATTTCCGATCTGACTTTCGGGTGTTTCACTTCAATTCTTTCTATGAGTTGTCGTTGTCTCATGTCTCTCACTTTATGAGCGTTTGTATATGACCTTGTGGTAGAGGCATCACTTATAGTTCACTCGGTGCTCTAGGTTATTGCAATTTGCACAGCGGAGGAGCTGTTTATCTGATGAGTTATTTAAAGTGCATTTTCCGTTTTCGTGTGAAGCACTACACTTGACGCAGTGGTATGTGAGGTTGCAATTTACACTCGGATGTTCCAGGCGCTGACATTTTATACGTACTTTACACACTATAATCTCGGCCACCTAACCACATTTGAATGGAATTTATATTGACGTTGGATATAAATTATTATGGCATTTTTAGGTCTTTTTTTCATAATTAGGTGGGTAATTGCACTACGACTTGAATGTAGAAACATCTTAAGGCACTGCTACAGCTACACGAAATTTACTTATAAAATAAATTAAGGTTAGGAAAATTAAAATTTTCAGCTCATGTGACAGCTAATAAGAACACAGACAGCTGATCATAATGCATGCGCAAAACATACATGTATATAAAGTACACAATGACTAACGTTCCCAGCGCCGCTTATGCGGAACCTTTATTTGTTGCACTTTTACGGACGCGCCAGAATGCGGAGATTGGACTCCTTCCCTATAGTCTCCTTGACAAGGAGACTAGAGAGAAGGAGTCGACCATGGAGACTAGAGTACAGGAGACCGAACGCTGTACTGTGGACGCGGGCTATGGAATCAGCGAAAATTTTTACGGAAATATCCGCTGGCGCTGCTGTACTCAAGATCGGATACGACAGAGATAGAATGAGAAAAGAGAGAGCGATAGAAGAGAATATTCAAAGCGCAGTTATGCACGCAAGACAGATGGAAAAAATAATAAATTTATTCGTTCGTTGATTAATTCTGTCATCGTGCATTTGTTAATTAAATTATATACATAGGCAATTATTATATACCCCATTGAGCGGAACTCGCTCCAAACCCCATTTAACGCAACTCACCCCCAAGGACGCACGCGAACGAACACCCATCGTATGCTTGGGCATTACTTGGATGGGTGACCGCTTACGTATGAAAATTTGTGTTCTATATAAACATGCATGAATATGGAAAAAAATATAACGAGATGAGTACAATAGCGTTACTCGAAATGAATGAATGAATTAATTAATTAATGAGCTGTTCTTTTATTCCGAGGAAAAACACGCGTGGTCATAACAGAAAAGATTATCGATGCGCTATGCACTCCACAACACTGATTTTTACTGCAATTAAAAAATCCTTATTAGAATTTCGCATTCACAGACGAACAGCCAAGAATGATATATAAATATTATAACCAAGAATTCTCCAGTTCATATATACGCTCACTTCATAGCGTCACCGATGCCATACTTCACATCCTCCCCTGTCGGCACTAGCGCTTGATGTGGCTGAATTCCGAACCAAAACTTTTCGTCACTTTCAGGGCCCACGTTTGGGGTGCTTTTAGCATACGCGTTCGGGCTCCTTACCTCTAGTCTCCATGGAGTCGACACTCCCGCCTCAAACAGTTCTTTCAATCCGTCGCAGAGAAGTAATGCTCAGTTTCGCCGCAGGCGTCGCTAGTGTTCCCCAGAGCCCATAATATATAGTAATAGAAAACTGCATAAAGTGAAACTGACCGTGTTATGGCGGCAAAATTGTTTGCGCCTTTCAAACACAAATATATCTGTCGTGTACACCAGCACGGCAGCATCGACCTATGTGTATGATAACGGAGATGACTCCTCGCGAGTCAATGAGATAAAGGGAAACAGTAAACACTCTAGGTAGGAATTATAAAACAAATTTCAACTATTGATGGCAGTAAATTAAAAAATATATTCTTCCATGATATTTTTGTTCGAGTTCTTTTGAGATTGGACGAGTTCTTTGATTGGTTAAAACTGCTTCAATTCGCTCGTACAACCAGATACCTGTACTAATGCAAAAGAAAAAAATTAAAATTACCGAGGCTCGAACTCAGGACCTTCAATACAGTAATCTAGCGTAATCTAGCAATAAATATAATCTTTTCATATTTAAGTGATTGCCGCGCTTGGGGTTCAATTAGGCTTCACGGCTTGTTCGGTTGGTTCATTGCTTAATTCAATTCATATTTAGCTTCATTTTTAAACGTAACTAGCAAATAACGAGTTTTCATGGGTATACATATAATAAGCACGTGTTGAAAAGACAACCCCAGCATGTAGGGCCAACGTTCCCACATTCGCTCGGTTTCTTGCATGTACATGTTATTATTATTGTACAGGAAAACAGAGTAACGCGCATCCGAATAATAAATACATTACGAGATACATTACGGTTGGTTTATCGCTTTATTCGCGTTTCATTGTAATTAGCCATATTTTACAACATAACAGGAAAATCATAAGTTTCCATAATAAAATAACTCGTGTTGCACTTATTATATAATTATTATATCTGATGTGCTTATTGTATAATAAGCCCATGTGAATAAATCAATACGAGTTGTTTCATTAATATCATTTATATTTTATTTATTATATATATGTACACAATATTATTATATATTATAATAGAGGGAATCCCTACTTGGGTGTATTATCGTTCGGGTGTGCGAGAGAGAACGCCGCATGACTGTTCCAGGTGAGTACGAAAGAGAAACACGATCACCCCAGTTTTGTCATTGGTCGTTGAGGAGGACCTCGGACCTTATGCAATTTTGTATTACTATATATTATGGGCTCTGGGGAACACTAGCGACGCCTGCGGCGGAACTGAGTACTACATCTCTGCGACCGATTGAAAGAACTTCGTACATACAGGCTAGGATAGGGAGTTTGGACTCCTTTACTCTAGTCTCCTTGGTTGTACATCTCCCTACTAATCTCTGTTTTCGGCGTGCCTCGGAAATGGCGCTAAATTGCGGCGGCGAGTTCGGGAATATGATTTTATGTGCATCGCCTCTGTCGAGGTTGCAGATTTCCTTGTAGCCGCGCGAGTCGTGATCACCGCTCAAGTCGATATCGCAGTCAGCGTGAACACGAATGGGTAGCTCGGTCGGGGAAAAGTCTCTGCCCCTCGCTCACTCGACAGGCGAACGGAGCGAGGTTTTCAACACTTGATAGGTACTGCCGGACTGCGGATTGGAATATGCATTAAATGAATTTCAAAGAGAAAAACATGTATCGAGAAAATAGTTTTCTCTCGGTTGGCCGTCTATGCCGATAATGCGGGTTAAAAAAATTAACGACGAACCGGGTTGAAAAATAAAACGCCGAAACGACCGTGAAAGGTTCAAAAAGAAACCTTGAGCCATTGCCGCGATCGTTACGGCGTTTTTTTTCAACAGTAAACATTATGGATAAGCGTGTATCATAAATGTTTCTTTATCCTTAATAAGCGTCGTGGCTGAGTTGGCAGCGTGATGGAAACGATGCTTGCGGTCCGGGTTCGATCCCTGGTGAATCGACTGTTTTTTATCTATTCTTTTTCTTCATTTTATATTCAAAAAATTTTGAACTTACTCTCGCTTTAGCTATTCTCACATGTCCAGGAATTGTTTATGATATTTAATTCATATATGTGTAATTTTTAAAAAGACATTGGCTTCCGGGCATCGAACCGGCGTCGTCAGCACTCAGAGCCCGCACGCTGATATATCAACCGCGAGGCTCTTGTGACTGCAAACCTGCCTTACGTATACACCATTATCAAACCTTAAAAAAAAATTCGTTGCAGGACCAATTGCATATTGTATTTATGACCCCAAAGTATTATTGAAGACAAAAGAAAACGATTTTTCCATATTCCTAGAGTCGTGTTATCCCTTAAAGAAAAGAAATAGATTTTTTGATCGTTGTCAATGTATATCCCCTCTTAAAGACTTTAAAAGAATCTCCTACGTCTTAACAAAAACCGGCAGAAAATTATAAAGCAACTCGTCCACTTCTTTGATGTTCGCTGGTTCGGTGTTCGCTATTTTGGACCATCGCTCGTTTGCCTATCTGAGATCTACACTTTCGAAGTTTGTATCCTCGATATATATATCTTTTTGCTATAGATGGTATTACCAATATTAGATACTCACTGCTTTCTATTTCGGAGATATGGATGTTCTAGATTGTTTGAATCTGTATTTGTATGACTCGAACTGCAGACAATCTGAATACACGTTCTCGAATAAATGGGCTCTCGAATAAATAATCCTTTGGTGTACTTAATAGTTATTCAATTTCGTCATTGGTCGAAGGATAAAATTTTGAATAATTTACAGTTCGTTACTTTGAATTTGTAATTGTCATTTCGAAATCTTTGTCGTTCTATATTTGGGCTTTCAAAGCTTTGACCCCCATCCCAATGTGAAATGTGTTTTGAAAAAAATGCCGATAGAGAAAGACTCAAAGTTCTCTTCCAGCCTTTCTCTATAGTTTCGGCACTTTTCATCAACAATTTTTTAAATTAATTTTCTAAGGCGAAAAGTAAAAACTCATTTACGTATTGGGGGAAGCATTGATTTTTTTGTCATATTTTCCAATACTGTTTGCACCAAAATTTGGAACACCCGCTCGTTTTGAGCAACTTCAACATGCGTCCGGCGGGGCGAACGACTGCGGGTTCGGTCGCGTCGACGATACCCGCGGCGTCCTTCCTGCGGCTGCTCCCCTCGTCGTGCCTCTGTTCTTTCGATGGCCGGCCCTTCTTGCGCCTTTGGGCTCCCTCGAGTGCCTCTTGCCGCTACGGCTGCTGTTGACGACCACTTTTCTTTTTGTCGCGGCGCCAAAATTTCTTCCTTGTAACTGTAAAAAATAAATAATAAAATGTACAAATAAAATACACTACTCACACAAATTAAGGGATATTGAAAGAATTCCAAATTTTTGGCTGATTTTCAACAAGGGATAACTCGGAGAAAAATGGTCGTACAGAAGATTAAAAAAAAGAAATTATAGCTTCAAGTATCTAGTTTTCAGATCTGGACTGTAAATTCTTTTAGCGTGGTCGGTTTTCTTGTAGTCATCCGAAAACCAACGAAATTTTTTTTCCAAATTTTTGCTCGTCTTTAAAATGGTCTGTGGACTTCAAAGAATTTTTTTTTCACACGACTATAAAAGTCTTTTAGACAATTTAATCAGCTTTAATTTGACCTTTTAACGAGCTGCGTACGATGATTTGGCGTGGAGTAATCGTCGTGCAAAGGAAAAAAGTCCATGTTAACTTTGACAATCAATTACTCGAAAACTAATGATCGTACAGAAAATAAAAGTAGGGTTTTGGAAACTGCAAAACATTCTCTATGAAATGCAATTAGGGGCTGCTGATAAAACATTGTTTTTCGGAGTGATGATGTTGACTAAAAAAAGTTGAACATTGGGCAATTTAAGGATATTTGGAACATTTGGTATAATTTTGGAAATAATGCATGAACGAAGGATATCGTCGGTAATGTTTTAACCTCGAAGTTTCCCCACAAAAACCCTCGAAGTTGCAAAGCGCTGCGATTTTTTTTCTTGGTGCCCAGAAGGTTTAAATTTATCGTTTCTGTCAAAAATCACCGTAACAAGCAATTTTTCGATTTTTATTAATTTGTTCATCTTTAAAATGTTTTTTTAAGCAATAATACCTAATTTATTTATTCAAAGACATCAATTACCGAGGAAAAATAAAAAAAAAAAATTCGAAAATACATTCAAATTAAAAAAATTCAAATTTTTAGGGTAGTTTTGAAAAAACTGTTTTTTGTGTTTGTTAAGAAAGTGTATTTCAACGATAGAAACTGCAAAAAAATTTAAAGTTCCAGATTTGTGTGAAGAGAATCAGTCGACCGTAGGGGGGTATATCAACAACAAAGGTGGTTAGACTGGTAAAAAAAAATCGACCAAATTTTTTTTGACCAGATTATCGTTGACGCATGAAAAAAAAAATTTTGGAAGATTTTTTTATTTTTTAAAATTTGAAAAAGAAATTTAACAAAAATTTTTCTTCGAGTTTTCTTCATTTAATTTTTTTTCCAAATAAAAAAAAATGAATTTTGTTTTCAGGTGTTAACGATAATCTCCTCTTATTAAAAAAAATTTGGTCGATTTTTTTGACCAGTCTTTGACCTTTGTTGTTGATATACCCCCCTACGGTCGATTGATTCTCTTCACACAAATCTCGAACTTTTAATTTTTTTGTCTTTGAATAAATAAATTACGCATTATTGCAAAAAAAAAAAACATTTTGAAGATGAAACAATGAATAAAAATCGAAAAATTGCTTGTTACGGTGATTTTTGACAGAAACGATAAATTTAAACCTTCTGGGCACCAAGAAAAAAAAATCGCAGCGCTTTGCAACTTTGAGGGTTTTTTGGGGACACTTCGAGGTTAAAACATTACCGACGATATCCTTCGTTCATGCATTATATCCGAATTTATAGCAAATTTTCCAAATATCCTTAAATTGGCAAATTTTCTACGCTTTTTTCAGTCAACATCATCACTCCGAAAAAAATGTTTTATCAACATCCCCTAATTGCATGTCATAGAGAATGTTTTGTAGTTTCCAAAACCCTACTTTCATTTTCCGTACGATCATTAGTTCTTGAGTAATTGATTGTTAAAGTTAAAATGGACTTTTTTACTTTGATCGACGATTTCTCCGCGACAAATCATCGTACGGAGCTCGTCAAAAGGTCAAATTAAAGCTGATTAAATGGTCTAAAAGACTTTTATAGTCGTATGATACAAAAATTCTTTGGAGTCCATAGACCATTTTAAAGACGAGCAAAAATTTGGAAAAAAAATTTCGTTGGTTTTTGGATGATTACAAGGAAACCGACCACGCTAAAAGAATTTACAGTCCAGATCTGAAAACTAGATACTTGAAGCTATAATTTCTTTTTTTTTATTTTCTGTACGACCATTTTTCTCCGAGTTATCCCTTGTTGAAAATCAGCCAAAAATTTGGAATTCTTTCAATATCCCTTAATTTGTGTGAGTAGAGTATTTTATTTGTACATTTTATTATTTATTTTTACAGTTACAAAGAAGAAATTTTGGCGCCGCAACAAAAAGAAAAGTGGTCGTCAGCAGCAGCCGCAGCGGCAAGAGGCACCCGCGGGAGCCCAAGGGCGCGAGAAGGGCTGGCCATTGAAAGAACAGCGGCACGAGCGAGGGGAGCGGCCGCAGCAAGGACGTTGCGGGTATCGTCTACGCGACCGAACCCGCAGTCGTTCGCCCCGCCGGACGCATGTTGAAGTTGCTCAAAACGAGCGGGCGTTCCAAATTTTGGTGCAAACAGTATTGGAAAATATGACAAAAAAAAAAAATGTTTCCCCCAATACGTAAATGAGTTTTTACTTGTCCCCTTAGAAAATTAATTAAAAAAATTGTTGAAGAAAAGTGCCGAAACGATCGAGAAAGGCTCGAAGAGAACTTTGAGTCTTTCTCGATCGGCATTTTTACAAAATACATTTCACATTGGATAAGTGTGTTTCGACATTTTTTTCAACAAATTTCACATTGGGATAGGGGTCAAAACTTTAAAACTAAAAAAATTTAGAACAAAAATTTCGAAATGACAGAATAATAAACTCAAAGTAGGGAACTGTAAATTATTCAAAATTTTATCCTTCGACCGATGACGAAATAGAATAACTATTGCACCAAAGGATTATTTATTCGAGAGCTCATTTATTCGAGATCGTGTATTCAGATTGTCTGCAGTTTGAGTCATACAAATACAGATTCAAACAATCTCGAACATCCGTACCTCCGAAATAGAACAAAGTGAGTACCTCATATTGGTAATACCATCTATAGCAAAAAGACATATATATCGAGGATAGAAACTTCAAAAGTGTAGATCTCAGATACGCAAACGAGCGATGGTCCAAAGTAGCGAACCCCGAAATAGCGAACATCAAAGAAGTGGACGAGTGGCTTCATAATTTTATTCTGCCGGTTTTCGCTAACACGTACGAGATTCTTTTACGGCGTCTGGCCACCTTGGTCGATCGAAAAATGGGTTTATGTAAAAAGTAATAGTAAACTCGAAAGTATGGGCCGGAATATTTTTATTTTTTTACGCAACGTCAAAAAGGGGTTTAAGAATAAAGTTAATAAATTTCCGTTCAAAATATTTTAAAAATGCCTTTATGCACATTGCCCCGGAGGCCCACCGCACGATACGCGGGGTCGTTGTCCCAGCTGTTACCCGGTCATGTCACATCTGAAAAAAAAATAAGCTCATTCGTGAGTAGTGTCACTACAATGTAGCGTAGCGGTTTTTTTTCGACCATTGAAAAAATTATGGTGAGCCATAATTTCGGTGAAAAATACAAATCTTTTTCTTCGACTCACCATAATTTTTTTAATGGTCGAAAAAAAAACCACTACGCTACATTGTAGCGACACTACTCACGCAGAGATTAGTAGGGAGATGTACAACGCTCCCCTTTTCGGCGTGCCTCGCAAATGGCGCTAAATCGCGGCGGCGAGTTCGAGAATATGATTTTGTGTGCATCGCCTCCGTCGAGGTTACAGATTCCCTTGTAGCCGCGCGAGTCGTGAACACCGCTCAAGTCGATATCGCAGTCAGCGTGCACACGAATGGGTAGCTCGGTGGGGGAAAAGTCTCTGCCCCTCGCTCACTCCCTAGATAGACGGATGTACCTCATATTGCCATCATATGTACATCATCACTGCGGCATAGAAAGTCTCACAGCTGTGTATCCCTTATGAGTGCTCCCGTTGAAGTCATATTTGCATCACATGATGATTCACAATAATACATCCAAATGAAGCAAAGTTGTTCTCATCCGAATATGCATGCAGTGAATTCATCAGACTAGCAAATTTGACTCACGAATATATAACAATAAGTGAGTGCATATGGGGCTCATATGGGTGTCACGGCGTGAAGAAACTGTAGTGCTCATATGGAGCTCATATTAGCGGCATGGCGTGACGCAACTATGCTGTGCTCATACGGAGCTCATATTAGCGGCATGGCGTGACGTAAATATGCTGTACTCATATGGAGCTCATATTAGCGGCATGGCGTGACGGAACTACGCTGTGCGCATATGGAGCTCATATGAGTGTCATAGCGTGAAAAATAAAAGAAATCCAAAAATATTGATAAAAAAAATTTGGTAGGATTTTTATTATCCCCATACGCTTTATTGATGTTCCTGCCTATATGATAGATGCATTAAAAACGCATTCTGCCTAATTAAATTTTGTACCTACCTACGGTTTGAACCACGTCTTCTAATTCGAGAGCCGAGCGCGCTACCTACCTAGCCATTCTAACACTTGTGCAAATTTTCTTTGTGTCTGCCTATTTGTATCATTCTGGATTTGGATGCATGTCGCCGTCATATTGCGCTTATGGGATGTATCACTGACGAATATACATATCGCCGTCATATTGCGCTCATCGAATGTATCACTTACAAGGAGAAGGCAGAGCCTGGATCTGGCGAATCGGGTTCTCATTTCGCGTGGTCAAAGTTGAAGACTTCCGAATTAACGTCGTTTTTGATTTTTGTTCCAATAGACCTTAGTTGCTGAGATATCGCGATGTGAAAATTTGCAAGTTTCAGCTCGTGCGTAGAGTACGTTGAGCGTTGACGTTTGAGACAAGAGCGGCCGTAGCTAATACCGGACTGGCACTCTGAAGGTTCACGTCTCCATGCTTTTTTTTAAATTCAATTTTTATTTTTATTTTATAATCTCTCATAAGACTTTATATGTGAAGGTAAAGAAGTCAATTCGAAAATATGTATTACTAGTTTTATTGGGTGGGGGTCAAAAGTTTGAATGGCCAAATATTGAACGACAAAGATTTCGAAATTACAGAATTGTAAACTTAAAATAACGAACGTAAAATTATTCGAAATTTTATCCTTCGACCGATGAAGAAATCGAATAACTATTACACCAAAGGATTATTTATTCGAGGGCTCATTTATTCGAGAACGTGTATTCAGATTGTCTGCAGTTTGAATGGTACAAACACAGATTCCAACAATCTAGAACATTCATATCTCCGAAATAGAAAGAAGTGAGTATCTAATATTGGTAATACCATCTATAGCAAAAAGCCATATATCGAGGATACAAACTTCGAATGTTTAGATCTTAGATAGGCAAACGAGCGATGGTCCAAAATAGCGAACACCGAAATAGCGAACATCTAAGAAGTGGAGGAGGTGCTTCATATTTTTTTTGCCGATTTTCGCTAACGCGTACGACATTCTTTTAAACTCTTTAAGGGGGGAAATACATTTACAACGATCAGAAAATCAATCTTTTCTTTAAGGGATAAGACCACTCTAGGAATTTGGAAAAATCATTTTCTTTTGGCTTCAAAGATACTTTAGGGTCATACAAATAATATGCAATTGGTCTTCCAGCGAATTTTTATTTTAAGGTTCAATTATCGATTTTGACGCAGCGCCTCGGAGCGCGTGCTGAGCTCGTAGGCTAAACAAAAGCTCTAAAATGTTCATTTCGTGACAAAAGTACCATCTGATAACTGAACGTGCGATCTCACCATGGAACCACCCCTAGTTGCTTAGTTATGTTTTCTACTCCAATTTCCCATTGCTAATTTTTTTATAAACAATTTAGTGAAAAAATCGTGTTTTTGGTATAAAAAGGAAAGTATTATAGCTATCGAAATGAACCCAGCTCCAATTTCCTCAATGTTTATAGGGAAGCCTTTTTGGGGATTTTTTTTCGGGATTTCTGGGGATGCTGTGGAATAGATGTAATATAAATAACGAAGAAGCTTATTAATTTGTACATTGTATTTTTTTATTACATAAATACAGGTAAATTACACGCTTATCTTAGTAATATACATAGATATTAACTTAGATTAGGTAACTTAAGTTTCTATTTACATTTTTTGGTCTTCTACCGGGATTTAAAGCGAAATCGTCATCATCAATATTGTTGCCTCCCGTATAAATATCGATTTCATCGTTATCTTCGAATGTATCGTTGTCAAGCTCAATTGGCATATTTGATTCTATATTGAAGCACGTATTTTCATACCGGTGTGCACAGAAATTTGTACATTTCAATCCGTATTTTACCCTTACCTTGAAATCCCCAAGCGACAGACCTATATACCTCGTCTAACTTCTTTCACTATTGTCCCTCAAATGCCTTTTCAATAAAATTTGGAACCACTTTTACCAATTTAACGGCATTTTTATTAAGAGATATAATATTCAAATACGAGCAGCAAAGAAATCCCCAAAAAAGTCTTTCCTAATGAACATTGAGGAAATCCGAGTGAAGAATCGTTTTCCGCAGCTTGAAATGCCCTAAAATGAAGAAAAAAATGTCGAAATAGCTGCAATCGTACGGGAGATATCGCTATTAAAAATGTCCAAGTTGCACTGAGCGCGCTTCTGTTACTATATATACGCCTTCACCACTTCAGCTGCTTTACCCCATACCACTCGACCACTTTCGAGTTCTCGTCTGTTTTTACGCATGTTCGCACGCGTTTTCAACTAACTTTTCGGCATTTTATCCAAAATCGAAGTTTGACGATTGGTAGCGCAAGTCTTCTACTTTGCGAAAAAAATTATTTTCGCAATTACGCGGAAACTAATTATCCGACAGTGCCTAGGTTTTGCACACTTAAAGTACGCATTAATATCTAATCTCACACAAAGGCTGTACGCTGTCACTATAAAAATGGCGGAGTTATTCGTTTTTCAAAAACGCTTTTTTTCTTTTTTTTAATAACTCCCTTAATAATTATCGAATCGGGTCGTTCCACCGCTCATTCTCTTCGTCTTTTCATTTCCTATATTTCGTCTTCTGGATTTATTTCGATAGCTGTAATACTTTTCGTTTGATATGAAAAAAAAACACGATTCTTTTCACTAAATTGTTAATAAAATAGCGATGGGAAATTTATTGTTAAATAAAATAGCAATGGGAAATTGGAAATCTAATGTGCTTCGACTATCGATGGATAATTCACGCGACGCACTCTGATTCGTTACAGAGCAACGGCTCAATTTCACAATTGTGGCCATCGACCACGTGCAAAAACGAATGGGTCTCGCCTTCGCAATTTGAAAACACAATTTGAAATACTTTTCGTTTGATATGAAAAAAAAAACACGATTCTTTTCACTAAATTGTTTCCAATAAAATAGAAATGGGAAATTGGAAATCTAATTTGCTTGGCCTATCGTTAGATAACTCACGCGACGCACTCTGATTCGTTACAGAGCAAAGGCTCAATTTTACAATTGTGGCCATCGACCACGTGCAAAAACGAATGGGTCTCGCCTTCGCAATTTGAAAACACAAACAAAAGCCCTGGGCGGAGGAGGCAAGCTAACTGGCAAATTAATTGACGAGTTATCGATTTATTATGGTCTAGCAATACATCGTAATCCCGATTATATAGAAAAAATGCGTAATTAAATCTACGCAACGCTAGACCATACATTATCGACAGACGACCAACCAAAAGATGAAAAATGTCCGCACGGAGAAAATTCGCAGTACTCGTGACAGACGGCACTGAAGATTTACGCATCCACCTTTATTGCAGCGTTTTCGAAGCGATCTCTCCGATTTACAAAGAATTGAGCAGAGACGAGCTGCTTAGTCGTTGCATCGGCGGCTCCAAGCAAAATAACAACGACAGCTTCAAAACACCACGTCTATACCATACTATCATATACCACGAAAGATCAACACTCCGAAAGAATGTTACCCGAAACCCCAACCTCCGAAAATCTGAACACCGTCAAAATAATAGGCTATGGAAATTTTAAAAGTTTCAAAATTTTACTTTAAAATTAATGTAGTATAATTGAAAATTGTTTTCAATAAATCAACGAATTATTTCAAGAATTTGTTTCAATTAAGAAGTGATTTTACGTCATTTTCGAAATTGTTCTAATGTTTCTCTGCATATTGCCAATGTTATATTTTCTCATTCTAAACTCAGTCGAAACTCAACTATATTTCTTGATACACTTAACGAAAATCACTTATGAACAAGCTCTTTCGAGACCACCGAGTCTCTTAATACAACCTGATACATACCATTGAAAATTGTAAGGGAAGGTTTAGAAATAATCAAGATCACGGATTTCATACACTGTAATTTATTATTTAAAAAAAGTCCTTGATTTGCTGAGCAGATTCAGTATAAATAGTGATAAATTGATCGAAATCCGCCCTACATATGGGACATCTCTTTACTTCCTGTTCTCCCAGGGTTGTCGCGCACCTTAAACAACTACAATTGTGACCACACGGAATGAATCCGTGGGTCACATTATTGCAGAGACAGATGACACATTTTGGTGCTGTAAAAGAAAAAAAAATATTAGCGTATGTCATAAATAGTTCGTAAACATAACGTTAACATGAAACATAACTGCGAAGTGAACAAAACCAAGAATATTAGGAAAACAAAATTGGTAGTTCTTCCAATATAATGGCATTCATTTAACCTATTAATAGACAAAATTACACGTTCGAATATCCCATGTTTGATATAGAATTGGTATAGGTGGATTTAAAAAAAATGTAAATATGGGATGCTAAAATTCTTTCTCACCCCATCTGCCAAAAACTCTGAAAGAAATGTAACAACTCCAAAATAACAAAACAACACTTTTTAGTCGTAAAGTCTAATATTTTCAACCCTATAGCTTTCACTATACGCTGCACGATGCCGGCTTTACGGAAACCTGCCTCGTTTCAAGAAAAACTAAATTTCTCTGCGAAAAAAAAATTGTAATTTTTTTTACAGCCGAAACTAAAGTTAACACTTCCCTTCTCAAAGATCATTTCACTAAATAGCGAGATTTCTATTTTTCCGAAGTCCAACGAACGACTTTGCAAAGTGAGAAAATCGTAAAAAATCGCCATTTTCAAAATGACGTACCGGGTACAAAAAAATAGAAAAAATAATATTAAAAAGCAAATTGAAGCTAACATTATTCTCTTCAAAACTCCGTTTAGTAAATTGGTTTCCGATTTTTTTGGCCGAGATATACAATTTTGTGTCCGGAAAGAAAAATTGCAGGGTTCCCCAAACTTTTGGCCAAGGGTGCATATAGCCTTCGCTTCCTGTATTATCACTTCCAACTTCCTATTCTCTGGCTTCCTCTTCCTCCCACTTCATTCTTCTCCAGTCTCTTAGTGTCTCCTCTCGTTCGTTCTACTACCACATGCTTCCCTATATTTGTATCTTTCCGTAGCTTATGCTGGTTTTTCTGCCCTTCCTTCCCCCCTCCTTCTTTATATGCCTTAGTTGCCACTGCATTCTTTTCTCCTCCCAGATATGATCGTCCTCTATCCATATCTTTTCAAACTTCTTCCTATTTCATGCACTCCTTTTTTGCCTCTGTATTCTCCGTCCTGACCTCTCGTTTCCTCTTCCTCCTTCCCACCCTACTCTTCCCTATATTCCTCACCTCCACTACTCTTCCGTCCACTTGTATATTTCCCATCACTTTCTTTGCCACCTCCGTTGCTGACTCCTCCCCTAATTGTCCTCCTGTTGTTTGCTGTTCTTTTAAGCTTTACAATTGATATGCCTGCTGTTGAGTCAGCTATTACTCGATTAAAAAATAAAATAGGTACAGACAGAAGCGAAGTGTGAAATAAAAAATTTTAACCTTCGTTTGAATAATGTCGTCCGCATCCACACTTCGAAAAGTGTGGGCAAAAGCCTACAGTTCACTAAGCTAAAAGCATGGTGAACGCGTGCTCTCGGCTGCATAATGCATGCATACGACACACTCAAAATCGGGTTGGCTAATTAAAAGTCGCTGTATTTGTACTTGTAGTTCCATTCCGCTGTCAAATATTCATTCGTGAAATTTTTGCCTACTATCGCGTCATGAACAAAGAATATACGTGACTCAGATTAAAACCCATTTATCAACGAATGTCGTCCGCATCCACACTTCGAAAAGTGCAGGCAAAAGCCCACAATTCACTAAGCTAAAAAGCATGGTGAACGCGTGCTCTCGGCTGCATAATGCATGCATACGACACACTCACAATCGGGTTTGCTAATCAAAAGTCGCTGTATTTGTACTTGTAGTTCCATTCCGCTGTCAAATATTCATTCGTGAAATTTTCGCCTACTATCGCGTCATGAACAAAGAATATACGTAACTCAGATTAAAACCCATTTATCAACGAATGTCGTCCGCATCCACACTTCGAAAAGTGCAGGAAAAAGCCCACAATTCACTAAGCTAAAAAGCATGGTGAATAATGCATGCATACGACACACTCAAAATCGGGTTGGCTAATCAGATGTTGCCGTACTTTTATCTTCATAACTCGAATGAAAGTTGAGGCATCGATTTGAAATTTTGCACCCAAGTAGAGCAACCGGCCTTCTATGTTTGATGCTATTTTTAT
This sequence comes from Ophion obscuratus, assembly GCA_964007375.1. Taxonomy (NCBI): domain Eukaryota; kingdom Metazoa; phylum Arthropoda; class Insecta; order Hymenoptera; family Ichneumonidae; genus Ophion; species Ophion obscuratus. Next base: position 55,689,870 of record OZ023312.1, read on the forward strand.
CGGATGATATGACACTTATTTGAATTCTTTTGGAAATTTTAACAAGACGTGGCCATTTACATGACGCTTTATATTTTTTAATTCTTCAAATCTTGGAAAATCATTTTATCATTGCACTGACAGGACAACAGTCTGTCCGCTCAAAAGAACAACACACATTCATCTTTCCATAACTTTCTTTGCCACCTCCTTTGTTGACTCCTCCCCTAACTTTTATTATTATTGCGTTTCTTTTTGTTTCCTCCCTTTCTCCTCCCCCCTCCCACCCTCTGTGACCTCGAAAATAAGAAAGCAAAGCGAACAATTGATACCAAACATCAGGTACTCGATTGTACTATTTTGCCTCTTAAGACGGAATGACACCTCATCGCGATCGGTATGGTAGAACAATTATAGATACCCAAAAATCTCTGAAACGGCTTCTCAGATCCCGTCGAAACTTTGCCAAACGACGTCAAATAGATAAAAGGACAACGGTCTGCCCCTCAAATTTTCTGAATTTGAAAAAAAAACGTAGATTGGCTTATGATAAGCAAATCTACGTTTTTTCCCTCAAATTCAGAAAATTTGAGCGGCAGACAGCTGTTCGTCTCTCTATTTGACGTCGTTTGGCAAAGTTTCGATGGGACTTGAAGAGCCGTTTCAGAGATTTTTGGTATGTATAATTGTTCTACCACACCGACCGCGATACGGTGTCATTCCGTCTTAATAGATTGTACTATAAATGATGTCAGACGATTAATCTTCTAAGACAATGTCCCGTTGTTTACGGTTCTTTTGAGCTTTACAATCGATATACCTGCAGTTCAGTCAACTATCACTCGATTGGAAAATAAAATAGTTACAGCCAGAAACGAAGTGCGCAATTACAGATTATTAACCTTCGTTTGAATAATGTCGTCCGCATCCACACTACGAAAAGTGCGGGCAAAAGCCCACAATTCACTAAGCTAAAAGCATGGTGAACGCGTGCTCTCGGCTGCATAATGCATGCATACGACACACTCAAAATCGGGTTGGCTAATTAAAAGTCGCTGTATTTGTACTTGTAGTTCCATTCCGCTGTCAAATATTCATTCGTGAAATTTTTGTCTACTATCGCGTCATGAACAAAGAATATACGTGACCCAGATTAAAACCCATTTATCAACAAATGTCGTCCGCATCCACACTTCGAAAAGTGCAGGCAAAAGCCCACAATTCACTAAGCTAAAAAGCATGGTGAACGCGTGCTCTCGGCTGCATAATGCATGCATACGACACACTCAAAATCGGGTTTGCTAATCAAAAGTCGCTGTATTTGTACTTGTAGTTCTATTCCGCTGTCAAATATTCATTCGTGAAATTTTCGCCTACTATCGCGTCATGAACAAAGAATATACGTAACTCAGATTAAAACCCATTTATCAACGAATGTCGTCCGTATCCACACTTCGAAAAGTGCAGGCAAAAGCCCACAATTCACTAAGCTAAAAAGCATGGTGAACGCGTGCTCTCGGCTGCATAATGCATGCATACGACACACTCAAAATCGGGTTGGCTAATCAGATGTTGCCGTACTTTTATCTTCATAACTCGAATGAAAGTTGAGGCATCGATTTGAAATTTTGCACCCAAGTAGAGCAACCGGCCTTCTATGTTTGATGCTATTTTTATCGGATGATATGACACTTATTTGAATTCTTTTGGAAATTTTAACAAGACGTGGCCATTTACATGACGCTTTATATTTTTTAATTCTTCAAATCTTGGAAAATCATTTTATCATTGCACTGACAGGACAACAGTCTGTCCGCTCAAAAGAACAACACACATTCATCTTTCCATAACTTTCTTTGCCACCTCCTTTGTTGACTCCTCCCCTAACTTTTATTATTATTGCGTTTCTTTTTGTTTCCTCCCTTTCTCCTCCCCCCTCCCACCCTCTGTGACCTCGAAAATAAGAAAGCAAAGCGAACAATTGATACCAAACATCAGGTACTCGATTGTACTATTTTGCCTCTTAAGACGGAATGACACCTCATCGCGATCGGTATGGTAGAACAATTATAGATACCCAAAAATCTCTGAAACGGCTTCTCAGATCCCGTCGAAACTTTGCCAAACGACGTCAAATAGATAAAAGGACAACGGTCTGCCCCTCAAATTTTCTGAATTTAAAAAAAAAACGTAGATTGGCTTATGATAAGCAAATCTACGTTTTTTTCCTCAAATTCAGAAAATTTGAGCGGCAGACAGCTGTTCGTCTCTCTATTTGACGTCGTTTGGCAAAGTTTCGATGGGACTTGAAGAGCCGTTTCAGAGATTTTTGGTATGTATAATTGTTCTACCACACCGACCGCGATACGGTGTCATTCCGTCTTAATAGATTGTACTATAAATGATGTCAGACGATTAATCTTCTAAGACAATGTCCCGTTGTTTACGGTTCTTTTGAGCTTTACAATCGATATACCTGCAGTTCAGTCAACTATCACTCGATTGGAAAATAAAATAGTTACAGCCAGAAACGAAGTGCGCAATTACAGATTATTAACCTTCGTTTGAATAATGTCGTCCGCATCCACACTACGAAAAGTGCGGGCAAAAGCCCACAATTCACTAAGCTAAAAGCATGGTGAACGCGTGCTCTCGGCTGCATAATGCATGCATACGACACACTCAAAATCGGGTTGGCTAATCAGATGTTGCCGTACTTTTATCTTCATAACTCGAATGAAAGTTGAGGCATCGATTTGAAATTTTGCACCCAAGTAGAGCAACCTATGTTTGCTCCCCTTCTATGTTTGATGCGATTTTTATCCGGTGATATAACACTTATTTGAATTCTTTTGGAAATTTTAACAAGACGTGGCCATTTACATGACGCTTTATATTCTTTAATTCTTCAAATCTTGGAAAATCATTTTATCATTGCACTGACAGGATAACAGTCTGTCCGCTCTAAAGAACAACACACGTTCATGTTTTCGATAACTTTCTTTGCCACCTCCTTTGTTGACTCCTCCCCTAACTCTTTTTTATTCTTACGTTTCTTCTTGTTTCCTCCCTTTCATTTATCACGCATTTTCTCCCCATCTTCTATAGTTTGTGCTTCATGTCTTCTCCTTCCTCCTCCCATCCCCTGCGACCTTGAAAATAAGACAGTAAAGCGAATAATTGATACCAAACATCAAGTACTCGATTGTACTATTTCGCCTCTTGATAGGTACTATAAATGATGCCAGACGCCTAATCTTTTAAGACAATGTCCCGTTGTTTGCTGTTCTTTTGAGCTCTACAATCGATATGCCTGCAGTTGAGTCAACTATTGCTCGATTGAAAAATAAAGTAGGTACAGCCAGAAACGAGGTCCGCTATTAAAGATCATTAACCTTAAGCCCACAATTCACTAAGCTAAAAGCATGGTGAACGCGTGTTCTCAGCTGTATAATGCATGCATACGACACACCCAAAATCGGGTTGGCTAATGAAATGTTGCCGTATTTTTTATCTTCATAACTCGAATGAAAGTTGACGCATCGATTTGAAATTTTGCACCCAAATAGAGCAACCGGCTTTCTACGTTTGATGAGATATTTTATTGTTGATAGGACAATTATTTGAATTCGTTTTCAAATTTTAAGAAGACGTGGCAATTTATTGTTGATTTTTTCAAATCTTGGAAAGTGATTTTATCATTGCAGTTACAAGACAACAGCATGTCCGCTCAAAAGAACAACACACGTTCGAATAGAATATTTTAATACAAAATAACCCAATACAAACTTGTACTATTTTAGTCTGTTTTGTTGACGGTTTAACGAATTCTTTGCGTTTTTTTTTACAAATATAAGGAAGTTTTTAATTATATTTCGCCGTTATGTTTTGTTTGTTTGGGTTTGTTTGCTGTGAAAATGTTGACTGTATTTTATTCATTTATTCTATTACTTTATTATTATTACTATTTTCCTTTCGTTATACAAGACCAAAAAATAAATTATAGTCAACATTTTTCGTTTACAACGTACATCTGTAGTAACAATACGGAAGATGCAAAATAGATTCACACATTTATTCAATCTAAATATAATGATGAAGTTTGGCCAATTCCATTTATCCTCGACAAAGTGATATCAATTTAAGTTTGTCATCTTTATATATTTTAAGGACCGTTAGTTGACAATTGAACTCAAATGAAATGTTTATGGAATGCATCGATTATAGAGAGAAAAATACCTTTTTAGCGTTGAACAAACAATCGATAAAAGGATTAAGAAGACATCTAACGATCAAAATTATTACGGGAATCTATTTTGCACCTTCGACAAAAATGTATTGTTACCTTTTGCATTCTTCCTCCGTTTCTTGGCTCGTCTCTTACGGCCGGAGGTTTGTCCTTCGATGTCTAGCCTCTGCGCCTTCATTTGCCGTCTTCGTTTTTTGCGAAGGTTTTTTTTTCTACTGTTTGGACACTGTAAAAAATCAATATGTTACAAATTATACTCAGCAGTATTATTCTGTTATAATAACTGGTATAAGAGACCGTGCTTCCATATTCAAAATATAAGAATTCCCTACATCTTGGACCCAAAGTTCATATTGCAATTATTACCGTTAGCGGTTCCGGTTGAAGTTTCCGGCAAACGGGCAGTAGATGAAGGTTGAGGTCGGTTCCTTTCCAACACAACCTCCTCGGCAGCTTGAGGAGAGCCCAGTGAGCTATTAAACGGACTTGATTCCAATCCTTAAATAAAAAAAAATCGGTTGCCTGTAAAGTCGGTTTACTGACGATAGTTGAACGTGACAACGTCATAAGAAAATACTGATGGAAAGGTTTCATTTTTCAAAAGAAAATTTTAATTTTGTTTGTTTGATAGATATTTTGTATGGATATAGAGAAGGAGGTAAATGGAAATCACAATTGAATTGATCAAGTTACATTTATTTGTACGCATAAATACAATTATGTCAATTTTTATTTATTTTTTTTACAATGTACATATTTTTTACAAGTATGAATGTGTTTGAGCAATTGTTTTACAACTTTTATTTTTTCATAAAATTCTTCGTTCAGAAAATCATTTTAAATTTACAAAATACTTGAATAAAATTTATTGTTTAAATTTCTACTCGACTGTTAAAATTTAATTTTTGATTTTATTATTTTATAATAATAAATTTTGTATTGACATTATTTCTTTCAGCAAGTGAACTGAATAAAAGTTGTTGTTCAATTAGTTACTTAATTATTTTTGCAAAATTAATTGTAATTTGTTGTAAAAAAGTAATAATTTTGAATAATTTATTATAAGAATAAACTGTGATTAAATTATTGTTCATAAATCTTAAATTTAAAATTTAAAAATTGGAAACATCATTAAAATTTTTGTAACTCTAGCTTTTAAAAAGCCCGCCGCAATGTGTTTGATATAGGAGAAAATTGTTCCCTTTGACGGCTGGCTGGTCCAACCTGTCATTTCAGACACGTTGTTATGATATGTGGAAGATTTAACATTTATGTTTTAATTTTTTGAAATCACAGCTACGCTCGATAATTATTTCGATCGAATAGTAAAGCAATTGATTTTTTACTCATCGTGAAATAGTGCTGTTAACTTATTGTTATAGTTTTGTCAATTATAGCATAACCTACAATCGCTGCACTAGCGGACCGATGCTATTTATTTTAATGATGAAAGCACGAATATTCGACAATATATCACTGAACATATATTTAATATCGAAAGAATCATTATCTTTATCGCCGCAATTATCGTTGCTATAAACAATTCACACCACATTCACTTTTCACTGCACTTCATACTTGACGAAAACATGTACATGTATTATTGTATAGCAGCTGTCCACGCGGACGCATCGCTCATGGCTTCTGCACACTGCGCGCGATGGGCGACAAGCGATGAGCGATATCCAATGAGAGCTCGAGTATGACGGAAATGCTCTATGAGAGTGACGTTGCCATTGGATATCGCTGATCGCTCGTCGCTCGTCGCTCGCAGTGTACAGAGGCCATCACTCAAGTAGGAGAGAGACAAATGTCGAACGCTGCCGAACGCTGCCGAACGCGGAGGCCGATTGTACCTCTTTGTCGCTCGTTCCGCGCTCTCGCTTACACTTCAAGCCTTAAATGGAATGCCTCAGAGCGAGGTAACGGCGATGAGTCATGCTTTTTCGTGCGTGCAGCCGGCTCCATCGAATTATAAGACGTTATCACGTCAAAAAAGGGATATCATCAAACTACAACAATTCATTTCTCGAAATACACATGAAGCTAACTTCCTATTCAACAACTTGAATCATTAGCATTAATTTCTCGACTATAACATTATCAAATATTTCACCGTTACCATGTTCGTCATGCATTTCGGGCTCGGTTGAAAAAGAGGACTCTTCGTGATCCACGCCTGATTCTGCAAGAAATAGTTATTTTTAAGTTCATTCATAAACCACAATTGACGCAATTGTTAATAATTGTTACCATCTTCACCCTATGCGCTTTATTATATTTAATAGGGTGTACCGAAAATAATCGATTTTTTTTGAGTTTCATATTATGTTCCGATATCCAAAATTATTTCGGTCTTTGCGCCGTTACTATTTTCCATAATATGAACACAGGAAAATAAATACGTCGGGAGATATAGCTTCATATCGCCTGAAAAAAATTCACGAATATCAAATCAACATATTTTTGAACAAAAATGAAATTTCCTAGAATAAAGGCTTACAGGCAAATATCTCAGATTAAATTAAATTGCTATAGCTGTTCGAAAATAAACCTGTATAAAAAATAACAATATGAAAAGTTTATTTAATGAAAACATGCTTCAAGAAAACTTGCTACGAAAAAAGAAAGGAAAAATTAAAATATTCAGTTTGTGAGCTAAACTTAGTTTGAGAACATCTTGAAACAACTTCTTTTTCTTCATTTGATTCCAAAGCTCTAATTCCAAAAACAATTGTTCACCAAAAAATAACATCGTTACATGGCTCGCGTGATGCGATACTTTTTGTAGTCGCTCGCAATCTTGTCTACATCATTGGGCATTATCTACCAGCACACAAAGCGAGTCCTTGCGAAATAAAGTTCAGAGGAAGTTACTTACATTAAACAAAAAAGGACGAACGGATAAAGGAAGACAATAAAGTCAAATAAGTTATGTTATAAGTTAACCATGCAGTTAAATCTATGTTTTTACAATGGAAGTTCATCCATTCGAACTCACTAGAAAATTTCGGCAAGCATTGTTACATTCCAATTAGGAAATACATCGATTAAACTGCGTTGTTAATCCATAACGTTACTCAGTTGGCTTTATCTCTCTCTATATGTTGGGAAAGAATACATACTGATATTGTCAATATTGCAAGTGACTACAAGAAAAATCACATCACACGAGCCATGTGTCGCATTTTTTTGATAAATAATTGTTTCTGGAATTTGAGCTTTGAAATCAAATGAAGAAAAAAGTTTTTTCAAGGTTTTCTCAAACCAAGTTTAGCTCACAAACTGAATGTTTTAACTATTATTTCTTTCTTCGTAGAAAATTTTCTTGATACTTTTATGCAATAAACGATACGTTTTACTATTTTTTATACAGGTTTACTTTCGAACAGCTATAGCGATTTAACGGTTCATCTGAGATATTTGGCTGTAGAACGTTTTTGTAGAGGATTTCGTTTCCTTCACAAATATGTTAATTATAATAAATATGGCTTATTATAGAAAATTGCTCATCTTATAGAAAATACTAACGGTGGGATAACCGAAAGGCTTTAATTTGGAGCTCTCCTTCTGGGTGATTTCTTTTTTTCACATAACGATTTTACACCTTGGGTCTCAAGAAAATGTCAATTTTTTTAAAAATACAGCCTGATGTTTAATTATATTTTAATCTACCGTGATGGAATGCCGGTTCAGCTTCTTCGTCGATGTCTATGGGCATCGCATCATAATCCGAATCAGAATCTTGAAAAAATAAATATACATATGTACATATATACTTTTTAGATATACGAGATGATTCTTAGGCCGAACAAAAAATTTATATCGCTATTTACCAAATGATGTTCATTAGTATTTTCATAACGTCTTATACTGCTATTTACATCCATGTAATCCATCTCTTTTGCTCTTGGATTACTTGGGGTTATTTGTTCTTCATTTCGCAATTTGTGGACAATTAAAAATATTGTTTCTATTGAAACGTCCTTGTCGAAAAGTGCGATAACTTATAATATAAGATAATTAAAAATGTATTAATTGATTAATTTACAAATACAACTCAATTAATTTTGTCCATTAATTGACAAAATTATTATTAATTGCACTTGTCATTATATTGTCGCACTTTTCGAAAATGATGTTTCAATTGAAACAAAACTAAAACTTGCACAAGAATTGATGATGTTTCAATGCAAACGAAGTAAAAAATTGCAACAGAAAGAAATGTGTGTGTGTGTGCGTGTGCGTGTGTGCGTGTGTGTGTGTGTGCGCGCGTACGTGTGCGCGCGCGCCCGCGTGTGTGTGTGTGTGTGCGCGCGTGTGTGTGTGTGTACTTCACACGCGCCGGACGTGAATACGTATTTGCACTAAGCTGATGTAACAAATTATTTTGGTAGATGAATCAGCCGAGAAAGGGAATAAGGCGGGGAAGAGGGAGTGAATCAATGAATCGGGCTAGCAAGAAAGTAGGAATTAACACGCATGTAGATATTAAATCAGTTTTATTAGTATAATTATTCAATCAGTCTTATTTGTATGTGGAAAACTGGCAGACATTTTTAATGTCTTCTTGTTCTAGACTGTATTGACCACACTCATTTATATTAATTTAAATGATTACAACATTGTTTTTAATTATGAATTTTAAAAATGGTTATTTCTATTGTTATTTTTTAAATTGTTAATATTTTCATCATTATTATTTTTGTTGTTTTTTTCGCGAAGGCCTCCGCAGGCCTCCGTAGGATGATACTTACATTCGCTGTATGGCTCGGATTTTTTCTTTCGTTTTTTGTAATTGTGTTTATTTTTGTAGAAATTGCGTGATTTTTAATTATTTTTTTCATCGCTTTTATAGTTAAAAAAAATGTTATTATTTTAATAGTCAATAATTTCATTATTATGATTATTTTTTTTTGTTTTTTTTCCGAAGGCTTCTACAGGGCCTCCGAACGCCGAAGGCCGCCGCAGGTTTCCGCAGCAACAAAAATAGAAATTGTTTTTTAAATTGTTTTTAAAAATTGTTGTTATTTTTAAAGTTGGTATTTTATATGGTAATATTCTCATAATTATTATTTTTGTTGCTTTTTTCTGACGGTTTCTGCAGGGCCTCCGAAAGCCTCCGAACGCCTTCAAAAGCCACTGCGGAGATCTTCGAAAGCCCTGCGGAGGAAGCCCTTCGGAAGCCCTGCGGAGGCTTTGGAATTGAAAAATAATATAATTTTTTTTGTATTTAAAAAAATGTTTACTGTAATTGTTGTTTAAAGATGTTGCTATTGTTATTTTTAAACATTGTTATTATTTAAATTGTTAATATTTTCATCATTATTATTTTTGTGGCCTTTTTCCGGAGGCTTCCGCAGGGTCTCCGGAGAATAGTCCAGTTAAAAGTGGCCAAAGTTGAACATTTTTGCGACCCCTTAGTGAAACATGTATTTTTATGTTAATCGACCCGGAGAATCCGAATTTCTAGGAATTTTAACTGTTAACAGTGAAGAAAAGGGTGAAAAACCGAAAAATATGCATTATTTTGAGAACGAGGAGGAAATCGAAAAAAAAGTGTCGAACAGAATTTGTAGAATGGAAGATTTTACCTCGTAGGTGTGTACGATTTTTTTGACGTGATAACGTCTTATAATTCGATGGAGCCGGCTGCACGCACGAAAAAGCATGACTCATCGCCGTTACCTCGCTCTGAGGCGTTCCATTTAAGGCTTGAAGTGTAAGCGAGAGCGCGGAACGAGCGACAAAGAGGTACAATCGGCCTCCGCGTTCGGCAGCGTTCGGCAGCGTTCGACATTTGTCTCTCTCCTACTTGAGTGATGGCCTCTGTACACTGCGAGCGACGAGCGACGAGCGATCAGCGATATCCAATGGCAACGTCACTCTCATAGAGCATTTCCGTCATACTCGAGCTCTCATTGGATATCGCTCATCGCTTGTCGCCCATCGCGCGCAGTGTGCAGAAGCCATGAGCGATGCGTCCGCGTGGACAGCTGCTATACAATAATACATGTACATGTTTTCGTCAAGTATGAAGTGCAGTGAAAAGTGAATGTGGTGTGAATTGTTTATAGCAACGATAATTGCGGCGATAAAGGTAATGATTCTTTCGATATTAAATATATGTTCAGTGATATATTGTCGAATATTCGTGCTTTCATCATTAAAATAAATAGCATCGGTCCGCTAGTGCAGCGATTGTAGGTTATGCTATAATTGACAAAACTATAACAATAAGTTAACGGCACTATTTCACGATGAGTAAAAAATCAATTGCTTTACTATTCGATCGAAATAATTATCGAGCGTAGCTGTGATTTCAAAAAATTAAAACATAAATGTTAAATCTTCCACATATCATAACAACGTGTCTGAAATGACAGGTTGGACCAGCCAGCCGTCAAAGGGAACAATTTTCTCCTATATCAAACACATTGCGGCGGGCTTTTTAAAAGCTAGAGTTACAAAAATTTTAATGATGTTTCCAATTTTTAAATTTTAAATTTAAGATTTATGAACAATAATTTAATCACAGTTTATTCTTATAATAAATTATTCAAAATTATTACTTTTTTACAACAAATTACAATTAATTTTGCAAAAATAATTAAGTAACTAATTGAACAACAACTTTTATTCAGTTCACTTGCTGAAAGAAATAATGTCAATACAAAATTTATTATTATAAAATAATAAAATCAAAAATTAAATTTTAACAGTCGAGTAGAAATTTAAACAATAAATTTTATTCAAGTATTTTGTAAATTTAAAATGATTTTCTGAACGAAGAATTTTATGAAAAAATAAAAGTTGTAAAACAATTGCTCAAACACATTCATACTTGTAAAAAATATGTACATTGTAAAAAAAATAAATAAAAATTGACATAATTGTATTTATGCGTACAAATAAATGTAACTTGATCAATTCAATTGTGATTTCCATTTACCTCCTTCTCTATATCCATACAAAATATCTATCAAACAAACAAAATTAAAATTTTCTTTTGAAAAATGAAACCTTTCCATCAGTATTTTCTTATGACGTTGTCACGTTCAACTATCGTCAGTAAACCGACTTTACAGGCAACCGATTTTTCTCTATCTCCAATAGTTTCGCGGTAAAATTTAAAAAATCAATTCACACCACTATTATGAACGCGCGCCTGACGAAATTGAGGACATTGATGACCACTGGTACCTAATCGCACCTTACCCTCGCCGGAATCCTGCACGTGTTTCAGTCGAAGGTCCCCGAAGCGCGGTCGGGTATCTTCGACAGCCTAGTATATATAGCTAAGCTGTCGGATTGTGAAAACTCTGCTATCGGCTATATTTCCTTTCTCGCACGAAATACATCGGGACTATATATGTTTTTCGCCTGAGAACTCTCCGGCTCGCCGGTGCGGACTGGACCAGAAAATAAGTGACAGGCATTCTCGAAATTACGTTGTATACGAATTTGTTAATTATATATATATGTATAAATAAAACATAAATGTTCCAAAAAACTTTCTTTAATTTATGATAAGGGATAAAAATTAAGGTAAATATTCACAAGTGGGGCTCCAACGCTAACCGGCTCAAAAAAAATTTCACGTGTTCAGGGCTATTCTGCAGTATGAAAATATGCTTTTTACGATGGGGGAGGGGTATTTTATTAAGAAAAAAAATATTGCCGGAAAATATTCGATTTTTGGAATACGTTTTCTGTATGCTTACTCTAATTTGACTTGTACCAAAATGAACCCAAACAAACCCAAACCCATGTCATTTGACGCACTTGATGTCACCAAACCCGTTTCCTCCAGACCTTTAAAAAAGTAAATAAAGCGCTTGGGGGTTGAAATAAGGGTTGACATTTTCTTCCCCCGACTTAAATATTATAAACAAAGTGCCCTGAAATACATTGACTCGGTACAAAATTTCCAAACCCCTTTTCTAGCTGGAGCTCCGCTTGTAAATATTTACCAAAATTAATATGTATATGAGGCATTCACGCCATTTCACCTAGCCCGTGACCCCAACCATGTTTGATTTACCTGATTTTTTTTTTTGAAAAATTGTACCCTATGAAAGGTATACTCAGACCAATTTTTATATTTTTATCTCTTCTCTTTTAGGTGTTATATTTTTCCAAAAATGTCGATTTTGGAAGTTTTGTAAACGTTTAAACGCTGATAACTGCTGAACTAATTGAAATATCGACATATCTCGGTATATATTTTTCTTCATTTTAAATTATACTTTCGTTAAAAAAATATGAAAAATCATCAATTATCAATGTCAAGGTTTTTTGCGTTTAAAGCATATTTACAGCTTTTAAACTATATTTTTGTAAAAATGATTAACTTCATTTTCTTTCAAAGTAGTCCCTAAAGTACAGTGACCCTCTCCGTGGTTTTTAAGACTAGTCTTATCGTGAGCCCACTTTTCCTTCTATTTTTGTTTTAATGGATTATATTTTTTTTAGACGATTTTATAATTTTAATCCTCAATAATGTTATTAATGATCTTGTGATTTCCAATTCGGCTTCGGTAGGCCTGAAACGTTTTCTTTTTAATTTGTGCTGAATTAAACGGAAAAAATGTTTTTCTATTCAAAATGATGTTGAATAAAAAATCTTTTGCAAGTGATTTTGAATAAAGAATCTTTTTAAAAAATAATTTCGAATGCAAAATATTTTAAAAAAAATAATTTTGAATAAAAAATCTTCAAACAAACCCAAAAAATTGAGATTTCCGTTAATCTCAGCAAAGATAAAAAGTAAACCGTTTCTCGCCTGTCGAAGCCGAATTGGAAATCACAAGATCATTAATAGCAATTGGGAATTAAAATGATAAAAATCTTCTCAAAAAATATAATTTATACGAAAAAAATTGATGGAAAATGGGCTCAGGATGAGACTGCTCTTAAAAATCAGAGAGGGTCACTCTATTTTAGTGACTTCTTTGAAAAAAATTAAGAAGGTTAATAATTTTTACAACAATAGAGTTTTCACTTTTTTTCATATTTTCATATTTTTAACGCAATTATGCTTTAAAATGAAGAAAAATATATACTGACATTTGTCGACATTTCAATTAGTTCAGGAGTGAAACCGAGAACGGTTTATTTTTAATTTGTGCTGGATTGAACGAAAAAAATTATTTTGAAAGAAAAAATAATCTTTTTTCCTTAAATACAAATTTTGGAAATGATTTGGAAAAAATATTATTGAAATTCAACATAAATGAAAAATAAACCTTTTCAGGCCTGTCGAAGCCGAATTGGAAATCACGATACCATTAATAGCGTTATTGGAGATTATAATGATAAAAATATTATATCTTTAAAAAATATGATGAATTCGAAAAAGATAAAAGGAAAAATAGGCCACAATGAGACTAGTCTTAAAAACATAGAAAGGGTCACTCTATTTTGGAGAATTAAAACAAAATAGAAAAAGGAATCATCTTTTACGAAAGTAGTTATCTCTTTAGAAGCAAAAAAAACGTGGACATTGATAATCGATAATTCTTCCGTATTTTCTAACAAAAGTATGTTTTAAAATTTGAAAAAAAAATTTATATTGACATTTGTCAATATCTCTTTTAGTTCAGGAGTTATCAACGTTTAAACGTTTTCAAAACTTCCGACATCGACATTTTTTGGAAAATTATAACACCTAAGAGAGAAGAGATAAAAATAAAAAAATGGTGTGGATATTCCTTTCATGGGGTACAATTTTACAACAAAAATAAAGTAGGAAAATTAAAAATGGTCGGGGTTAGGGCTCAGTGAAATGGCGTGGAATGCCTCATATACATTGTACTAGACCTGCATTTGATTTGCCGTTGAGCTTGAATAATTTATATGAATTGAATGAATTTCGTACATTTTTATATAATGAACTGAATAATTATGTACACATTAATCAATTCAAATTTGAACAAATTAAAATTTTACCAACAATTTAAGTCCATTCAAACCACTGTTCAAAGACTTAACAAGGGGACACCAACTATGGATCACGGGTTCAGCGCAGGTTTGTCTGGATTAATAGCACCACTAGAGTAGGATGATCAACGGATACCGAGTTATCGCGACATGGAAATATAAACCGAAAAAATGCAATCGAAGAATATGACGCAACGTCCGTACTACGTCCGTTATATAATAATTTCGAAGAGTCCCATAGCTCCGGGACAGAGTGCCCAACTACCACCCGAACAGCGCGTGTTCGATCTTTATCCTCGGCTGTATTTTTATTTTTCAATTAATAGAACTTTTAATCATCATGCACAATATATAAATTTATTTAGAATATTATAATAGTACAAATCGCTTTGATTGATTAACGCTCTGCTTTGATACGAAATACACCACGCCACGCCAACAAAATGCTCTATTCCCGTTCTTTTTATTTCAGTGCACGAAATATTAGCAGGTAACGAATTTGTTATTTTCTATGCCCTGCCTAACATAACCCCGTCGAAGACACCCGATTGGTCCCGCGGACTGTCGAGCGGGGTTGCTGGTTGATGCGCCGCGCCGGCGAGAGGGGAAGCCGCTGACGCACCTCTGAGCAGCCGAAAATACTCGATGGAACGTCGGGGACCCCCGAACGAAGCGTGGTAGTGGTCGTGCGCGAGAGGGGCGGAAGTACTAGCATGCTCATACCTCTCGATTTCGTCACGTCCGTGTGCCGCGCGCGTTGTTAATATTGGTGTGAATGTGTTTTTCAATTTGACGGCTAAGCTATTGAAGATAGAGAAGAAATATCGTACACATCTACGAGGTAAAATCTTCCATTCTACAACTTTTGTTCGAAACTTTTTTGCGGTTTCCTCCTCGTTCTCGAAATAATGCATATTTTTCGGTTTTTAACGCTTTTCTTCATTGTTAATAGCTAAAATTCCTAAAAATTCGGATTCCCCGGGTCGATTAACATAAGAGTACATATTTTACTAAGCGGTCGCAAAAATTTTCGACTTTGGCCATTTTTGACTAGATTAAGAAGCCCCATAGTCCTCCACAGCACATTGAAAAAAAAATTTGTTCTTTGATTGCGATTTTTTCAAATGGATAATTTAATGTAATATTCAGAACCCATACCTTCATTTCATGTAAAATTTGTTGATGTCTCATCCGTTCCGCGGTCATCAGTCATGGTTAACCACACTTTTGATTTTCTCAATGTCTTTCATTTGTACCATACATTAAACCACTACTGCTTTTGTCCACACAATACACATAAACTTATAAAGTAGTTATAAATAGTAAGTAGTAAAATCTTTAAAGTGTAGAGGCACAATGTATATAAAATATATATAAAATTGAGAGACACGGAATGCTGAATTCGACACGGGGCACGACGACGCAGAATGAACCCACACATAGCTGCGGACTGAAAGATACAAGGGATAGATCGGCGCGCATGCGCACAGGTGACCTATACGTACTAATACACGTATACCCGGTTATACTAGGGGTCTCTCTCTCTCTCTCTCTCTCTCTCTCTCTCTCTCTCTCTCTCTCTCTCTCTCTCTCTCCTCTTAAATCTCTTAAATCTCTTAAATGACAAAAGGACGTAGCTCTCGCGAGACGCACTAAAATCAAATAATAAATTTTCAAGACGTCCATTTGCTTTCATTAAGTAGTTCATCAAAAAATGAACTTACAATGAAGCTGTGGCCCTACGAATTTCTGTTGCATTGAATCGAGAATCGTTGCCTAGAAACTTTGTCAGTATGAAAATATAAACGGCCGGCAAATTACTGGCATTTTCCTTGCTAAACCCGCTTTCACACATCCTTGTACGAAAATCGTAGTAACGTTAGCCTGTTTATGAGCTTTTTAGATGTTTTCGTATCGTGTATTTCGTAATCTCACCAAGAGCCAAATTTGTTTATACTCTCGGGTAAGCCATATAATATATAATTATGTACCTTACAACATCATACACAAGCGCGAGCGCCAATCGCGTAGCGTTTCGGGTTAGCGGCGACGATTTGAATTTTTCGGGTGCCAAAAACCATGGATATTATCTTTGAAAGTATAAAAAAACCCTTCGCCATTCTGTTTGTTTTTTATTATGAAAGCACGATTCCAGAAACACAAATTGAGCCCTTTTATTTTTCAACAACCCAATACTCGTTTTACACGAGGAGTTCGTATACAGACTATAACGTTGTGACGTCACAGCGCGCTCGGTTAACTTCAGATACGTTCGGAGCGTTTTCGCCTAGCTGAATAAAATCAAAGTTGTAAAGTGCTATATCTTTCTTCATTGTTAAATAAAAAAATAATAAAAACAACAGCATTTCGTTATTAAAAGCGCACATGATCCATGAAAACATAAAATTAAAAAAAAATCATTTAATAACCTAATTGTCAAATTTTACTTACATTTACAAACTCAAATAATGAATTACCCAACATCTTTCTTAACTGATAGCACTTAACTGACACTTCCAGTTTCATTTTATGTAGTTAACATATAACAGTTTAAGAGATTAAACGTTCAATATAGAATCATTTATGAAAACTAAAATAAAGCGATAAATACGCGAGCGATTTAGGGATCGTGTTAGCCAAATATTCAAAGTAGTGACAAAGAAATAATGGTAGAGGGAGCGCAAAAGAGTTATAAACGACGAAAGGAAATATTTGATTATATAAACTGTATACAACGATTCTTAGCGTATGTAACAATAATTATTACAACAAACATTGATTATGTCGCTTACGACTTTTGTGCTCTGATCGCTTAATCTATCATGTTATTATCGAATAGAAATTTGTCAAAATACGGACGGCACGGAATGGTATCATCAGTTGCTCAATTAATTCAATCAAAGATTTCAACTGGTCTTTAAATTTGGTATTTTGATAATTTATCATCCACTTACCTAATTAAATCGTCTCCCATCTCACAAATTAACACTATAGCGCCAAATTGCAACGGGAGTTGGATATTCTATGAAAAACCTGAAGTGTATAATCAGTATGAGAACCTGAGTGTATAATAACTCAATAGCTTCCGAAGTGATCCTGCTAGAAAGGAAGAATCGGAATGGTGTATTATTTCCAAATACAATTTCTCGACAATTTAGGACATTTGTATATACTGCCATGACAACCTTCTTTTTCTACTGTTTTTCTAATGCCTTAGGAGCATTATAATTAGTTGTTTCCTCGCACGTAGCACAGCAATCTCGTTTTATACAGTCGTATAATGTAATCAATCATTCTTCACTTTTTTAAAAATAGCAAACCAATCGAAGGTAAAATGTCGCGCTTCGAAACAAATCTAAACAGGTATTGAAACTTTTGAAACGCTATTCCGTCGTTCTATTCGCCTATTATGAAAGTTGCATATGTCAAATACAATGTCGCTCTATCGAACGAATAAAATATCCTTCTAATTTTCGAAACACTTGCGCCGAGACACTGCCGCGTCTTGTAATTAATAACAGTTTTCCACGGGAGAATGGAAAATCGAAGTATTCTCCATATTTCATGGTAGATATCAGATATTAGAATAGAGTAAAGAAATCAACGATATGTGGACAAAAATATTATCAGAAATTAAACAATCGGGATCAAAAAGATTTCAACCAGCTCGAAGGCTCTCGGAGGTTCGCTGCTCGACCCAGCGCTCACTGTTCACCTGTACGGCTTTCGATTTCAGTTCGTCTTTCGTTGTTCACCATGAATGCAACGTACAATTTGTACGAAATGTCCTCCATTTTAAATCATACTAAGACCCTTCAATGGTTCCGGGACGTAGGGTTGATAACAGCGATGCGGTTTTGCTCGAAGCACACATCAGTGTTCCATGCAGAGGCTCCCAGTGCACATCCGATTTGCACGCACAGCACAGTTCTGTGACATGAACACACTCTTCAAATAGTTCAGTCAAAACTGGTCAAAGTTGAACATTTTTGCGACCGCTTAGTGAAACATGTATTCCTACGTTAATCGACCCGGGCAATCCGAATTTCTAGGAATTTTCACGATTAACAGTGACGAAAAGGGTTAAAAACCGAAAAATATGCATTATCTCGAGAACGAAGAGGAAATCGCAAAAAAAAATCGAACAAAAGTTGTAGAATGGAGGATTTTACCTCGTAGGTGTCTACAATTATTTTCTCTATCTCCAATAGTTTAGCAGTAAATAAAAAAAAAAAAAATTCACAGCAATACTATAAGCGCGCGCGTGACGAAATCGAGGAGATTGAAGACCATTGGTGCCTAACCGCCCCTTACTCTCGCTGGCGCACTGCACATGCTTGTATTAGGCCGACGGTCTCTGAAAGTGGAACGGGTATCTTCGGCAGCCTAGTATATATAGCTAAGCTGTCGGATTGTAAAGACTCCGCTACCGGCTATATTTCCTTTCGCACGAAATCCATCGGGACTATGTTTTTCACCTAACAGCTCTCCGGCTCTTCACCACGGACTGAACCAGAAAATGAGCGATAGGATAGGTTTTTTATTTTCCTGATCTTCAATTAACATTTTAATGAACAATAAATTACATTTATTATCTTATTAATTTTAATAATGATATCATTCTTATTTTTATCTTATACACGTATTATTCTTTCTTTAGGCTTATGAAAAAATAAACTTAAAAACTAATCTATTTTATAAAGTTTTAATATTAACAATATAAATCATTTATTCATAACTTTATTTATCACTTCATTAAATTTATTAATGTTAAATCATTGAATTATTCAACATTTTTTGTTAAAAAAACTATTAATTTTCAAAATAAAAAATAATAATTTACTTTTAAATCTTAATAATGTTATAGCAAAGAATTAATCTTTTAAATTTACAATTTAGTACTTAAATCGGACACATTACTTCAAATTTAATAACTAATATATCTTCAAATTTGCAATAATTATTTTGTAACTAAAAATTCATTGTAAAATGATTTTTTTCTACTAATCATAATGATATTGTAATTCTTTATTTTATTTTGGGAATATTATCTGGTATAATAGAATCTTCATTAAGTTTATCAATTCGTATAGAATTCGCCAATCCTGGTTACTTAATCAATAATGATCAGTTATATAATTCCATCATTACACGTCATGCATACATTATATTTTTTAAAATAATTATACCTATTATAATTGAAGGATTTGGCATTTGAATAATTCCCTTAATATTAGCAACCCCAGATATATAATTTCCACGTATAAATTATTAGTGATTTTCACTTTTACCTCCTTCTATTAATTTATTAATTATAAGAAACCTCTTTCATTTAATTTATATCATAAAGGAATATCATTAGATATGGCAATTTTCTCTCTTAATCTCGCAGGATTATCCTCAATTATAGGAGCAATTAATTTTATTACCACAATCATAAATGTAAAAAAATGTTATAATGTTATTTATTGAATGTTATTTTTGAACAAATTATTGTATTTTCATGATATATATAAATTTTTTTTTCAACAAATTATTGTGTTTTCATGATTAATATATTTTTTTTCAAGTTTTACTTGCACAGCCTTTTGGGCTTTTTACAAGGCTTATATGTCCACCGCTCTACACTTGTTCTTTCTCTCCATTATCGCCCGCCCCCTTCCCCTTGCGGCCGCAGCCGACTTCCTCGTCCGTATCGTATTCACCATGCATATCTCATGTTTTCGCCAGTCATGGGCATAGGAAAACTGCCGAAAACCTATACCGATACAGTCGGTCCCAAGTTCGCCTCCCAGTCACGGAACTAGTCGCCTTTTGCCGAGAAAATGGCGAAGAAAAACATTTCGTGACGAAAGTACGCGACTGGGATTCGAACCCGCGACCGCCCGATCCGCTGGCCCGCAACGCTAACCGCCGAACCAACGCATCGGTTTTTTTTCATGATTAATATTAATCACAACAATTTTATTATTATGAGCTGTTTCTGTATTAGCTGGGGTGATCACTTTACTTTTAACAGACAGAGATTTAAATACAATTTTTAATCCATCAGGTGTAGGAGATCCAATTCTATACCAACATTTATTTTGGTTTTGGACATCCTGAAGTTTATATTTTAATTTTACCAGGATTTGGTTTCCCCTATCATTTTTAACCAGAATGAAAAACAAAGAAACTTTTTGTTTTATTCGTATAATTTATGCGATATTAGCTATTCGATTTTTATTTGTAATTGGAGGAATAACTGGAGAAATTCTAGGTAATTCATTAAGTGATATTACCTTACATAATACTTATTATGTAGTAGCTCATTTTCATGATGTATTATCTCTAGGAGCTATGTTTACTATTATAGGAGGTTTTATTTATCGATATCCATTAATAAACGGCCTAAGATCACATAAAAAATTATAAAAAAATTCAATTGTATAGAATATTCTTCGAGTTAATTTAACTTTCTTCCCCCAACGATTTTTGGGTCTAAATGGAATACCTCGACGATATTCTGATTATCCTGATTCATATTTAACTTAAAATATTTTTTCGTTTATAGGATCTTTAATTTCAATATTAAAAATTATATATTTTATTTTTCTAACACGAGAACGAATATCACCTCAATGATAAATTCTTTTTTCAATGTATACAAATTCTTCAATTAAATGATTAAGAAGATTTTACCCCCCATTAAATCATAGATTTAATTAAATTCCTTTAATATATCATAATTAATTCACTTCAAATTAATGAAATTTCTACCTACTCAATCATTAATATACAAGATGCTAATTCACCATTTATAGAAAACTTTAAACAAATTTATGATCATTCATTAATAAAGTTGTTGCTAATTACCCTTATAATTATTGATATTATATTTTCCTCATTAATTAATAATTTGAATAATAAGTTTATTCAATTAAATTAAAATATTGCAATTGTTTGAACATTAATTCCGATATTAATTTTAATTTATCTAGCAATTCTTTCATTAAACTTTTTATATTTAACAGATGAAATTTATATATCAACTCTAACAATTAAATCTATTGGACATCAATATTATTCTTCTTATGAATATGCAGATTTTAATCAAATTAAATTTTATTTATTTATAATTAAAAATAATGGTATGAACATCAATAACTTCCGTTTATTAGATGTAGATAATAATATAATTATTCCATATAAAAATCAAATTCGTATATTAATTAATTCTTCAGATGTAATCCATGCCGGAACTTTTCCATTATTAGGTGCAAAAATTGATTCTACCCCTGGCCGAAGTAATCAAACTTTAATTAATATAAATCTATCTGGATTATATCATGGACAATGTTCTGAAATGTGTGGTATAACTCATACATTTATACCTATTGCAATTGAAAGAACTAATCATGAAAATTGTATACAATGAGTTATTTCTAATCCATTTTCATTAGATGACTGAATTTAAAATTTTTATCTCTAAAATCAATATATAGTGATTAAAAGTACCTCTAATGAAAGAAATGAGTTGAAGTATAACATTAAAATGTCATTTTTAAATTATTAAAATTAATATTTTTTATATTCCACAAGTATCACTATACAATTGATTAACTTTGAATATAATTTTATTTAGATTGAAAAAGATATGAATTCGTATAATAATAAAAATTAGAAAAAATGTATCTTAAAATGATAAGAAATTTATTTTCTATTTTTTATTCTAATACCAATGCAATAGTTGATTTTAATTGAATTTCTTCTGTTCAAATTTTGTTATTATTCCTATATTATTTCGAATAGTTTATTCTCGATTAATTATTTAAAAAAAATTTATTTGATTAAATTGATTTGTTTTAATATAATTGAGTTCACCATTTTATTTATATTAATTTTAAGAAATAATTTTATATATTTTTTCACAGGTCCCATATATTTTTACAGGTTCAAGACATTTGATTTATTTAATTGATATTTCCCTCCCATTTTAATTTGGTTTAATAGTTTTCCTTTGATAAAACAATACAAACTGTACATTTGCGCATGTAATCCCCCAAAAGACCCCGTTTCTTTTAATACCTTCTATGGTTTTAATTGAAACTAGAAATATTATTTGTCCTTTAAATTGATAAATTCGATGAACAGCAAATATATTTGCAGGATATTTACTTTTAACTTGAATAAAAGAATCAGCTATTTCATCAATAATAATTTTATGAAATGTTATTATTTTAACACAAATTATATTATCAATATTAGAATTTAGAGTTTCTATCATTCAGTCATATGTTTTTACTGTATAAAAAACTTTATACACAAAGAAAACAAATTATTTTTAAATCATTATTAATAAAATTTCTCATAACCACCCTTTCCATATAGGCGTTTCCACTAATAGAGCTTGACCTTTAAAAAAGGTACTTTTCTGTACGTCGTTTCAACGAAATACTCTATTCTCGCTCTTTTTATTTCAGTCTACGAAATATTAGCAGGTAACGAATTCGTTATTTTCTATGCCCTGTCTAACATAACCCCGTCGAAGTCACCCCATTGGTCCCGGGGACTCTCGAGCCGAGTTGCAAGTTGGCGCGCCGCGCCGGCGAGAGGTGAAGCCGCTGTCGTACCTCTGGGCTGCCGAAAATACCCGATCGAACGTAGGGGACCCCCGAACGAAGCGCCGTAGCGGCCGTGCGAGAGCGAGAGAGAGAGGAGGTACCAGCGATGCTCATACCTCTCGATTTCGTCACGTCAGTGTGCCGCGCGCGTTGTTAGTATTGGTGTGAATTTGTTTTTCAATTTGACGGCTAAACTATTGGAGATAGAGAAAAAACATTATATACATCTACGAGGTGAAATCTTCCATTCTACAACTTTTGTTCGAAACTTTTTTGCGATTTCCATCTCGTTCTCGAAATAATGCATATTTTTTGGTTTTTAACCCGTTTCTTCACTGTTAATAGTTAAAATTCCTAGAAATTCGGATTCCCCGGGTCGATTAACATAAGAATACATGTTTCACTAAGCGGTCGCAAAAATTTGCGACTTTGGCCGCTTTCGACTGGACTAGCGCCGACCGGTGTTTCCGATCGTGCACCCAACTGGCTGCCAGCGCCATCTGTCAGCTTCACTCTGAAGCGCAAGGACCTATTGCTCGATCATAAGTTTTCGCTATTCGGACCGTTCGCCTTTTCGGCCTATCGCATTTTAACTGATCGAATTTTTATCCCTTCGCTTTAATGAATTCGAAATTGTAAACGATCATAATATTGACAATTCGATGATTTGTCGTCTCGAATTGTTTGGTGTATTTATACCGGCCGGTCGATATTATATCTCTTATTATTTTTTTGAACATCTTATATTTATTTTCGCTATAAATCACTTTTGAAATATTTCTATTCACAATTTGGTATTAACTATTTTACAGACTATCGTAAGAATGATCTATCTATATTGGAACGGTTCGTCAATAATGAATTCGAACTTTCGGCCCTTGAGAATATTGATCGTTCAAACTTTTGACCCCCACCCCCATCCATGGCTCGATACTTTTTTAACGAAAAACGAAAATTTTCTCGATACTCGATACTTCTGTAACGAGTAACGACAAGTTCCTCGATACTCGATACTTTTGTAACGAGTATCGAACATTTTCTCGATATTAGATACTTTTGTAACGAGTAACGGAAAATTCCTCGTTGCCCGATACACAAGTTTCGAGTGAATGAAAGAGAATAAGGAAGAATGGGAGTGAATGAGAGACAATAAAGGAGAATGAGAGGGAATGATGAAAAAATCTGGGACAGTGAAAAAGAATGAGAGACAATGAGAGAGAATGACGGAGAAAGAGGAGAATGATAGAGACGGAAGGAGGATGGGAGAAAATTAAGGAGAATGAGGAAGAGTAAGGGGGGCGGGAAGAGAACAAAAGAGAGCATTTTGGTTATAGTCATGTCAATAATGTTTTGTTTATTATCATATCACTTATATAAGTTTCGTATCAACATTTTGTAATATATCAAATAAAGTTATGACCATCTAGAGACGCGGTAACATCTTGTCACGAAATGAGATTTTTCTTTTTAATAAAGAACGTGGCACATGATTTGAATTTTTCTAAATCTAATTTTAAGGCCATGTGCCACACGCCCGAAAATTTCGACGCGGCCTCTCGTTACGTCGGTAGCGCAGATCTCGTAGTTTTTAGCTACGAGTCGCTATCGAAGGACGAGCAGCGATCGCGAATTCGGTCTCGATACTTCGCACTGGGACGAAGAGTCGAAGCCAAATAGACGACGATCGCTGAGCGCGCGCGCGCGTGTGTGTGTGTGTTTGCTACGCCGCCCGCGTTGCGGCAGGGTGTCAACTCTGCACCGTGCAAGTCGCCACTGGGTCAAGTCGCCAGTTCAACTCGCCGTCTGTTCAACTTGCCAAAGCGTGCAACTCTACACAGACCCAAGTGGACACCGTAGCAGCCCGCCATTTCCCCGACGCTCGCGTATCCCCAATCTTAAGATTCGGGCCGGGCATTTTTTGCTACCGTGTCGACTCGCACCGTGTCATAACTCGCCACGCGTAGCGTGCTCAACTTACATTTCCTAGCGGCTGTACTTTTTTCGAATCACCCATACCCGGGAACGAGAAATATACAAGCAAAATGTTTTCACATGTACCGACTACCCGCTCTGTCAGTTCTCTAGTTTATCGACTGATTTTGAATGGAAATTTCACGAGCGGCATTTTGTTATAACTTTATTCTTTAATAATGCCACGAACATATATGTAGTCTCCTAAAATTTTAATTCTTCCATAATACGCGGAAAAAAGCGCCATTTTTGAGTACTTGAGAATAACGATAAGCAATACTAAGAGAACTGAAAACTCATATAATAATCGTGTGAAAGAAAAACTGGTGGCCGCGTACAGTTGGACAGATTGTCGTTGCCGTTGAATGTAGGATTATGTTCTTCAAGAGGATGTTTAATTTTGTTCTGAATTTCATTTCTTGTGGCTCTTGATTTATTCTTAAAAATCATTGTGCAAAGTCTACATTTTATAATCAACTTTTTAATCATCAAAAATATCGATGAAAAAATCATATGCATTTACAAGAAATTAATATCATGAAACGATTCCTTTCATTACAGATTGAAACGTCCACATTATTATTATCCATGTTGTTCAAATACTGAATGGCAAAGAACAATGCATGTCGGATATATTTATTTTTCATTAATGTGTGAAATATCGTCTACTATATATGAAAAAATTGAATCATCGCATAACATGAATACGCTGTGTCGAAAAGCGCAGAATCATTGGGGGGGGGGGGGGGGGGGTAAGGATAATTTGCTATAAAAAAAGCATATTTTCGATATTTTTTTGTTGACGACACTGTTTATATATATTTATTCATATAATTAGTATAAAATAAAAGGACATTTGAAGAATATTCTGTGAAATTTTCGTTAATAATTGTGCAGAAATGAGTCAGTGACAGCAAATCTTCTCAGACGCCACAAAAAAAAGTTACATTGCGGTGAACTGCATAACTCACCACTGGATTATCCGAAAAAAAATCCAAGAAGATTGTATTAGTTAATAAGTTTCTTGAGGTAACGCTGTCGAGTTTTTTTTTCATCATTTTAATTCATTTTGCAATAATAAAGGTTCCAATTTTTTAAACGAAAAATCGCTATTTTGTATTCTAGGTGTGACTAAAAATTGAAAACAAAAAAAATAAAAATGAAAACTGGCGAGAAAAAATGTGGCGAGTTGAGACACGGTGCGAGTTAACACGGTAGCAAAAAATGCCCAGCCCGAATCTGAAGAGTGGGGATACGCGAGCGTCGGGGAAATGACGGGCTGCTACGGTGTCCACTTGGGTCTGTGTAGAGTTGCACGCTTTGGCAAGTTGAACAGACGGCGAGTTGAACTGGCGACTTGACACAGTGGCGACTTGCACGGTGCAGAGTTGACACCCTGCCCGCGTTGCAGAAAGAACGAATCCGTTCTCGCACGCCGTTTGGTCGTACACAAGCACCTTACATCTATGTGCCACACTATGTGTCACACAATTCATCACACAACTGTGCGTAGCGACCACCCTACGCTTGTATTGGAAGCATGCGCTCGCTCGGCAGGACAGCGGTGAAACTTTTTTGCATTTTACATTGTATATGCAGCCATTAAATCGATTTTTTTTCGACGACGGCCACAACCAAAAGACTCAGGCATTTCTCCATACTTTATTAATTCATCGTTAACGATCTCGATCCCTGCCAAAATTTCGAGCGACCGAAATTGCTCAAAACACACTCTACAAAAGAGTGGTAAAATTTTGCAATGCTCATTATTTAAACAAATGCGTTCAGCATTTTATCTCTGCCAGGGTTCATATTTGGCAGCATTTTTGCTGGTCAGCTTCTCGAACAATCAAGATCGCTAGCCTTGCTCTGCGAAAAAGCGGTGAAATTTTGCGATTGCGCATTGTTTAAGCAAATGCCCTCGCATCGATTTTTTTGTTGACGGCGGTCATCGGTGAAAATTTCGTTATGGTTGAACTTCCTAGCAAACAGGGTTTGCTAGAAACTCGTATGGTGGAAGGGTGCTAGCATTTCTCCACGCTTTTTTAATTAATTTAAACAAATAAGCTCGGAAACTATTTGGCACCTCGATGTCGCTCATCATCGACGAATTCGATCTCTGCTAAAATCTCGAGTCACGACCGAGATCGCTCGAGACTCACTCTACAAAAGAGTTGTAAAATTTTACAATGTTCTTTGTTTAAACAATTGCGATCGGCATTTTTTTCTGCAATGGCTTATCTTGGGCAGGTTGTCTGTGGCCGACCAAATTAACGAGCGAACGAAATCGACCGGGTGTCACTCTGCGAAAGAGTGGTAACATTTTATTGTTACTGCAAAAAAAATACGTTTAGCATTTTTTCTCTCTGCCGGAATTCATCTTCGGCAGGTTTCTCCAAGGATCGAATTTTCTAGCAATGACGATCGGAGAAGTCTCGCTCAACAGAAGAGCGGTAAAATTTTACTATCGCGAATTGCTTAGAGGTCATCGGTGTAACATTTTCGCAAAATCGTTTTGTTGGAAGCACTTTTAAAAAATCCTTGGAAACTTAAAAAAATGTACAATGCTCTCTGTTTAAACAATTGCGATCGGCATTTTTTCTCTGCCATGGCTTACTTCGGCAGGTTGTCCGTGGCCGACCAAATTCGCGAGCGAACGAGATCAACCGGGTCTCACTCTGCGAAAAAATGGTAAAATGTTATTATTACTAAATTATTACTAATTATGCTAAAAAAAAATCGTTTAGCATTTTTTCTGTCTGCCGGAATTCATCTTCGGCAGGTTTCTCCAAAGATCGAATTTTCTAGCAATGACGATCGGAGAAGTCTCGCTCTACAGAAGAGCGGTAAAATTTTACTATCGCGAATTATTTAGAGGTCATCGGTGTAAAATGTTACAAAAATCGTTTTGTTTAAAACACTTTTAAGAAATCTTTGGGACCTTAAAAAATCGGTTGCCTGTAAAGTCGGTTTACTGACGATAGTTGAACGTGACAACGTCATAAGAAAATACTGATGGAAAGGTTTCATTTTTCAAAAGAAAATTTTAATTTTGTTTGTTTGATAGATATTTTGTATGGATATAGAGAAGGAGGTAAATGGAAATCACAATTGAATTGATCAAGTTACATTTATTTGTACGCATAAATACAATTATGTCAATTTTTATTTATTTTTTTTACAATGTACATATTTTTTACAAGTATGAATGTGTTTGAGCAATTGTTTTACAACTTTTATTTTTTCATAAAATTCTTCGTTCAGAAAATCATTTTAAATTTACAAAATACTTGAATAAAATTTATTGTTTAAATTTCTACTCGACTGTTAAAATTTAATTTTTGATTTTATTATTTTATAATAATAAATTTTGTATTGACATTATTTCTTTCAGCAAGTGAACTGAATAAAAGTTGTTGTTCAATTAGTTACTTAATTATTTTTGCAAAATTAATTGTAATTTGTTGTAAAAAAGTAATAATTTTGAATAATTTATTATAAGAATAAACTGTGATTAAATTATTGTTCATAAATCTTAAATTTAAAATTTAAAAATTGGAAACATTAAAATTTTTGTAACTCTAGCTTTTAAAAAGCCCGCCGCAATGTGTTTGATATAGGAGAAAATTGTTCCCTTTGACGGCTGGCTGGTCCAAGCTGTCATTTCAGACACGTTGTTATGATATGTGGAAGATTTAACATTTATGTTTTAATTTTTTGAAATCACAGCTACGCTCGATAATTATTTCGATCGAATAGTAAAGCAATTGATTTTTTACTCATCGTGAAATAGTGCCGTTAACTTATTGTTATAGTTTTGTCAATTATAGCATAACCTACAATCGCTGCACTAGCGGACCGATGCTATTTATTTTAATGATGAAAGCACGAATATTCGACAATATATCACTGAACATATATTTAATATCGAAAGAATCATTACCTTTATCGCCGCAATTATCGTTGCTATAAACAATTCACACCACATTCACTTTTCACTGCACTTCATACTTGACGAAAACATGTACATGTATTATTGTATAGCAGCTGTCCACGCGGACGCATCGCTCATGGCTTCTGCACACTGCGCGCGATGGGCGACAAGCGATGAGCGATATCCAATGAGAGCTCGAGTATGACGGAAATGCTCTATGAGAGTGACGTTGCCATTGGATATCGCTGATCGCTCGTCGCTCGTCGCTCGCAGTGTACAGAGGCCATCACTCAAGTAGGAGAGAGACAAATGTCGAACGCTGCCGAACGCTGCCGAACGCGGAGGCCGATTGTACCTCTTTGTCGCTCGTTCCGCGCTCTCGCTTACACTTCAAGCCTTAAATGGAACGCCTCAGAGCGAGGTAACGGCGATGAGTCATGCTTTTTCGTGCGTGCAGCCGGCTCCATCGAATTATAAGACGTTATCACGTCAAAAATATGATGCATTTTCCTTCGTAGCTGAAAAAACCATTATAAAGTGGTTTTCGAGCTATTTTTTAAGGAAGTCTCCGCCGCTGAAAACCGTATTTGGCCATGTCTCATGCCGGTAGGCACAGTTCTCACTTCTTGTAAGTCTATTGTAGGGACAAAGTCACCGACTAAAAATAGTTTTATTTTCGACCAATAGGTAGCATTAGATTACGGGGAAAAAAACTTGTTCAGCTGTAGCGTCTTTGAAATCGTTGAATTCAAACATGTTTTTTTCAAAACCATGTTTTCGATATCGGGACGGAGCAAAACTCAAACAATGTTCGACCAATCGAATTGAAATTTTAACTGTTTCTTAGATTGTTTTAACAGTCAAGGACGAGCGCTTTTTTTCGATTGACTGAAAATTGTAAAAAATATATTGTAACGGATCGTGGCGTTACAATATTTTTATTTGCTTATTCCTTTTTCCTGTCTATTGAGTGACGGCCCGAGGGCTTCATATACATTTTGATTTCGTAATATTTAGTATGCGACTTATGGCTCGCTTGCCTAATCCATTCGGGATTTCCAAGGGTCCCAGCAGGGTATGAGCGAATTACGACTCGCGGGCCTTACAATTGATTGACCGATACAAGTATTCTCGGTCCCCGAGTATTCCGAAGGAACATGGGCGATTTACGGCTCGCTGGCCTTATTATTAAATAACAAATTCACATTGATTCTTACACACGATACTTCTCCGATGACGCATGGCGACATTATCCTAAATTGAATAACACCTGAGTCCTCTGACCTCTCATGGCCCTTAAACTCATAACGATTATTGTACTCACGAATTTTCTCGAACGACCACTCTATTTCGTATTTAATGTCTATAATGTTCTGCGACTTGCTGAGCGACGTGGAGAGATCCCCGCGATTGGGCGAGTCGACTCGATCCGACAGGGGAGCTCCGATCTTCGGAGGTCGGGTGAGTCGATTCGTGCCGGACCGCTAGGCGAAACCACGCTGGAAATCGGACGAAGCTATTTTGGCCGATAGGGGAGTTCCGATGATTGCCGTGGTGCCGGGTTGCTGGACGAAACGGTGCTTGCGAGCGGCCGAGCCCATTCCGGCCCATGGGGAAGGTGCGATGTCCGAGGTCTCTGACGATTTATCGGTGGCGAGCCTCTGTGATTAGACGATCCCTTTGGCCAGACGAGTCCATTCGGCCAATAGGGGAGGTCCCCGGATCGGACGTGCTCTGGGAACCTCGTTTTCGAGATTTCTTTTGGCGACTGCGTGCCTGATTCTCGCGATGGTTCGCAGGTACCCTTGCCGTCGGATCTCGGGCGGGAAGATATGGCTGGAGACGGCTTCGTCCGAGGGCTTCGATGCGGATCTTCCGCCGCCGATCGGGGGAACCACTCGTGTTTTCACGACTATTCGAGCACTCCCTTGCACTCCTCGACCGATTCCCATACGACCGAACGACTATGGGACGATAATCGATCAATTCTCAGATGGATCTCTCCCGCGAACACCGGTATCGTTTTTTTTACGACTTCAGCCACGCACAACCGCCACGCTCCACTTTCGTGTTCCTCTCCCTTTGACTGCCGAGAGCAAGAAGAACGTCCTCTCTTTGTTTCTTACCGATGCTACCCACCATCACCATCGCCGGAAGGCGAGCTTGGCGCTCTCTACTGGCCCTTCCCAGGCGCGCGAAATTCAGAGATCGCGAGTGGACAAAATTCGCTACAATATCACTTTTTATACCCAACCCCAGAAAATTAAACAGAAAATTTCTTCATTTTTTAAAGTGTTTTTGAAAAGCTGTATCAATGTTAAAAATAGTCGTATCAAGATGAAAAAGAAAAACATTATCAAGCTCCAAGTTTCTTGTGTGAGATCTTTTGGCAAAATAATTTTGTGAGGCATGGTTATCGCGCAATTATAAAAGACAGCGAGAAAATTATTTCTCCAATTTTATTTTTTCAAGGGATTTTTCACAGTTAAATCAATGCATAGGTCCGTTAGCTTGTTTATTCAGTTCCAATTTGGTTTTTTTGTGGTCTCTCTATGTCAAATTTTTGCTGACATATCCGACTTATAATAAAACATGTTCCTTTCGTGTTTGATCAATGATATTACAGCAACCAATGATCGCACAGAAAATTATTGGGCAGCTTTAAAAACTTGAATCAATTTCGTACAAGACCCTTTCGTTGATTTTTGAGAAAAAATCATGTTTTCACCATTAAAAGTAGTTTGAAAAATAGGACAAAAATGACATTTTATGGTTATTCAGTAAATTTACTACTCCATTACAAATATTGGTAGAAAGACTAATGTCGCCTCGTTTATTTTTCAGCTTAATGTACCCCCAATAGACGTGTAAATTTTCAAATTGATCCATCGACCCGTTTTTCCGAACCGATCGATCCAAGTTTTACAAAAGAATTAAAGGAACAAGTGTTCCTAAACATCGTGTAATCATGATCAAAATGAAAACACCCATTTTCTTCGACTATTTTTATAACTTTGCAGTAGTTGTTTGTTAAATTTGAGAAAAAAATTGAGAAATTAAAAAAATTGTAATCTGTTTAAATTTGTAACATTTTTCAGGAAACAATGGTGACTTGTTGTTGCCACGCTTCGGCTTTTGCGCACCATAATTTCACTCATCTTTAATTGCATTGATTAAAAGTTGATCCCCCCAAGCAGTATTCACTAGTCGATCTGAGAACTTGTATGCTATTAACTGTAGATATTTTCTGCGAAGGTTATCAGGGATACAAAAAACACTTTTTTCAAAAATGATCTCTTGTTTGGAAGGAAAAACCAATGAACAATTTTTTTCAAACACTAATCTTTTTTGGTAAACCTTTTCTCCGTTTTGGTAAAAAAAATGAAACTAATGTTTTTGTAAACTCTCATTTTCTTTTTCAATTTTTTATCATGCCTATTTTTGAAAAAAAATTCTTTCCCATAACCCAAATAACTTTCGTAGAAAATATTGAGAATTAATTGCATAAATGTTCTCAGATAGACTATTAAATACAGCTTGAGAGTATCAACTTTAATTAATGCAATTAAAGATGAGTGAAATTAAAGTGCGCAAAGGACGAATCGTGTAAAAAATGAGTCAGTATTAGTAGTGAACCTATGCCGGTTCCCCCCATGTCGGAATCTACTATACCGACAGTCGGTAAGGTAGATTCCAGCACGTCCCCAGGGATTTACCGACGGCAGATTCTGACCCAAACATGGTTCCTGTAGGAATCTACCTTACCGACGGTAAATTCTGGCCCAAACATGGTTCCTGTGGGAATCTACCTTACCGACGGTAGATACCGACAGGAAATCCCTTATTGGCGGGAAATTCAAAAGACCTTTTGGCGGAAAATTCAAAAGACCGGGGCGGGGAAGTTGAAAATATCTTTTGGCGGGAAATTCAAAAGCGTAGACCTTTCGGCGGTAAATTCAAAGCGGATACTTTTCAGCGGGAAGTTCGAGAAAAAAACCTCTTGGCGGGAAATTGAAAAAACCGCGCGAAAGTGGAGATCTTTTGACGGGAAATTCAAAAGGGGGGAGACCTTTCGACGGTAAATTCAAAGCGGATACTTTTCAGCGGGAAGTTCGAGAAAAAAACCTCTTGGCGGGAAATTGAAGGACCGCGCGCGCGAAAGTTTCAAAAACGGAGACCTTTCAGCGGGAAATTCAAACGCGCGCGGTCCATGATACCGGCGATCAGGGTACTTGACAATCGGGTTGCTGTGACACTCATGCTTGAAATGTTTTTATTAAGAATTCAAGATACATTGTTTACATTCTCCTTTGAGTGGCAAACTTTTGTCCGCGTGTTCGCGGCATCGTTGACACTCGCCGACTTCGGGGTCATTTTTGAGGAATTCGGGTAATTTGTCCCAGGCGAGATCGACGCTGTGTGCAGCGAAGGTGACGATGAATTCCTTGGGTAGCTGGGCGATGTCGATGGGTTCCATGGCAGATAGGGATCCAACTCGATGAAACAGTTTGAGCGATCGTCCAACGGACGGGAGGCTCTCTCGAAGAAACTTCCTCAACAGCAGGACATTTCGAAGTGCGCAATTGGGTGAATCCTGGTAAGGGCAGAATGCCGCCACTTTGTTGGCTCTCCTCAGCGAGAGACACGTCACGACGTCTCGTGCATCGAATCCGAAACGTTCGAGCCACTGCTGCTTCTGCTGTCCCTTCACTTAGATGGCGCTGGGGTTGTGCAGAACCGATCGGAGCACGTTCTCCACCTCGCAGTAGGGTACTTCTCCCGTGCTCCAGTCGAGATGATGGTAGTTGCGTTCGAGCCAGGAATTTATGCTTTTGTACCTGGCTGGGAGATCGTACCATGGGATCGGTGGTTTGAAGAGGAAAATCAGCGGCTGCACGTCCGCATTGAGCGGAGTCACTGCCAGTTCTTTGAGAACAAACTCGTCCCGCTGGAAGCCCTGTGTATCCACCACGTACTCCATTGCGATGAATGATTATGAACGCTTGACTCGAGCGTCATTTATAGGCGGATTCTTCATCCCCTCCACTCTAGAGGCGTTTCCTCACATCCCCACTTATGGGATTGTAGTCTACGATGCGATCGTGCAAGATCAGGCAGTAGGCTGTAGTTCCCGCGGGAAAATTGGATTGAGCCTCTAGTTCGATACGAACGTCAACCGGTGCCTGCTTGAAGGCGTCGTTCTGTCTCGAGCAGTCAATCACAATGAGTGGAGCATGCGCGATGAAGTCTGTCTTTGTCAGCATGGGTTCTGCCTCCTTGGCGTAGTACGTAGTCTGGAAGCTGGCGTACATCTCGTACAACTGAGCGTACTGGTTGCGCGACACGTCGAGATTGAGGTTACCGTAAGGGTAGCACTGCGAATTGAGGAACAGTTTCACATTGGTTATTGCGCAGTGATCGAAGCGGCTAGCGTTTGCCGTTCGAACGCCTCGTCGCACAGTAGGAGAAAAGCCCAAAAACCTGGCCAAAACCCCAAAAAATAAATTTTCGAAATAGGGTCAGTTGAGTAGTCATTCAGGTAGAAGACTAGTAACTGCATTCTATTGTGGAAGGGAAAGCCCTTTAAGTGTATACCTGCGCCGCAGCGTCAGTTGGCAGTTAGTGTTCGTGAAGAGTGTACGTGTCACGCGCTGAACAGACGAAAATAACGCTGACTTCAAAAACCCATAACTTTAAAGTGACGGGTTTAATTTCAATTCTGCAACATGGATACGACTTCTGGAGGTATGTAGAACATGTTTTTACATCGGTTGAATCTAAAGTTTATGTATAAATGATTGAAATGTAGTATAGCCTTCGGCATAAATAAAATTGAATAATTTTGAAAACTTATATTTTCAACGGTCCGAAAAGTTATATATTTTGTCACATTTTGCAAAGCTCCTAGTCTCGGCCTTTAGTTTAATGTATAAGCTTTCGAAATTTACAAGAGTTACCTGCGGAAAACGTGCGTCTTGTCCGTTATGATTTTTTTCGCATCGTGCGGTAGCCGAGCGTGCACGCGGCACTATTGAGCAGCCTCTGCGCCTCTACCTGAGAATGGGTGAAGTAGCATCATAACGGACAAGACGGCTGTTATACGCTTGAAATAAATTATTTTAATATATATGTATGTGTATATATTGTGATGTCGGGATGGACACTTTTATTATAATTCTTGAGGAAAGGAGTGGCTGACTCGCTCCAGAACTCGGTTGTAGGACGGAATAACTCGGTTAACACGGATTGAGCTACTTGAGACGGATTTATTCGTACAGAGATTCGGCGTTTTACAGTGTTCGGAGACTTACTGACTACCTTAGCTTAGAACGAAGGCAATTTATAGTGATGGAGTGTGGGAAAATCGAGATGGTGGGAGGAAGGGCCTACGTGACCTTAGAAACGTTGGCTATTGGTTTCATAAGAACTTGAGAAACCATATTGGTGAAATTAAAAGTGACAGCATTCCTAATACGACTGGCCGGATGTTGTAATTATGTGAAAGTGCCGCTCATGAAGATCCGGGCGCATCAAGGAGGGCCTTCGTTATAGGTTGCACAAGAGTTTGAAAAGCCATGCGTGATATTCGAAATGTAGGTAGACGGATGCTATAAATTCGGTGAAAGCCCACTTGCACATATGTATCAGCAGTATGGATCGTAGGAAGAAAACAGAGAGAAGAACGACCAAAGGAAAAATAGAGGACCTCATTACACCTCCCCCCTTATTTAAGAAAATTCATAAAACAAGATGAATTTTCTTTAAGCCTTCAGGCTGGTGGATCGCTGACGACCTGTTGGTTTCATAGTGTGTCTTACAATGCGGTTTCCGGTCATTTCTACTATAGCGCATTTTTCCCTATCGTAATTAACGGTGTAGTCTACATGTTCGTTGTATTGAAAATTTTTTTTGTGCTCTGGCCATGTCAGCAGTATTCAAAATTTGCGGATGGATTATTCTTTGTTTACCTTTGTTCATTGCATTTAAAACATTGTTGATACATTCACGATATCCGTCTATAAGGGTTTCTAGAAGAGTTCCTTGTGCGCTAATTTTTATATCTAGTATTATCAGCTACCGCAAACTTTAGTTTTTCATAAGAGTTTGTTGATATTAATTGAAGTTAAGTTGATTGTTGATTTTCGGCGCGCAATTCTTCCATAGCTTAGGAAAGTGTTGATACCATGCCTTTAGCTATCACCATTTGGTTTTGAATTAATGTACTCATCTTCTTATTGTTAGTATGAAGGTTATCAATCTCATCGTTATAATATTTAGCATCGGAATTCCCTAAAGTTCCAAACAAAATTTTACTGATGTCGCCGACAAAACTGAAAACACCTCTTTTGAGACGAGGTCTATAATCAATTATGTTCTATAATCAATTATGCCGAAGAATTTCGATTGATGCTGATTCGGCGCAAGTCCTTTTTTGTCGGTTCCATTGCAGATTCTGGACAGGATATCGAAGCCATATCCAGCTCATCTCGGTGTAGATTTATTTCGGTGATGTCGACGTAGTTGACGACTGTCCACGTTTGATGATAGATTACGGCATTTCCCAGGTTTTCCATATATACGGTGCCTTCGAGTGGTTCCACCTTTAATTCGTTGGTTGTAACCCAAGTCAGGGGAAGGAGAAGGAGTAACAGCAACATAATGCCTGCATAGAATGTTTGATTAGTGTCTATGATAAGGTTTTAACTTGTTAACATGGATTAGTTTTCTTCTGTTGTTTAGCAATATCTCGTAGTTTACGTTCGATGTTTGTTCTAAAATGATAGCTGGTCCTTCCCACTTCGGGGCCAGTGGGGTCTTGTCTCGCTCTTGAGCAACGAGAACCTCGTCGCCTTTTGCGAAGACGGGTATAGTGCGATGTATG
The DNA here is from genome assembly GCA_964007375.1 of Ophion obscuratus. Classification (NCBI taxonomy): domain Eukaryota; kingdom Metazoa; phylum Arthropoda; class Insecta; order Hymenoptera; family Ichneumonidae; genus Ophion; species Ophion obscuratus. The sequence continues at coordinate 55,726,430 of OZ023312.1, forward strand.
TGAGCATCCTGGACTGCCTTGTATCTTTCTTTAGCTGCGATCAAATTATCGCGTCCTCGTTTGACGATGCGTTCGTGATCCGCACGTATTCCTTCGAAGTATTCGTCAATCGTCGTATTAGTCCTTTGAGCTGGCAAATTATTTGGAATATTGGGTTTTCTTCCGAACTGCATTTCGAATGGAGTTAGTCCTGTCCCTTCGTGTTTGGCTGTGTTATAAGCCATAGAGACGAACTTTAATTTCTTGTCCCAATCTTCTTGATGGTCGTATATCAATGCTTTAATTTGTTCTTTTATCGGTCCGTGTGCTCGCTCGAGGCTCCCATTACTCTGAGGATGAAACGTTGTCGTTGTCATGTGGGAGATCTTAAAGAGCTTTTCTAAATGCTTGAACGTTTGGCTGATGAAGTTTCGTCCGCCATCGGTTAAGATGATTTTCGGAGCTCCGTGAATGTAAATAAAGTTTTCAACCAGTGCTGTCACTGTTGATTGGGCATCCTGTGATTTTAATGGGATCAGTGTAATGTATTTTGTGAGCTGGTCTTGTACAGAAAGAATGTATTTATGACCCTCGTACGTTTCAGGTAGTGGGCCCACAAGGTCCAATGCAATTTTTTCGTTGGGTTTCTCCGGTGTATCTGTAATTATTGCTTCTGCTCGCGGTTGTGTTCGCACGAGCTTGATCCTCTGGCACGTGTCGCATTTACGGATGTAATCTTCGATGTCCCTTTGAAGGTTCGGTCAGGTAGCAACAGCTTTCACTCGATCGAGGGTTTTCGCTACTCCAAAATGACCTGTGGCATTTGTCCCATGGTGTTGTTTTATAATGTCCATCCGTTCTTCTTCTGTACCTGGCTCGTAGATTTCCGTGTCATAAAGGTAGAGAAGGGGCCGCTCTGTTTTCTTCGACCAAATAAATGAGATCATCTGCTTAATTACCATTTTTGTAACTGGATTTTCGCTTAGTTGTTGGCACCCTAAATAAATCTTCGTAGGTCCATTGATCATTGACAGTTTTTCGACTAACGAGTTGTACCATTCGATCTCATCTGCTGTGAAATCAAGGTGCAATTCGTCTTCACTGTCTCCAGGCTGACCTGTGATTTTGATCCTTGATATGTTCCTGGGTGGTGTCTCCTCCAAAATTTCGGGAACTTGTGGAATTTCCTTCGATAATTCGAATTCGATGTAAAAGGGGAAATTCTCGTTTTGCGTTTCTTGATTGTTATTTCTCTCCGCTGCGTTATTAGTTTTTTCTACAATGACGATTTCTTCTTGATTTCTCAACTGCTCATTTGTGGGATTGTTGCATTTTCCTTGACGTGTAGTTACCGGGTATATCCGCGATAAAGCGTCGGCGTTAGTGTTTAACGTCCCTTTCTTATAAACAGCATCGTACTCATATTCCTCGAGTTTCAAGCGAAGTCTCATTAGGCGGCTATTTGTTGGGGGATTCGAGGTTCTGAGAATCCATATCAGCGGCTTGTGATCCGTAACGATTTGAAATTTTTTTCCATATAAATACTGTCGGAAATGTTTCACGGCCCAGGCTATTGCCAACATTTCTTTCTCCGTAGTGGAATAGCGTTGTTCAGCCTTATTGAGAGTGCGTGATGCGTAGGCGACTGGTCTATCCTTTCCGAGGGATCCTTGAGATAGGACAGCGCCTATCGCATGATTACTAGCGTCGGTGGTGAGCACAAAAGATTCTTTGAAATCTGGGTACTGAAGGACAGGTGGCGATACGAGTGCTGTACGTAGTAAATTAAAAGCTTGTTCTTGTTTATCAGTCCATGCCCATGTTGTTTCTTTCTTCAGAAGCTCCGTAAGGGGCTTTGCTATTTTGCTGAAATCTTTTATAAATTTTCGGTAATATCCGGCCAACCCCAAGAACTGTTTGACTTGCTTTTGGTCTCGTGGTTTCGGGAATTTCTCTACCGCATCTGTTTCCTTCGGGTTTGGTTTTACTCCTTCTTCGGAGATGATGTGTCCCAGAAATTCCAATTCTGGTCGCAGGAATTCGCATTTATCAGGCTGTAGTTTTAAATCCGATTCGCGGAGGCGAGTTAAAACATCTACCAGTTTTTTGTTGTGTTCCTCGATTGTTTGCCCGTAAATTATTATGTCATCGAGGTATACGAAACATGTGTTTCCGATTAGTCCTCGCAACGCGTTATTCATCATGCGTTGGAACGTTGCGGGTGCGTTCTTTAATCCAAATGGCATTCTGTTGTAATGGTAGTGGCCCGATGGTGTAGAAAACGCTGTCTTTTGCTTATCACGTTCGTCCATTGGAATTTGGTGAAATCCTGACGCTAGATCAAAAGCGGAGAAATATTTTGCTCGGCCTAATTGATCCAATATTTCGTCGATGCATGGGAGAGGATAGGCATCGTGAGTAGTTTTTTCGTTTAATTTTCGGAAGTCAATCACGATTCTCCATTTTTGTTTTCCTGAGGCATCAGATTTCTTTGGTACAACCCAAATAGGTGAGTTGTATGGCGAGTCACTCGGCTCTATTAACTCTTTCTCCAGCATTTCATTTACCTGCCTGTCGATTTCTTCCTTGTGAACTGGCGGGTACCTGTATTGTTTAATGTTCACGGGCATATCGTCGCTCGTGATGATGCGATGTTTGACCATCTTTGTACCTGGGAGTGGGTCTCCAGGTAGGGGAAAATTAGAAACGATGTCCCAAACCTTTTCTGCTTGATCTGGCGGGACGTGCTCGAGTCGAACGTTTTCTTTCAATGTGTGAATGCGTTCGGCGGAATTCGTAATTTCTATAGCATTGACACGAGCTACATCCTTCGGTGCATCTTGGTGCTCCTCCTCAGGTGAACAGGCGGTTTCCCCAAAAGGAATGCCCTGCAGCTGGTCAATCGTAACCATGATCGGTTCTTCCGAGTCGTTCATAAGTGGTACTCGGGCTTCGTAATCCTTGGCTTGGAAGACGCAAGGCACTACTGCTTCTGGATTGTTCTCATCTGTGACGGCTACTCCATTTTCGATATTTGTACGAACCGTGATGAAATAGATGGTTCGTGGCGGAATAGTGACGGATACCTTCTCGAATTCGAACCGTTGGTCGTCGAACATCAAATAATTTTCTCTTCCGATACCGATGCTCGTTTGGTATTTTTCCATGAATGGAATGCCGATCAACCCATCCTCGTCTAATGGGAAGTCGTTGGGCACAACGTGAAAGATGTGAGTCTTTCCTCGAAATTCTTGTTTGGCAGCGAACAGTGATTCATGTCGTTCATTGCCCATAGAAAATGGTGTTTTGATATTCCGATTTATCTGCGATCCTTTCGTTAACATGCTGATTTTTATTAAATTTATCGCAGATCCGGTATCTAGGAGAAAACTGCCTATTTTGCTGGCTGTTCGTGTGGGAAGTTTGACCACTCGTTTAGCGGATCCGATGGCATTGACTCGGGGAATTTTTTGTTGCGTCGTAATGATTACTTCTCCTTCCGGTATATAATTGACTGTTGTTCGCGTTTGTCGGTGATTGTGAGACTGCTCGTTGTGAAAACCCGATTGTTGTTGCCATGCCTTTGGCGAAGATTGTGTATCGTACAATTTTTTACGACAATCGCGGTCCAGATGTCCTATTTTATTACAGTATCGGCAAACAACTGGTGGACGTTGCGTACTGGGCAAGGTTCTTAGAATTTTTTGGAAGGGTGTCTTGTGGGTATCCGAGCTACCTGCGCATTTGTCCGTCAGGGTAAGGTTACGCGTCATCATTTCCCGAGTATAATCGTATGCCTCTGCGGCTTGCGCTCGAGCAATTGCCATACGAATATTGTCAGGCCTTTGCGCACGTACTTCAGTGGATATTTCTTTCTTTAATCCTAACAGGTACTGGTCTAACCCTTGTTGCCGTTCATACTCTACAATGAAACGCCTTTGTGTTTCATCTGGCGTTGAATTAGCTAATACCGTGAGCAGCTGATTTTGTACTTCCAAAAATCGGTTTGTGAACTTTGAAACGGTTTCGGTTTTCTGTTGGAACATTCGTGATCTTTTATCTCGCCAAACACTGACCGGTTGCAAGTTTCCGAAGAGGATTCGTAGACACTCGTAGAGTTGTTCGTAGGTGTTCGTTTCGTATTCTTGAATTTCTCTTGCCGCGTCTCCTATTATTTTTTTTGTAATTATCAATCGACGGAGGTAATCCGATCGGCTGACTTGCGATCTTACATCTTCGATTGACGCAATAAAAGTTTCGACTCCCAAGGATTTACCATCAAATTCGCGGATTAATTCGAGAGCTTCTTTTGGTGTTAGCTCTTCAAAAGAATCTTCCGGTAACGCGTGCGTAATGCGCGAAGCGTTATCTTCTATTTCGATTTGTGGATCTGGGTCTTTTATTTTGCTGAACGCCGTTTTGATGGCTGCGTTTACGTTAGACAACGACATTTCGGTTTGATCCACTGAGTCAGTTTCGGAATCGGTGGTTATAATTTGCGGTTCTCGATAATGAGTAAATGAGTCTTTACTCACCGATTCCTTTCGTGGATCCAGTTTAAAACGTCGTCCCTCGTAGACTCGGAGTGTCGTCAATCGGTCCTATGTTCCCAGCGTTGATTAGCCAGCACACCCCACACTTAGCACCAATTGTGATGTCGGGATGGACACTTTTATTATAATTCTTGAGGAAAGGAGTGGCTGACTCGCTCCAGAACTCGGTTGTAGGACGGAATAATTCGGTTAACACGGATTGAGCTACTTGAGACGGATTTATTCGTACAGAGATTCGGCGTTTTACAGTGTTCGGAGACTTACTGACTACCTTAGCTTAGAACGAAGGCAATTTATAGTGATGGAGTGTGGGAAAATCGAGATGGTGGGAGGAAGGGCCTACGTGACCTTAGAAACGTTGGCTATCGGTTTCATAAGAACTTGAGAAACCATATTGGTGAAATTAAAAGTGACAGCATTCCTAATACGACTGGCCGGATGTTGTAATTATGTGAAAGTGCCGCTCATGAAGATCCGGGCGCATCAAGGAGGGCCTTCGTTATAGGTTGCACAAGAGTTTGAAAAGCCATGCGTGATATTCGAAATGTAGGTAGACGGATGCTATAAATTCGGTGAAAGCCCACTTGCACATATGTATCAGCAGTATGGATCGTAGGAAGAAAACAGAGAGAAGAACGACCAAAGGAAAAATAGAGGACCTCATTACAATATATATATATATAAATTTTCTGTGATTTAATTATGATATATACGTATGCATATATATATATACATATTAAAATCAACCACATAAAAATTTCTTAAATATGAATGAAATGTTATAACATTCAAATAAAATATTTGAATATATATATATTATATAGTAAGCAAAGCTTTCTTTTAACCAAATCCATGTCAATATTTTCTGTCTAATTTTTTTTAAATTATTTCAATTATTGCGGTTATTTATTTGGTAAAATAATGTACATTGTTCAAGTTTTTGTATTAATTGAAAATTTTATCTTTTCCTTTAACACCAATTTTCTACAATTTTATGTCTTTATTACAGGATCCGGTTACAAAGAATTGGTGCTGACAAGGAAAGAAGTATTTCTGATAATCAGCGAGCATTTATCCGATAAACTCGCTTCCTTGATCAAATTTATGGTAGAAAAAATTTCCAAGGACACCGGACGTACAGTTGTAGTGCCTGAGGACTCGAAACAGACTTTTTCGATACTCTTCAATCAAATGAGAACGAGGTGGCAACAAGCTCACAGAAAATCCTGTGTATTTTTCAAGAATAACGGTGAATGGCTTAGCAAGCAGGTATGTTTTGCCGCACCTACAGACACTGTAGTAACAAGCCCGGGTAATACGGGCGGCCGCCCGTCCCTTGAGTTTACAATGTCCAGTGAAAGATCTAAACGAAGGAAGACCCAAGATATTCGTACATCGTTCAACTCGGTCGAGTTAGCATACGCTACTCAGATGAGCCTTCGCTCTTCAGGACAATCCGACGCCGCAAAAGTTATTAAGGACGTAACAATGACGAGTCCTTTAAGAGCTTCCAAGTATCGTAAAGCTTACTCAGCGACGGATGAAATTACTTTATCCGAAGAGGCTGCACTTTCCGCTATGATTGAATATAAATTCTCCAAGAGTACTTACCAGGGAATGAGAAGATTAGGGAAGGAAAATAACTGTAAGCTATATCCGTCTTACGAAAAAGTGATGAAAGCAAAAAAGCGTTGTTATCCACCACGTGATGCAATCAGGATTACAGAGAGTAGTGCAGAAGTCCAACTACAGGCACTATTAGATCATACAGTTGAACGTATTTTACTCGTCCAAAATGTACTCATTCAAAGATTGACTCCAGATAATGTTCGTAAAATGGACTTGATTTGCAAGTGGGGTTGCGATGGAAGTTCTGGGCAAAGTGAATATAAGCAGACGTTCAGTGATGACAGCAAATCCGATCGCATGTATTCTTTACTTCAGTCGTGCCATTACAACTCGTGTGTTATGATCAACAATCGAAGGAAGAAATAGTTGTTTGGAAGAACCCCAGACCCTCGTCTCCACGATTTTGTAGACCGCTTAGACTACTGTTTCTACGCGAAGACACAGAGTCAACACTTAATGAAGTCCAAATTGTTGAAGAACAAATAAAGTCACTTCGTCCATTCGAAAGTGTAATAGATGGAAAAGAAATCTCCGTAATGTACAAGTTGTTGTTCACCATGATAGATGGTAAAGTTTGCAACGCTGTATCATTGACGAAATCTGCTCAACGGTGCTATTTGTGTGGAGCAACCAGCAAAGATTTTAATGCCATCGACACTGTATTGCAAAGGGAAATCAATGAAACAAATTTGAAGTTCGGATTGTCGACGCTGCATGCGTGGATACGGTGCTTCGAGTATTGCTTACACGTGTCTTACAAACTCGGCATTAAAAAATGGCAAGCTCGAAGTGCCGAAGAAAAAAAAATTACCCAGGAACGCAAGAAGGCCATTCAAGAAGGATTCAAGAAGCAATTGGGTCTAAATATCGATCGCCCAAAGCTTGGATACGGCAGCAGCAATGATGGCAACACAGCTCGGCGATTCTTTGAAAATTCGACGGTTTCCGCTGCGATAACGGGGGTCAACGAAGAAGTTATTAAACGCTTGTACATAATCCTACAAGTTATATCGTGTGGCCACGAGATAAACTGTGAAAGATTTGAACAGTATGCTATTGAAACGGCAAGAAAGACCGTTGCATTATACCCTTGGTACTCCATGCCTACTTCGGTGCACAAACTATTAATTCATGGTCCAGTGATAATAACTCATGCTCTATTACCAATCGGCCAATTATCCGAAGATGCTCAGGAAGCTCGAAACAAAGACATCAAACGATATCGAGAAGATTTTGCGCGAAAAAGTTCCAGGGTTAAAACTATGGAAGATGTTTTTCATCGGCTCTTAGTTACTTCTGATCCGTACATTTCAAGTGTCAGAAAACTACCACAGAAGAAGCTGAAGAGTTTGTCGCCGGAAGCTGTGGCGATGTTGATCGCTCCTAAAGTGACTGCTGCAGCAGACGAATTTTGCGCCGAGATTGAAGCCGTGCCGGGAGTTGTAATAGATACAAACTCGAATAATGATTCTGACTCCGACTCCGACTCCGATTACGATTTTGATTAAGAATAAAATTTTCTATTTTTGAAACGTTCCGTATGTATTTTGGAAATAAAAATAATAATTGCGTAGAATACACTGTTCACGTTTATTTTATTATGATGATTTTTTTAAATATATAAATTTATCTATTTAGCAGGATACTCGGCCATTTTGTTTATAACAATTTGCTGTAAGCTCTTTGTTGCAAGTTATAAACAATAGATATCGGATTGGTAATCAGCGACCTTGAAAACCCGTATATACCAATTTTTGTCAACATCTGGTAACTTTTTAACGTTCATGTCGGCCATATTGGATCGGCCATTTTTTTTACGATAATTTGGCTTGCGGATTCGTAATCAGCGACCTTGAAAACCCGTAAATACCAATTTTTGTCGACATCTGGCAACTTTTTAACATTCATGTCAGCCATATTGGATCGGCCATTTTGTTTACGATAATTTGGCTTTCAGATTCGTAATCAGCGACCTTGAAAACCCCTGTAAGCCAATTTTCATTCCCGTCAAAGGTCATTTGAGGTTTTGGCCAGGTTTTTGGGCTTTTCTCCTACTGTGCGTCGATTCGTTTGCAAGGCGAGCATGACGAAGCGCGGTTTCTCCAGCTGATTCGACGTCTTGACCGTCCAAACGTATTTCGTCGTGATTGGAAGCATGGGATATTCGTACAATTCTCACATGCGAAACGACATATTGATGTCGTTCTCAATGTGACTGAGCAGACGTATCTTGTGCTTAGTTGACAGCATCACGTAAGGCATCAGCCACTCTATTTTAGCGATCTCAATCTTGATTCCTCGGTGGTGCCATTCTCGAGGGCTGTTTGAATAACTGCATTCGTGTCGTTCCTCGATCGCGTGAGAATCAGCTCGTGCTTCGTGTTGATGACGATCTTGCGATAGTCCTCAGCGAAGCCGAGAATCATGGCGAGCGGTATGCACACGTCGAAGTATCCCCTGTCGTCCGTCAGTTGCTTCGGCTCTTCGAACCAGCCAGAGTTTTCAACGCTGAACATCTGACCGGGGTTCAGTGATGCGGAGCCCTTCATGAGACTCGTCAGACCAACGTTCTTGCTTCTGTCCACCTCTATGGCATTGATCTCGTAGCGAATTTCCTCAAACAGATGCAAGATGGCGTTGTTAACGAACTGTGTCGCCGTGACGGCATTTCCGTTCGTTTTGCTGAGTCTACCGCAGACGTGTAGGGAGCTTCGCGCCGGTGGAACGCACAGGTCCTGATTCTGAATGGATATGCGAATCTCATCGCTGTTGGCGAAACTCGATGAAGTATAGGGTTGATGCGCGTGAATCTCGTAATGCGTTACGGACTCGTCGAAAACGACGGGCGATTGCACGTTCGAAGCCTCTTCCATTCTAGCAGCAAAATATCACACAGGGTACTCTCTTCCACCACTGCCAAAGACAACTTTGAGTCCGAGGCTTCTCAGGAACTGAATGTTCCGACGTGTTAGCGTTTTTGACACTCGTCGACGACTGATGCTTGGGCGACATGGTAACGCGCTCTTATAGCCGACCTTGTTGTTGTAGATGACACCCATGTCTACTTGGCTTCCTTGATGAGCAGTCTGATAGTGATGATTTCGCCGCGAAAATTCACCAGTTCTCCGTCCTGATCGACTGTGCGCAATTGCACATGATCAATGACTTTGACGATGATCGGCAGGTAAATGGCGGTACTGCCGGAAAGAATTCGTGGATCGTGTGCGCTCTGTACTCGTTGATGTACGCCCCGGACGTGATGTTGCACTCGACTCGCAGCGCGTTGACTCTGAGAATAGCTACCGGCAAGTCCGAGCTGTGAGTTGTGTTTGGTGACAGCTCGCGCGCAGCAAAACCAAACTGCCGGTCGAAAATCCACGCTTCGGTTGCACTTGAGCAAGCTACGCAGCGCGTTGTTGTTGGGCTTGAGGTTGAGGGAGCCTTTTCGCCCAAGCACATCCTGCAAGTACTTCTCGATATCTTCGATCTCGTAACTTTCCGTCGGCAACGCCATCACCTCACCACCCGCATGAAACTTGTTTTTACCGGTATCAAGGTTGGGTACGGAGTTGAACGAGAGGAATTCCACTAGCCCGAGAACGTAGATCTTGCTGGGTGAGAGTTCGATCTGCGAAAAGTACTGCGCCTCCAGTAGAGATGACCTTCCCAACAGGCTGAGAGTCAATGACTCTTCCATGCTGATGCGTGACTGACTCCACGTGAACTTTTACAACGGCTTATATAAGAATTTTAGACAAAGATGGCCGCACTCGTACGTGTCGAAATCCTGATATCTCGCGTGATTATACTTGACCTCGGCGACTCCGAGGTACTTCAGGAGTTCTCGAGGTGGTGGTAGATCGCCGAAACTGTCAAAGTAGACGACGCTGTTGCCGTGCTTTCGATAGGCCACCCAGTGCGTGCCCGGTCCTTCCTTGTCGTCGAGATTTACGATAGCCGATTCGCGATAATGCGGTCCATTCGTCGGCAAATCGTTTCTCATGAACACACCGAGAAAGTGCGGAACGTCCTGCGCGTATTTCAGCAGGTCGGCGTCCGTTAGAGGACGCTTGGGATAGTTGAACTTCTTTTTTCGTCTCCACGTGTATACCAAATCCCTTTTTGTGAGGCTTGAGGTAGAGCCCCTTACCAAGAGCGATAGCTTCCATCGTCTCGTTGTGTCGGCGATTCTCTTGGAATTGACGCTCGGCGGCTTTAGCGGTATTCACAGCTTTTGCCACACCCGCAGCGCTACCTACCAGCGCTCCCGTAGCACTCAAGCCGGCAAACAAGGAAATGAGGGACGGCAAAACTCCGCCCACTTTCTCCGGGATGGGCAGTACGCGTGGCACTAACACCTGCTTCCTTCCGCCAGCCTGCTTCACAGCTTCGCGAGCCTTCGTGAGCGCCGATCGAATGACTTCGCGAGAATTACTTCCGGTCGATCGCGAGGCGGCTCTCACTATTTTGGAAAGCGCGATGAGGGGCTTTCGCCTCTTCTTCAGCCCCATACCGAGTTTCGACTTGGCTTTCATGGTGTTTGCCACGACGTAAGCGACAAGTTTCTCGTCAATAGCGGCGTCTCTTGAAAACACCCGCTGCCAGGCCGTATCTGCCAAAACTCGGTCCGCCGAATTGCGCGCCGCGACGTTCTCACGGTTATGCGAGTACGCGATATCGTGCTCCTTACAGGCTGCGTCCAGAGGATTTACACCGGGATCACTGCGAGCGACGCGTTCCGCTAGCTTCGTGCCTGGCCCGCAGTACTGATAGCCCGGTATGTGCAACTCGATTGGAAGCCTGTTGATGAGTTTGTTCAGGACACCTCGACCTGTGTGCATCACTACGCGATCAGTCAGCGAATGAAGTCGAGGGGTATATAAGCGGACTATTTATACCTTGACGGCTCAGTCATGGATTTCCGAGAGCAAGTGCACAAGCTCCCGGTGATGAATTTCGATGCGCTCGTTGAGGGAGGAAAGCAGGGCACGCGACACGGGGATCTGCTGCCTGCCAGTATTCGCGCAGTCCTCTGCGGTCGGTCAAACTGCGGTAAGACCAATGCGTTGCTAGCCCTCATCACGCATCCCAATGGTTTGCGATTCGAAAACGTCTACGTGTACTCCAAGTCACTGAATCAGCCAAAGTACAAACTGCTCGAGATAGTGCTCGCACCGCTCGAGGGTATCGGATACTTTGCATTCAGCGAACACGATCAGGTCGTATCAACCGCGGACGCTCGTCCCAATTCTATCATCGTATTCGACGATATAGCCTGCGAGAAACAGGACAACGTCAGAGCCTTCTACTGCATCGGTCGACACAAGAACATCGATTGCTTCTACCTGTGTCAATCGTACGCTCAAATCCCCAAGCACCTGGTGCGTGACAACGTCAATCTGTTGGTCGTCTTTCGACAGGACGAGATGAACCTCCGACATATCTATGATGATCACGTGAACACGGACATGCCGTACATGCAGTTCAGAGACTTGTGCTCGACCTGCTGGAACGACTCCAGTCACGGATTTCTCGTAATCAACCGTGAAAGTGGACTCGACTGTGGCAGGTACAGAGAGGGCTTCGACTGCTTTGCCATAAATATATCGTGCGCGACGTGATCCCCGCAGTGCATTATGGATGGTCGAAGCGACAGTGTGACGGCTGAGTTCCGTCGCGAGAAACAGACGCTCAGCCAGATGGAAAAAATGAGGGATGCGATTAAGCGCAAGTACATGCTTATCAAGGCGGACAAGCAAACGATGGAGAAAGCTCTGGACTAAACTTTCAAACCAATCGTCAAACCTCTCGAACGCCTCGTGAACGCCAGACACATGTTGGCTAAGAAGGAGGAGGTGTCTCGTGGTGATGATGAGATGGAAAGCTCCTTCAAAACTGCGTACGACGCGGAGGAAGAATGGCCGAAAATGACACCCGACGAATGCGTGCAGTAAAAAACGAGCCCTGACAAATACGTGCAGAAATCGAGTCCCGACGAATATTATGACATGCCGGAAGTGCCTGCGCTCGACAAATATCTTCACATGCTCAACTCGAATCGAAAAAAGTATGTCGATGTGACTTATGGGGTTCGAACGCTGCCAGACGGTAGCATGATGATCGGCGACTCACCAATACGTTTCGTGAACGACGACGTGATTGTGGGTAACAGGAAGTATCGATCGAGCTTCGGCTTGCTCGAACTGCTCGTCAGGAAGGAACCCAGTGCGCATCTCGCGAGCGCGGAAGACAAGAATATCTATGGGAAAATCCTGCAAACGACGAACGCACACAAGAAACACTACAGGTCGGACGAGGTTATTCACAGGCAAAGAAACAGCAAGTACAGGGACTGGGTGGCGCTCTTGGTCGGTGGTAATACATCCACCAGTAGTGGTGTATTGCCTGGGTACAAGGTCGCGCGAAGGAACACGCGAATGGACTCCGTGTACTGGGACGATCTGAATGAGCTCGTTGATCGACTGCGTCTGCTGATGGCTGAGCGATCGGTTGGTAATTCGAGTCACATCAACGAGATCATCTCGATCATTGAGGAGCTGCGTGAGGCCGGTATTGTCATATAAGCGGGGCACAAGGGGCGCTGCCGGTCAGACAAGGACGTGTTCGGACGTCAGCTAGGACGAACTGAGGGCGGTACGCGAGGTCCTCCCGGATTCAGATTCAAGCTCACCACCGACGGATAGTACGACGTAGAGGGCAAAAGATTGTGCAACGTTGCCGACGCGAGTGAACCTCGCGACGGGGTCAACCTGAGTCTCGCGAGACGTCTTGTTCAAAGGACTCTGAGCAAATTGTTTCACATCACAACTCGGCTGAGAGAGGATTTTGAAGATCTGCAACTGAACATACAGATTCTGCAGAATCACGACAGGCTGAGAATTATCGACGTAAACGTTGAAACGACTCTGGAGTTGTCCACGCGCAATTCCGAGGCCATTAAAACGTTGGACACGCGGCATGGAGCATCGGAGATTGGCGGAAGAGCTGCATAAATCCGCACGACGCAATTATCCACGACGCAAGTTTGACGTGCGAGGACTGGATGAGACGTGGCAGGCCGACCTCGTGGAGATGCAACCGTACGCTCGGGAAAATCGGGGTGTCAGGTATTTGCTCACAATCATCGACGTGCTGTCCAAGTTTGCCTGGGCCGTTCCCGTGAAGCGGAAGACCGGCAACGACGTCACTGCGGCCATGGAACTCGTGCTACGAGAGGGTCAAGTACCGATGAATCTGCAGACTGACCAAGGCAAAGAATTCTACAACACGTCCTTCAAGAGCCTCATGAGTCGATATCGCATCAATCACTACTCGACGTACAGCAACTTCAAGGCATCCATCGTCGAGAGGTTCAATCGCACACTCAAGAACAAGATGTGGCTGCAGTTCAGTCTGCGCGGTTCCTACAAGTGGCTTGACATTTTGCCCGATCTCGTAGCTACATACAACAGCAGCAAACATCGCACTATCGGAATGAAGCCGAACGAGGTGGCCGACGCTGAAACTTTGTTGCTGCAGCCTCGTGAGTGTCAAAGTCGCAAAGCGCCCAAGTTCCGAATCGGCGACAAGGTGCGAGTCAGCAAGAATAAGCACGTTTTCGAGAAAGGCTACACGCCCAACTGGACGACGGAAATTTTCACCGTGAGTCGAGTGATGGAGTCGACCGTTCCGGTGACATATAGACTGAAGGACTACCGAGACAAGCCCATTGCCGGTGGTTTCTACGGGGAGAAGCTTCTGAGAGTCAAGTACCCCGAAATGTATCTCGTGGAAAGTGTTGAGGAAACGTGGCGACAGAGTCTACGTCAAGTGGCTGGGTTTCGATAGTTCGCACAATAGCTGGATAAACAAGACCGATTTGTAAATGGGTTTGAACATGTATTGCAATAAAAAAACATTTCACGTTATTTATGATCGATGCTGAATTCTATTTGATTCATCTTGGCCTCGCTGCCGCCCAAGTACTTCAGGAGCAATTGCCCGTCCGTGGTTGTTTGCACCATGTGCTCGTACATCTTCGGATCCTTCACGAGCGCGTCCGCGATGCGTTTAGGCAGAAAGACTTGGCACTCGTCGTCGAGGGTGGCTACGGTTCTCAGGCCGTATTTCGTTGTGACTTGTCTCAAGTCGGTGACACGGTAGACGCTATTTATACTCAGCGCTGCCAGTTTCTTCGTGGGCAGGAAATCCTCGAGCAGAGCGATTTTGTTGAGCTTCTCGATGCCGTCCATCATGCTAATGAGGTAAACGGCGGCAAGCGCGACGCTCATATCCCCGGTATCCCCTCCACTGCGCGCGGTGGTGGGCGGCTCTGATGTGCCCCCACGGCAACGTATCCGTGGTGTCGGGGAGGAGGATATGTTTGTCGTCGTGAGCGCTGAGCGCCACCTTCACTTGCCTCTCGGTAAACACTTTGTGCAAGCGCGATCTGATCACGCACTGCTACCTGCGCTGCGTCAATTTCTCCCGCAGGCAGTGCACAAAGTCGTCGAAGGTGATCGACGACCTCGCCTCGACCACCGCCCTCTTCATACCCTTCACCCGCTTCACACGATCACGGCCCTCGACTCAGACGCTGTACATTTTGCTGCGCAAGCCAACGAATTCCGTCATGATGCTGCCGTTGCACTCGTCCTTCATGAGACCGACCACCTTCTTGTCACCTTTGGCATGCCACGAGCCATCGTGGCATGCCAAACTGTTTGTGCTGTGGGTAGTCCGAAGTATCGAACTTCTCGATGTCACGCTTCATGATCTCGTAGATGTCGTCGCAGCGAATCTCGTACAGCAGGCTGTCAGTATCGGCGTAGAGGAGCTTATAGTGATCGTCAAACGCTGGCTTCATGTAGTCATAGTGAAAGGCGTATACGTGGATCTTCGACAAATCCAATACGCTCAGGCCGACGTAGATGGGTTTGTTGAGGTAAACCTCGGTCTTGGTGAGCTGTATGACGACGAGGTTCTCCTCGAAGATGGAGCAGCTGTAAAAGTTGGGCTTGGCGATGAGTGCTTCGGATCTGTAACGTCCGCCCCAGTTCTTTACGAGCTCGACATCAACGTGTTTGCGCATATTCTCCATAGTCTTGCCGAACACTGCGTTGTTCATGAGCTTGAAGAGATTTTTCTCGAAGTCGTTTCGCGCCCTCTTGCGCAATTCGCTGTTGAGCTCGATGTAGGGTTTCAACCACGCACTTTGCTTAAACTTCAAGACTCGATGGACGCGTTTGAGCTCCAGTCCGTGTTCAAGAGCTGGACTTGCCGGTAGCTATTCTCAGAGTCAACGCACTGCGAGTCGAGTGCAACATCACGTCCGGGGCGTACATCAACGAGCACAAAGCGCACACGATCCACGAATTCTTCCCGGCAGTACCGCCAGCATATAAGATCATCGAAGTTCCCTCGCAAGTCATTTACCTGCCGATCACCGTCAAAGTCATTGACCACGTGCAATTGCGCATAGTCGATCAGGACGGAGAACTGGTGAATTTTCGCGGTGAAATCATCACCATCAGACTGCACATCAAGGAAGCCAAGTAGACATGGGTATCATCTACAGCAACAAGGTCGGCTATAAAAGCGCGTTACCATGTCGCCCAAGCATCAGTCGTCGATGAGTGTCGAAAACGCTAACACGTCGGAACATTCAGTTCCTGAGAAGCCTCGGACTCAAAGTTGTCTTTGGCGGTGGTGGAAGAGAGTAACCTGCGTGATATTTTGCTGCTGGAATGAAAGAGGCCTTGAACGTGCACTCGCCCATCGTTTTCCACGAGTCCGTAACGCATTACGAGATTCACGCGCATCAACCTTATACTTCATCGAGTTTCGCCAACAGCGATGAGATTCGCATATCCATTCAGCATCAGGACCTGTGCGTTCCACCGGCGCGAAGCTCCCTACACGTCTGCGGTAGACTCAGCAAAACGAACGAAAATGCCGTCACGGCTACACAGTTCGTTAACAACGCCATCTTGCATCTGTTTGAGGAAATTCGCTACGAGATCAATGCCATAGAGGTGGACAGAAGCAAGAACGTTGGTCTGACAAGTCTCATGAAGGGCTACGCATCACTGAGCCCCGGTCAGATGTTCTGCGTTGAAAACCCTGGCTGGTTCGAAGAGCCGAAGCAACTGACGGACAACAGGGGATACTTCGACGTGTGCATACCGCTCGCCATGATTCTCGGCTTCGCTGAGGACTATCGCAAGATCGTCATCAACACGAAGCACGAGCTGATTCTCACGCGATCGAGGAACGACACGAATGCAGTTATTCAAACAGCCCTCGAGAATGGCGCCATCGAGGAATTCAAGATTGAGATCGCTAAAATAGAGTGGCTGATGACTTACGTGATGCCGTCAACTAAGCACAAGATACGTCTGCTCAGTCATATTGAGAACGACATCACTGTCGTTTCGCATGTGGGAATTGTACGAATACCCCATGCTTCCAATCACGACGAAACACGTTTGAACAGTCAAGACGTCGAATCAACTGGAGAAACTGCGCTTCGTCATGCTCGCCTTGCAAACGAATCGACGAGGCGTTCGAACGTCATACGCTAGCCGCTTCGATCACTGCGCAATAACCAATGTGAAACTGTTCCTCAATTCGCAGTGCTACCCTTACGGTAACCTCAATCTCGACGTGTCGCGCAACCAGTACGCTCAGTTGTACGAGATGTATGCCAGCTTCCAGACTGCGTACTACGCCAAGGAGGCGGAACCCATGCTGACAAAGACAGACTTCATCGCGCATGCTCCACTCATTGTGATTGACTGCTCGAGACAGAACGACGCCCTCAAGCAGGCACCGGTTGACGTTCGTATCGAACTAGAGGCTCAATCCCATTTTCCCGCGGGAACTACAGCCTACTGCCTGATCTTGCACGATCGCATCGTAGACTACAATCCCATAAGTGGGGATGCGAGGAAACGCCTCTAGAGTGGAGGGGATGAAGAATCCGCCTATAAATGACGCTCGAGTCAAGCGTTCATAATCATTCATCGCAATGGAGTACGTGGTGGATACACAGGGCTTCCAGCGGGACGAGTTTGTTCTCAAAGAACTGGCAGTGACTCCGCTCAATGCGGACGTGCAGCCGCTGATTTTCCTCTCCAAACCACCGATCCCATGGTACGATCTCCCAGCCAGGTACAAAAGCATAAATTCTTGGCTCGAACGCAACTACCATCATCTCGACTGGAGCACGGGAGAAGTACCCTACTGCGAGGTGGAGAACGTGCTCCGATTGGTTCTGCACAACGAAAGCGCCATCTACGTGAAGGGACAGCAGAAGCAGCAGTGGCTCGAACGTTTCGGATTCGATGCACGAGACGTCGTGGCGTGTCCCTCGCTGAGGAGAGCCAACAAAGTGGCGGCATTCTGCCCTTACCAGGATTCACCTAATTGCGCACTTCGAAATGTCCTGCTGTTGAGGAAGTTTCTTCGAGAGAGCCTCCCGTCTGTTGGACGATCGCTCAAACTATTTCGTCGAGTTGGATCTCTATCTGCCATGGAACCCATCGACATCGCCCAGCTACCCAAGGAATTCATCGTCACCTTCGCTGCACACAGCGTCGATCTCGCCTGGGACAAATTACCCGAATTCCTCAAAAATGACCCCGAAGTCGGCGAGTGTCAACGATGCCGCGAACACGCGGACAAAAGTTTGCCACTCAAAAGGGAATGTAAACAATGTATCTTGAATTCTTAATAAAAACATTTCAAGCGTGAGTGTCACAGCAATCCCGATTGTCAAGTATCCTGATCGCCGGTATCATGGACCGCGCGCGTTTGAATTTCCCGCGCGCGGTCTTTCAATTTCCCGCCAAGAGGTTTTTTTTCTCGAACTTCCCGCTGAAAAGTATCCGCTTTGAATTTACCATCGAAAGGTCTCCGCTTTTAAATTTCCCGCCGAAAGGTCTCCGCTTTTAAATTTCCCGCCTAAAAAGGTCTCCCCCCTCTTTTGAATTTCCCGCCAAGAGGTTTTTTTTCGAACTTTCCGCTGAACAGTATCCGCTTTGAATTTACCGCCGAAAGGTCTCCGCTTTTGAATTTCCCGCCGAAAGGTCTCCGCTTTTGAATTTCCCGCCGAAAAAGGTCTCCCTCCTTTTGAATTTCCCGCAAAAAGGTCTCCGCTTTCGCGCAGTCTTTTCAATTTCCCGCCAAGAGGTTTTTTTCTCGAACTTCCCGCTGAAAAGTATCCGCTTTGAATTTACCGCCGAAAGGTCTACGCTTTTGAATTTCCCGCCAAAAGATATTTTCAACTTCCCCCCCGGTCTTTTGAATTTACCGCCAAAAGGTCTTTTGAATTTCCCGCCAATAGGGGATTTCCTGTCGATATCTACCGTCGGTAAGGTAGATTCCCACAGGAACCATGTCTGGGTCAGAATCTGCCGTCGGTAAACTCCTGGGACTTGCTGGAATCTACCTTACCGACCGTCGGTAAAGTAGATTCCTACATGGGGGAACCGGCATAGCTTCACTACTAGTATTGTTTCCTGAAATATTTTACAAATTTAAAAAAATGTTAATCTCTCGAATTTTTTTCTTATATTTAACAAGCAACTAGTGCCAAGTTGTGAAAAAAGCCGAAGAAAATTTGTATTTTTATTTTGATGATGATTACAAAATGTTTAGGAATAATACACTTGTTCCTTTAATTTTTTTGTCAAACTTCGATTAACTTTTGATAGAAAACGTTTCGATGAATCAATTTGTAGACTAATAGGGGAATTGGGAGTAAATCGAGCTGAAACAAAATGCGGCAACATTAGTCTCTGCATCAATATTTGTAACGTAGTGGTAGATTTATTGAAAATTCAGAAAAAGTAATTTTTTGTCCTTCACCAAATAATGGTTAAGGGTGACGAAAAAAAACCACAAAAATCAACGGGAGGGGCTGGCAGACAATTTATTCGACTTTTCAAAGCTGCCCTCTAATTCCCGTTGCGATAATTGGTTGCTTAGATATCGATAATCAAAGACAAAAGGATCTTTTTTCATCCGAAGTCGGATATCTCAGCAGAAAAATTGACTTAGAGAGACAAAAAGCAAATTAAAGCTGAATAAACAAGCTAACTAACCTATACATTGAGTTAACTGAAACAAAATTCCTTAGTCCGATGACCCTTGAAAAATAAAAACAAATTTGGAATTTTTTTCTGGCCGTATTTCTTATGATTGCGCGATAGCCGTAAATCACAATTTTTTTGCCAAAAGATCTCGAAACTATCATCTTCAAGCTTCAAAAGGCTTTTTTCATCTCGATGCGACAATTTTTCACATAGACACAGCGCTCAAAAAAACGCTAAAAAATGAAGAAATTTTGTTCTTGTAATTTTTGGAGTCGTATATAAAAAGTATGGTTCAAAACACGACCTTTTTTTTAACTCGTCTCTTTTCTTTCATTATTTTGAAGTTTCCCCTCATTTGACTGCTAAAACGAACGTAATAAACGAAAATATTTTACTCTTAGTTCCACGATTAAATTTACGATAGTTCTACTGCGTTCCACGGAGAGGGTATGAGGTTGAAGTTTGCAACGTTGGAACGCAATAAAAATTAAAATTTGTGAAGTTCTTATTTATATTTCGGCAACCTTTGCTTACAATAATCCTCGAACCATTTTTCAAGATTGTTGGTCGCGCCTCGTTCAAAGAGACGCGACTAACAATCGTCACCGTGTACGCCGATCTAAGGGGTCACACTGTGGAATTTGAAAAAAAAATTGTTTTTATTTTACTTGACTTAAAAGATACTTTGAACCATCTATAATAAGGGGAAAAAAGTTTGGTACCTGTAAAACAAGGACCGCAGGCCAGTATGGGTCTGCGGTGGCAGTGGCTGGTCCGTGTGCGAGACATCGACCGTTTTTCTCAAAACACAATTTTTCAAAACGCACGCACCATAACTTCAACAATTTTCATCGTTTTCACTCCCAATTTTGGGTACATGTTTAAAATAACATTCCGAAGAGAAATAAGTACGGGATTTTCTATGAGTTAGTTATAACATTAGTTATTACCAAATGATTGTCCTTTTTTTCTGTCGAAAATTAAGTTTTTGTTTTAATGCTTGCCAATTACACAAAAAATAACATTGTCACAATTCTCTACGTATTTCTCTAGCTATACTCGTGTAAATTAATAGAATTTTTTTTATTTTATTCTAAAACCAAATTTGCGCCAGCTATACTGCATGCCGCAGAGCGTCTCAAATTCAACATGCCTCGCCAGAATGGCTTCAGCGTCACATTTTGGCATAATTTTTTAATATAAATTTCATTTTGTTCACTTGAAGATATCACTAATAACATCCTTGAATATTAATATTCTCTTATTTGTCCTTCTGAAAAAAAATCGCGAAATGTCACTCAATTTTGGACGCTTACAGTGGTGTAAGCCCTTATGGTAAAACGAGCGTGCGCTCTTGATTTCTATCGATTTTGTTCAAATGTTAACCACACATTGTTCATATTATTATGCAAGTTTGAGTTAAATTTCAGAACAGTTGACCATTTAGATTGGGAGATAATGGATTTTTGAATAGCAACTTTTAACCCTGCAGGGTATACATTGGCCGAAAGTCAGGTCACTTAATTCGGCGTACCATTCTATTATGTTTATGAATTTTGAAAAAAAAAATATGATTAGATAGTAAACTAGTTAGGGAACGCGTGAAAAAGTTTGAATTGTCTTTACTATTCAGTTTTGCTAGAGAGGTTCCGTAACGACAGAATAACTCTCGGTTAAAAATATTTATCCCCGATAATAAGAAGACATTATGCAACACCGCAGAACAGCATTGTTCAATATTTCGAAAAAAAAGTTAATTATTGTGTTCCTAAAGTTAAACACTTTTAACGTGAAGAAAAAGATTTGCGTTCTAAACATTAATATTTTATATTGTTTATGTTATTACCTTGTGTCTTTTTATAGAGGACAAATATTTTTCACGGAAAATTACTCTATCTAAAGGCCGTAGCCAGGTAAGTAGGGGAAAATTGGCCCCGCATTTTTTCCAGCGAAATTTGGAGTATATTCTGAGGTATAAAAAAAAAAAAAAATTCTGAAGATTTTATGCCCGTCAACGCAATGGTTTTAGAAAAATAATTTTTTTTTAAATATAAAAAAAAATTCCGGAAACGGTACAGTGGATCGATTTGATTTTTTTTTGGTACTTGTTCCGATCAAACGTGTGACGAAATAAAATTATAGAACATCTTGCGAAAGATTAAGGTTTGAAAAAAATAATGTTCCTTGTTTTATTATTTTTTACTATAATCCACTTGGGGTACAATAGCGAAAATTTTTTCATATAATCTTTGGGCACCTTATTAGATTATTTATTTTTTTGAAAATGATCGGTTTGGTACGCCACAGTGAAAAAAAAAGAAACACACTTTATTGATATATTTTAGTTATATAGATATAGATAACTAAAATTATCAATAAAGTCTGATATGTGACAAACCGATCATTTTGAAAAAAATATATAATCTAACAAGGTGCCCAAAGATTATATGAAAGAAATTTCGTTATTGTACCCCAAATGGATTATAGTAAAAAAATAAAACAAGGAACATTATTTTTTTTAAACTTTAATCATTCGCAAGATGTTCTATAATTTTATTTTGTAACGCGTCTGATCGTAATAAGCACCAAAAAAAAATCGAATCGATCCGCTGAAGCGTTTCCGGAATTTTTATTATTTTTTATATAAACAAAAAAAAAAATTCCGAAACCATTGCGTTGACGGGGATGAAATTTTCAGAATTTTTTTTTTTTTTTTATACCTCAGAATATACTCCTAATTTTGCCGCAGAAAATGCGGGGGCAATTTTTCCACACTTACCCTGCTATGGCCTTTTCTGAAAATTTCATCCCCGTCAACACAATGGTTTTGGAAAAGTGAATTTTTTTTTAATAAAAAAAAAATAAAAATTCAGGAAACGCTTCAGTGGATCGATTCGATTTTTTTTGGTACTTGTTATGATCAAACGTGTTAAGAAATAAAATTATAGAATATCTTGCGAAAGATTAAGGTTTAAAAAAAATAATGTTCCTTGTTTTATTTTTTTACTATAATCCACTTGGGGTACAATAACGATTTTTTTTTTCATACAATCTTTGGGCACCTTATTTGATTATATATTTTTTTCAAAATGATCGGTTTCGTACGCCACAGTGAAAAAAAAAGAAACAGACTTTATTTATATATCTTAGTTATATAACTAAAATATATCAATAAAGTGTGTTTCTTTTTTTTCACTGTGGCGTACGAAACCGATCATTTTGAAAAAATTATATAATCTAATAAGGTGCCCAAAGATTATATGAAAAAATTTTCGCTATTGTACCACAAGTGGATTATAGTAAAAAATAATCAAACAATGAACATTATTTTTTTTCAAACCTTAATCTTTCGCAAGATGTTCTATAATTTTATTTCGTAACACGTTTGATCGGAACAAGTACCAAACAAAAATCAAATCGATCCACTGTACCGTTTCCGGAAAAAAATATTTTTTTTTATATTTAAAAAAAAATTCTTTTTTCTAAAATCATTGCGTTGACGGGCATGAAATTTTCCGAAATTTTGTTTTTTTTATACCTCAGAATATACTCCAAATTTCGCTGGAAAAAGTGCGAGGGCAATTTTTCCCTACTTACCCGGCTATGGCCTTTCAATGCAGACCGTACAGTGTCAAATGTTGCAATTTTTAAATCAATCATCTCCGAATCTAGATAGTCGACTGATCTAACATTTCACTGAAACATGCATAATGATACGAACAATGTCTGGTTAAAATTTAAACAAAATCTATAAAAATCAAAAGCGCATGCTTGTTCTACCTTAACGTGTTCAACCGTTGACCATTCAATGCTGTTGGGCTGGAGGTTTGGACCCGTCGACTCTGAGTATGAGATGATGGTAGCCGTAACCATTGAGATGCAATGGTCCTCGCCCTTTATTCTAAAAGGTACATACGTAAGCGAAAGGCCTTGCACAGATTGGTGGTGCGATCCATGGTGAGATATTGTTTCTGAGCCAAGCCGAAGGGTTCAACGAGCTCCTTAAGGTCAGCCTTGCTGATGCTCTCGCAGAGATTGGAGACAGCGGTGATATCCTCGCGGACGCTGGGACTCTAACCGTGGCCGTGACGAGTGACACGGTTTCTCATCCTCGGCAGTGCGTTCTTGCTGCCCTTGATAAATCCGATGGTCCATCTATTAGGTGTACAAATAAGTTTTAGGACACTTCGATTTTGTATCATAACAGCTATTCTAAATTAATTCAAAGGTCCCGCTCACTTATCATAGATGGCGCTTGATATATAGTATCAAAACGTAAAGGAGTCATAAACATAACCTATAAATTCTGTAAATTAAACATGCAGACCGATAAGCTATTTATTAGACACTGCATTCGCTATGAATTCCATCAAGGAAAAAGTGTTAGGAAAGCGTGTGAATCGATATGTTCTGTTCTTGGAGACAACATTGTATCTAAAAGTACATGTGAGTATTGGTATAAGCGATTCAAAGAAGGTGATTTCGACGTTAGTAACCGTGAACGCACGGGGCCTCCTGTAAAGGTGGACGATCAGGAACTGCAAGCGTTGCTGGATGAAAACTCTTGTCAGACGGAGAAACAACTTTCGGAACAGCTTGAAGTAACTCAACAAACTGTTTCTTATCGTTTAAAAGCAATGGGTAAGATTCGAAAAGGAACAAAGTGGGTACCACACTTTCTGACTCAAGAAAATAAAAACAGCCGTCTTAACATTTGTGTGAGTCTTTACAACAAGCAACATAGAAAGTCTTTCTTGTGGAAAATTGTGACGTGCGATGAAAAGTGGATTTATTTTGATAATCCGAAACGCAAATATCATTGGGTTGACCCCGGCGAGCCGACAACATCCACGCCAAAGCGCAATGTTCATTGTAACAAAGTCATGCTGTGCATATGGTGGGATATGAAAAGCGTACTGTATTATGAACTTCTCAAACCTGGTCAAACAGTTACTACCGATCGCTATTGTCATCAATTGATGCAAGTGAATCAAGAAATTGAGAAGAAACGTCCATTTTCTGGTAAAGGAAAACGTCCAGTAAAACTGCTCCATGACAACGCGCGGCCTCATGTGGGTAAACCGGTCAAGGATACGTTACTAACGCTTGGATGGGAAGCTGTACCACACCCGGCGTATTCACCAGACTTAGCCCCATCCGATTATCATTTATTCCGGAAAATGCAGAACGATTTGTCTGATGTGCGATTCAAAACATTTGAAGAAGTGGAAAAATGGGTCGCTAAATTTCTCACCTCGCAAGACGAAAGTTTCTTTGCGAAAGGCATCCGCGAGTTACCTGAGAGATGGCTGAAGGTCATTCAGTGCGATGGAGATTACTTCGATGAATAACTGTGTTTTACTTCTATTTTAATAAATCTTGAATTTTTTGAAAACTGTCCTAAAACTTATTTGTACACCTAATAGATGGTAAATCCGACACTACATTAGTTCTGGTTTCTACATGCCAGCCTAGGTACCGTACCTTGCATGTGTATGTGTACGCTATCGGTACGAGTATTAGTATGGTGAGGATACGGAACCAGTATATTTTACTATTGCACAGTATACCAGTACCATACTAGTAACACGTAAATTTGCGAGTAGCAGTGTACTACCATACAGGTATATCGAGGGTTTTCTATCTTTATACGCCATACCAATAGTACTCTCGGTCATCAGGGTGAAGCTATCGAGGAATCGCCACAGGTCCACAAATCAACTGTGTTGGAGACGTGACAGTTTTGCGTTCGTAGGCAAAGGATGTTGAACTTTCGTGCCTTATTTTGCTCGCACACTGATCAGGAAATCGAGGATTTCGAGGGGTAATGGAAATGGCTACGGATCATCGGAAAATATGCTATCTGCGATTTTTTCACGAAAAAATACCGCGTTATTTCTGCGAAGAGCAAATAAGCTTGAATTTCTTGCACCGGAGCCGTTGGCTGTTTGACACATAGGCGAGCGAGAAAACAATGCGAGGGACGATCGTGGCAAATGACAAAGTACGTAAATTGAGGTTATGAGGTTATAGCACGTACGTACCTTGACTTCCGGCGTTTTCTCCTTCGGCTTCTCGCTGTCACTATGTTCCTCGATTTTCTTCGTGTAATCGGCCGCGGCGGTTTTCTTGTCGATTATTTTTTCGTCGGGATTTCTCGTCAGTGGTGTGCCGGCGTCCTGAGGCGCTCTTCACAGCAAAAAAAACTCACCAAAACGCGACGAAAACAAACTCCACTCTATGACACACTGTTCACATTCTATATCACACTCCATTACACACATCGTATGATGAAATATATTTCGAACGAGTGTGCGAGGTCATAGGTCCGGCTTTCGACCTGTCAAAAAATAAATTGTTCCGAAAGGAGGCGAGCGCGGTCGGTACAAACAGAACGAAGCGAGCTGCGCGCCGCCAGTGAGAATACGGATGAACTGAGCGCTCGCTCCGGTAACTGATATTTTGAGCTATGTTGGTACATTTTTGCTAGATTTATGAAAAAAATTTCAAAATGCTTTTTCTCCGCCATTTGTTCATGAAAACAGGTGAAACAAAGCTTAAAATGTGTGCTTTTTCATGGTCCAGAGGATGACGCTCAGAAAATGACCGAAAATGCGATGGAATTGTTAATAATTCACCATTCTTCGCAGGGTAACCACAAACTGTAAATTTTTTTTGGAAATTTTGGATAACGGAGGGCTTTATCCCCTCGGAGCAAGTATCCTGCATGCACACAACAAATTTCATTCCAATCGGTTGTTCCGTTTGGGAGAATTCTTTTGTCAAAATTTCGAAGCGGTCGGAGGCATGTGGCACATCGCTTTAAGACGGAATGATACCTCATCGCGGTCGGTATGGTAGAACAATTATACACTTCGCACAAAAATTTAGGGAGCAAGAAAAAAATCCAAATTTTTGGGGGATTTTCAACAGGCTGTAACTCATACAAAAATGGTCGTACAGCAAAAAAAAAGCAAATTGTAGCTCTAAGTGTCTAGTTTTCGGATCTGAGTTTGAAATTTTTTTTTTGAAAATATTTTTCGAGTAATCATAAGAAAACCACCAAAAAAAAAATGTTCGAAATTTTTTTGGTTTTTTTTTTAATCTACGGACGTGGAAATTTTTTTTTCGACTTAACCTCTATATGGACCGAATAGCTTGTTTATTCAGCTTTAATTTGGTTTTTTAAAAATCTCGATACGAGCATTTCTCGCTGAGATATCGGTGTTTGAATGGAAAAAGATTATTTTGTCTTTGATTACCAATATCTCAGCAACCAATGATCGCACAGAAATTTTGAGGTTGGTTTCAAAAACTTGAATAAATTCTCTACAAGGATTGGCAATTGAATTTTGAAAAAAAAAATTTTTTTCAATCATTACATGAATTTGAAAAAGCGACCAAAAAAGGGCTTTTTGTGGTTTTTTGGAAAATCAAGCGCCCAATCAAAAATATTGCGGAAACCACTAATGTTAAGTGTGCCTTTTACTGTTTAATATACCCACAAAAACCCTACGAAGTTTCAATTTAATCCAGCCAACCGTTTTTTTCCCACTTGATCGAATTTTTGAAAAAATTAAAGGAGCAAGAATTTCGCTCTGAAAATGTCATAATTTTTATCAAAAATGAAATTTTTTTTTTTTTTTCATTTTTGAAAAAAAAAATTCCAAAATTTTTGAAAAAAAAAATTTTTTTTTTATTTTTTTTTCAATTGGCCCTAAATTAAAGAAATGTAGCGACTCACTTTCTCACCGATTTTCCTCTTCCGCACTTTAATTTTCCTAGTCACAAATTAATTGAATAAATTAAAAGTTAATACCCCCAAGGCAAGTCGAATATTCGTTCTACGAATATTGGGACAATAATTTTTTTGTGCGAATTTAAACAGTGTCTAAAAAAAACAGTTTTTCTTAAAACTAACCTGCTTTCTTGGTAATCGAGCCAATCAACAGTTTTTCTCAAAACTACCGTATTTTTTAATTTTTAGAAATGCAAATTAACTGAGTTTTCAAGCCTTAGTTTTGTAAGGATCACGAGGATTTGTTGCACGACGACGACCTTGGCCAACTCGTCGTTGATAATCACCGGTTTCCAAATACCGATTGTATGCGCGAGATACGACAGATGAACTAATGTCCATACGATCCCCGACTTGTCGGTAATTGTATCCTTCTTCCACTAGAGTCACTATCTGAGCGACTTGTGGCGCGGATAAATGCCGCCTAGGCATTATGAAAAAAAATAAAAAGAAAACTAAAGCTTGCAAAAACTCAGTTAATTTGCTTTTCTAAAAATTAAAAAATGCGGTAGTTTTGAGAAAAACTGTTGATTGGCTCGATTACCAAGAAAGCAGGTTAGTTTTAAGAAAAACTGTTTTTTTTTAGACACTGTTTAAATTCGCACAAAAAAATTATTGTCCCAATATTCGTAGAACGAATATTCGACTTGCCTTGGGGGTATCAACTTTTAATTTATTCAATTAATTTGTGACTAGGAAAATTAAAGTGCGGAAGAGGAAAATCGGTGAGAAAGTGAGTCGCTACATTTCTTGAATTTAAGGCCAATTGAAAAAAAAATTAAAAAAAAAAAAAATTTCAAAAATTTTGGAATTTTTTTTTCAAAAATTGTCGATTTTTTTTTTTCTTAAATTTTCCAAGTCACTAATACAGAATTGAGAGAAAAATGAAAAAAAAATTTTTTTTTCATTTTTGATAAAAATTATGACATTTTCAGAGCGAAATTCTTGCTCCTTTAATTTTTTCAAAAATTCGATCAAGTGGGAAAAAAAACGGTTGGCTGGATTGAATTGATACTTCGTAGGGTTTTTGTGGGTATATTGAACAGTAAAAGGCACACTTAACATTAGTGGTTTCCGCAATATTTTTGATTGGGCGCTTGATTTTCAAAAAAACCACAAAAAGCCCTTTTTTGGTCGCTTTTTCAAATTCATGTAATGCTTGAAAAAAATTTTTTTTTTCAAAATTCAATTGCCAATCCTTGTAGAGAATTTATTCAAGTTTTTGAAACCAACCTCAAAATTTCTGTGCGATCATTGGTTGCTGAGATATTGGTAATCAAAGACAAAATGATCTTTTTCCATTCAAACACCGATATCTCAGCGAGAAATGCTCGTATCGAGATTTTTAAAAAACCAAATTAAAGCTGAATAAACAAGCTATCCGGTCCATATAGAGGTTAAGTCGAAAAAAAAATTTCCACGTCCGTAGATTTAAAAAAAAAACCAAAAAAAATTTCGAACATTTTTTTTTCGGTGGTTTTCTTATGATTACTCGAAAAAAAATTTCAAAAAAAAATTTTCAACTCAGATCCGAAAACTAGACACTTAGAGCTACAATTTGCTTTTTTTTTGCTGTACGACCATTTTTGTATGAGTTACAGCTTGTTGAAAATCCTCCAAAAATTTGGATTTTTTTCTTGCTCCCTAAATTTTTGTGCGAAGTGTAGATTCCCAAAAATCTCTGAAACGGCTCTTCAGATCCCGTCGAAACTTTGCCAAACGACGTCAAATAGATAGACGAATAGCTGTCAGCCCCTCAAATTTTCTGAATTTGAGAAAGAAAATGTAGATTGCCTTATCATAAGCCAATCTAGTTTTTTTCTTAAATTCAGAAAACTTGAGGGGCTGACAGCAATTGGTCTATCTATTTGACGTCGTTCGGCAAAGTTTCGACGGGATCTGAAGAGCCGTTTCAGAGATTTTTGGGAATCTATAATTCTTCTACCATACCGACCGCGATGAGGTGTCATTCCCTCTTAATGACTTACAAGGGAAGGCCACGACGTTCGGATCAGGGATTTTCTTCAAACCTCGTATACTTTTAGTAGTCCATTAGGACAACATAATGTACAAGTAGCAAGGCGTACTACTCAGGTGTTTTCGAGAAAATCGCAAGAGGAGTCTCACGCAACCAATATCTACCGGTACGTAGCGACACTGAACATGAGGCGGCGGCCGTCAAGTGGTTAACGTTCAATGTCCGTAATCGCTCGATCGTCTACGTGTATTTGCATGAATATTTATCGAATTTCCAATGTTATTTGGCTGTTTACTAATTTTTATTATTACAACCACTATTATGTTTATAATTATTTACAAGTAAACGACCAAATGAATAAAGTTTTCCTCAAAGTGTATGCCTGTCGAGATTTGCGGAAACCCTTATACCTGAAAGCGGGTAACGTACCCAAAACTGTTGTGCACGCTTCGACCTGCAAACGCAGATTTGAAGGACGAGGGAGGGCAAGGCTTGGAAAGCGCATGTCAAACATCGATAAATAAAGGTGTAAATAATAGGTGTAATAGGTGTAAATAAAGGTGTAAATTCAATAATACAATGAGCTACAATATGTCTGAATGTAAGGTTGTGCTTTCGACAATTAATCGTCGGATGTGCTTTCGACATGACAAGTTGCAGGATGATATTTTTCACACAGACACGGAAAACATAAATTAAAACGGCATCTGCTTTTTAATTTATGTTTGGTCATTTCTTTGTCGATAATTATAGATATAGTAGCTGTTGTAATAATAAAAATTAGTAAACAGCCAAATAACATTGGAAATCCGATAAAGATTCATACAAATACACGTATTTTTTCATTATATTACCTTTGAATTGTGACCAGTGTTGAAAAAAAAAAATCACATAAGCGGGTCTCGATCCAGCGATCCAGCGATTACGGACATTGAACGTTAACCACTTGACCGCCGCCGTCTCGTGCTCAGTGTCGCTACGCACCGGTAGATATTGGTTGCGTAAGACTCCGCTTGCGATTTCCTCGAAAACACCTAAGTAGTACACGTTGCTACTTGCACATTATGTTGTCCTAATGGACTACTAAAAGTATACAAGGTTTGAAGAAAATCCCTGATCCGAACGTCGTGGCCTCCCCTTGTTAACATCGAGACGCTCCCGTGTATCAAGATAATTTTGGTATCAGCATACATTGTTCCATATTTCTAAAAGCAAGCTCCTGGTTCGACTATATCAGTTTTGTTTTCGAATCAATATTACACAGTTCCGATTTTTTAACAATAATTTCGGTCTTGAACCATTGTTCAGGAATCATCAGTGATGATACTAGCGAATATATAGAAGGTGCCCCGAGCCAAAATTTTTAGCCTCTTCTGAACCCTCGCAGGACCCATTTCTTTTGTAATACATAAGCCGCCAGCCTCCGTTGAACCGACGAAACCCCATTTGTCGAGTTCAGTGCCATAAAGAGACCTCCTCTTGGTCCAGTGTAGCCTCTGTTAGACCTCCCAAACCTTCTTTCGACCCCCAGTTTCAGTGAAACGTGCAGAGCACAGGCCTTCTTAACCTGCTTTCAATCTCAAACCGTTGCCTCGACCCCACCTATCCTGCTTTCGGCCCAAATTCGATATCTCCTCCATCATCATTCCATTGTGGCCTGATCGGTAACCCGTTCGATGACGAAAATAATACGGTTTCCCTGATTATCGTCCGAAGAACCGTATCGGTAGATATTATGGCATTATCAGATGATGAATAAAAACTACACAATTAATAAAAATACATCGTCCCCTTATCAAATTATTAGTGCAATATTAATATGCGAAAACGATCAAATTTGCTCAATATCGATTTATTATTATTTTATAGGCAATTCATAAAAGTATGCTTGCATATACAGTCTTACGCGAATTCTATCGGATTAATGGGCGTTACGAATTTTCCTGTGAGGAAAAATCTCACAGGAAAATTCTTAAAAAATGCCAGGCTATCCAGTATAAGCTTACGCGACGTTTTTCGCCCTTGACATTTCTTCTTCAGGGGTTATCCCGACTTGCGATTTTGAAAAAATTGATTTTTTTTATTGCAATTTTTTGAAGTTTAAGTATCTGAGAATATGTCCTGAAACTTTCAAGTCGATCCAAAAAAAAATGACTGAGATATGTGCGTTGAAGAAGAATCCGTTGTGTAAACGACCGGCTAGTCTGCCGTCTGGCGCACTCGACCCTCCCTGCGACCTTCAATGCATTGTTCGATGAAAAAGGTCGTATACCTGGCATTCAAAACGTTCATATAATAGATTGGAATTTAAAGAACGTATATTCGTTGTCTGTTATGGTCTAAACTCGTAAGTGTAGCTCGAAAGTTCGACTATATAAGACGTATATTCCGCTGTTCATAATATTATAAGCGCAGTTTTTATTCATTTTACATTCAAAAATGGATCGAAAAAAAGGTTCGCGACAAACAAGAAGCAGTGATAATTTACGGAAATCTCGACCAAAAAAAAGGAAGGGTGTTTTTAACCCCAATCTGGCCGAAACGGAAACTGAAAGTTTCAGTACGTCTGCGAAGAAACTGAAAAATAATATTGATATGACTGTGAATCAAAGTCCTAATACTGAATATCGGATTTTGAACTTTTGGGTTGTGTTTGCTGCTATTTCAAATTTAGTGAAGTGCAAAACGTGTAATAGAAATATTACATTTGAAACGGCAAGTGCAAGAGGACTAGGCTTCAAAATCGTTGTGAAATGTGACTCATGTGCAGATAATTTGATACTATCTTCTAGCTGGATTGGCTGGAGCACAAAAATTTTGCGGACTTATGGACATGCCAAGGTTTCTTACCGAGACTACATATTCAATCATTTTGAAAAGTATTTATGAGTCTGTGAAAACATGTGCAGATGTAATATTTAAAAAAAACCGTACGAGAAGAAATTGAAGATACACCTAATGCAGAAGGCGATGCAACTCCTCAATTAACAGTTTCCGGAGATGGATCCTGGAGGAAGCGAGGATATACGTCGTTGTTCGGAGTCACATCAGTCATAGGCTACTACAGTGGAAAAGTACTTGATCTTGTCGTAAAAAGTGCGTATTGTAAAATGTGTGAATCATGGAAACATAAGCTAAATGATGCGGAATACGAAGAATGGTACAAAACACACGAAGATAACTGCAGTGCAAATCATGAAGGCTCCTCGGGAAAAATGGAGGTGGACTCCATTATCGAAATCTTCAAGCATTCAATAGAAAAATATAATGTCCTGTACCGTTACTATATTGGAGACGGAGATTTGAAAACGTACACTGGGCTAGTAAATTCTCATCCTTATGACGACGTAGAAGTTATAAAAAAAGAATGCATCGGTCACGTCCAAAAGCGTATGGGATCCCGCCTTCGTAATTTAGTAAAACAAAAAAAAACAAAAAGCTTGGTGGTAAAGCACAGCTGACAGGAAAATTTATTGACAAGCTCACTGTGTACTATGGACTTGCTATTCGACGCCATTCTGCTTCGTTTCACGATATGCATGAGGCAATATGGGCGACCTTCGATCATTACAGTTCAACCGATGCAAATCCACACCATGAGGGATGTCCAACCGGTGAAGAATCGTGGTGTTCGTATCAACAGCTCAGGCGAGAAACGAGGCTTTCCAACACGATTACAAACCACTTCCATCAAATGTATTGGATGCCATCAGGCCTATATACAACGATCTGAGTAAGGAAACTTTACTCGAAAGATGCGTCGGTGGCTTCAATCAAAATAACAACGAAAGCTTCAACCAACTTATTTGGAAAATCAGCCCAAAAGTCGTCTCGAGTGGAGCAATCGTTGTAAATTACCAGCTTATATTGCCGTTGGACTATTCAACGAAGGTGCAAAATCATTATTATTTTATTTGAACTCAATCGGAGTGAGCTGTGGACACAACGCGCACGAATACGCTGATAAAATGGAGCACAGATTGCACTGGCAGAGAGACGTGCGGCCGAGAGCACTCGTGAAGGAACAATGTTACGAAGGCAACACTAAATTTCCGTTTTGCAAGCGGCATCGTCGGCGGAAGAACTTCTGTATGGGCCCGGAATAGATGACTCTATGTAAGTTTACAAAAAAAAAAATATTTTCTTCGTGTAAACTGAAATTGAAACTTTAAACGCGTTTTTCTCAAAATGGCATTTCTGAAGTCAGTGACCAAGATTACTCGAACACTAATGAACCGATCTTCTTAAAATTTTGCAGGCTTATTTAATACATAAAAATGTAGTCTTTAATCGTTCGATTTTTTTCGTTAAAATCGAACCATTAACTTTGACTGTCCGCCATTTTGTGAAAAATGAATATTTTTTAAAATCCTTTGATTAAAGACTAGTTTATACTTATATTTGACTAAATCCATCCGCATTTTTTTTTCAGATAATCCACTTCGCCGCAATGTTGGTCACCGCAAACCGTGTATATAAAAACATTATTTCATTGACGGCCATTTGCCACTTAACAGTGTAGTATTTTTCAATAAAAAAATTACTGAAAGTTCTTCAAGATGTGTTCTCTAAGATGGTATATTGATCGGTTAAAAAAGTTGTGTAGTTTTCTTTTAAAAAATGCATGAAAAAGGCCTTTTTGCGCTACAAGTGGGGGTAACGCCTTAAACCCTCTAGTTCTTGAGTTACGTTGCATTACCTAGAATTTGTAATTTTGAGCAAAAAATGAAATACCATTGTGAAAAAAAATCGTACAAAACTTTATAAAAAACGCAAATGGAGTTCCTGGTACCCCGTTTAAGTTTATCATGGATAAACGTAACAATTTTTTTTTGCATAAGTGGTGCGCCCAATTCCCTATGGTCGAAGAAAAAGCCGAAAAACAGTCACGTATAAAAGTGCGTACCGGGTCGAAAAATAAATCATAAAAAAATATTTCAGAAAAGCCAAATAAAGCTGAATTTATAACCGTCAAAACGCCGTTCAGTAAATTTGGTTATCTTTTTTTTTACAAAGCTATGTAACTTTTAGTGCAGCAAGAAATATCGACTGGTGTATCCAAACTTTTAAGCGACGGTATATATTATATAATACTATATATATATTATACTCGAAATATGTAGTTGCGTTAATATATTCGAATATTCACTACCAGTCAAAAGTATTCGGACACTTCAGATAATTGCAAAACTTAATATCACTTTGGATCATTGCAAACTTATGGTAGAATAATTATTATTTTACGAAGATACAGCTCTGTATAATTAATTAATTATATAGACCTTTATAGTATCTTCGTGAAATAATAAATTAATTATATTACTCTAACATTATTTGGCAATTATCCAACGCTCGAAAGTTTTGCGATTATGTGGAGTGTCCGAAAACTTTTGGCTGCCAGTGTAGATCTGTGATGCAGTGTAGAAGATATAATGTTGATATCTATATGAAACGTTAGGGTGTTAATTATAGTCTATTTCATGTTCTAAAAGATTGAAG
This sequence comes from Ophion obscuratus, assembly GCA_964007375.1. Taxonomy (NCBI): domain Eukaryota; kingdom Metazoa; phylum Arthropoda; class Insecta; order Hymenoptera; family Ichneumonidae; genus Ophion; species Ophion obscuratus. Next base: position 55,760,963 of record OZ023312.1, read on the forward strand.
TTGTCGATTTGGAATTCAACCTCATTCGATTTGTTCTTTATTTTTTTCCTTTTGTTTTTGTTCTTTTTATTTTTTTTGGTCATTCAATAATGAATCGATAAATGGCGATGGCCGATTACCGTCCATTTCAAATAAAATGTTTTATTTTTCTTTGTGTTCATTTTTAGCAGGTCGGAAATTGAAAAAATATTCCCACGTGTATGATGAAGTATATTTTTATTTGTTTTCCGCTAAATATTATGATATTCACTAACCGCGTCTATTTGATTCTTTTTTATTTGAATTAACTAGATTTTTCATAAAACCAAATTTTTCCTATTGAATTCCATTATTAAAAATTTATTAAAAAATTCAAAAATGTTTATTTATTCAAATCAATCTATTTAATATCGTCCAATAACTACATCTTTTATTTGATCCTAATAAATCTGTGATTCGGTTTCATCAGTTCAACATTTTCATCTGTTCAAAAAAACAATTTAGTTAAGGTCACTGAATGGAACTAGTTATTTTTTTTAATTTACCTTAAATAGAATTTTCGTAGAGTTAACCATTTTTCTATTTGATTGAACTAATGGTCCATCTTTATTGCAACACCATATCAAAGGGGCGGGGGTAGAGAAGGTGGAAAGAGAGAGAGAGAGAGAGGAATGATATATATATATATATATATTGTGACGTGATTTTTTAAGACACGTCACAGAAAGGCTACCGATGATCAAGATATGCTCTCGATGCCCGGGTTGCGACCCATCCGTTTGTGTTAATGGTCTTTTCTCTAGTATGTTTGTCTTGTTACGTTGAGGTTTTGGGTTGTGTTTTCGTTTTGGATAGGTTGGCGTGCGGAACTCGGTCAAGCGGCGTGTGGCTCGACGTACTGAGCAATCCCGACCGAGGGATGCACCCAGTGAGGCCTCTCGGGGAATCGGTGCACGCCCGGCTGAAACGCCGGCGCCCTACCATAGTGGTGCATCGTGCTGGAGAGCGGGCCGTTTGGGTTACGGGCGGAGGTTGGAGATCTCCGCGCCGTGCTTCTGGACAGAAGCTTTGCCCGCTTTCGTACGGTGACCCGGGGATGCGATTCCCGAGAGCCTCCAGGTTACCGATGAGAAAAGGTCCCGATTTGTTACCGTTCCGTTTTCGGGGTAACTCGGGCAGAAAATATAGATTCCGAAAGGAATATTCTAGCAGAATATTTCAGCTCCCGAAATAATATTTTAGCTCTCGATATTATACGAGATAAAGTTCTCGCTTGAACCGGCGATTTCGCATGGTCCGATGCCGCGAGCGTGTTGACAGTTTTTCTGTTAACGCGCTCTGTCTCGCTCTCGCATAATCCCTCGCAGGCCGGCCTCGGTCGTGCGAGGTACAGTGTTGCTAACGAATCTTCGCGTGAGACGGTTGTCTCTAAAATCGCGATCGCTCCCGATTTTTCGGCTATCGTAATAGGGTCGCTACCGAACCTTCGCGTGAGACGGATGTCTCCGAGATCGCGATCGCTCCCGATTTTGAGAGGGTCGTCGATCAGACGCCGCGATGGAGAGACGTGTCGTGTCTCTCTCGCGCTCTCGTTCTCGCGTAAGAGGCACGTCGCACAGTAGGAGAAAAGCCCAAAAACCTGGCCAAAACCTCAAATGACCTTTGACGGGAATGAAAATTGGCTTACAGGGGTTTTCAAGGTCGCTGATTACGAATCTGAAAGCCAAATTATCGTAAACAAAATGGCCGATCCAATATGGCTGACATGAATGTTAAAAAGTTGCCAGATGTCGACAAAAATTGGTATTTACGGGTTTTCAAGGTCGCTGATTACGAATCCGCAAGCCAAATTATCGTAAAAAAAATGGCCGATCCAATATGGCCGACATGAACGTTAAAAAGTTACCAGATGTTGACAAAAATTGGTATATACGGGTTTTCAAGGTCGCTGATTACCAATCCGATATCTATTGTTTATAACTTGCAACAAAGAGCTTACAGCAAATTGTTATAAACAAAATGGCCGAGTATCCTGCTAAATAGATAAATTTATATATTTAAAAAAATCATCATAATAAAATAAACGTGAACAGTGTATTCTTCGCAATTATTATTTTTATTTCCAAAATACATACGGAACGTTTCAAAAATAGAAAATTTTATTCTTAATCAAAATCGTAATCGGAGTCGGAGTCGGAGTCAGAATCATTATCCGAGTTTGTATCTATTACAACTCCCGGCACGGCTTCAATCTCGGCGCAAAATTCGTCTGCTGCAGCAGTCACTTTAGGAGCGATCAACATCGCTACAGCTTCCGGCGACAAACTCTTCAGCTTCTTCTGTGGTAGTTTTCTGACACTTGAAATGTACGGATCAGAAGTAACTAAGAGCCGATGAAAAACATCTTCCATAGTTTTAACCCTGGAACTTTTTCGCGCAAAATCTTCTCGATATCGTTTGATGTCTTTGTTTCGAGCTTCCTGAGCATCTTCGGATAATTGGCCGATTGGTAATAGAGCATGAGTTATTATCACTGGACCATGAATTAATAGTTTGTGCACCGAAGTAGGCATGGAGTACCAAGGGTATAATGCAACGGTCTTTCTTGCCGTTTCAATAGCATACTGTTCAAATCTTTCACAGTTTATCTCGTGGCCACACGATATAACTTGTAGGATTACGTACAAGCGTTTAATAACTTCTTCGTTGACCCCCGTTATCGCAGCGGAAACCGTCGAATTTTCAAAGAATCGCCGAGCTGTGTTGCCATCATTGCTGCTGCCGTATCCAGGCTTTGGGCGATCGATATTTTGACCCAATTGCTTCTTGAATCCTTCTTGAATGGCCCTCTTGCGTTCCTGGGTAATTTTTTTTTCTTCGGCACTTCGAGCTTGCCATTTTTTAATGCCGAGTTTGTAAGACACGTGTAAGCAATACTCGAAGCACCGTATCCACGCATGCAGCGTCGACAATCCGAACTTCAAATTTGTTTCATTGATTTCCCTTTGCAATACAGTGTCGATGGCATTAAAATCTTTGCTGGTTGCTCCACACAAATAGCACCGTTGAGCAGATTTCGTCAATGATACAGCGTTGCAAACTTTACCATCTATCGTGGTGAACAACAACTTGTACATTACGGAGATTTCTTTTCCATCTATTACACTTTCGAATGGACGAAGTGACTTTATTTGTTCTTCAACAATTTGGACTTCATTAAGTGTTGACTCTGTGTCTTCGCGTAGAAACAGTAGTCTAAGCGGTCTACAAAATCGTGGAGACGAGGGTCTGGGGTTCTTCCAAACAACTATTTCTTCCTTCGATTGTTGATCATAACACACGAGTTGTAATGGCACGACTGAAGTAAAGAATACATGCGCATCAGATTTGCTGTCATCACTGAACGTCTGCTTATATTCACTTTGCCCAGAACTTCCATCGCAACCCCACTTGCAAATCAAGTCCATTTTACGAACATTATCTGGAGTCAATCTTTGAATGAGTACATTTTGGACGAGTAAAATACGTTCAACTGTATGATCTAATAGTGCCTGTAGTTGGACTTCTGCACTACTCTCTGTAATCCTGATTGCATCACGTGGTGGATAACAACGCTTTTTTGCTTTCATCACTTTTTCGTAAGACGGATATAGCTTACAGTTATTTTCCTTCCCTAATCTTCTCATTCCCTGGTAAGTACTCTTGGAGAATTTATATTCAATCATAGCGGAAAGTGCAGCCTCTTCGGATAAAGTAATTTCATCCGTTGCTGAGTAAGCTTTACGATACTTGGAAGCTCTTAAAGGACTCGTCATTGTTACGTCCTTAATAACTTTTGCGGCGTCGGATTGTCCTGAAGAGCGAAGGCTCATCTGAGTAGCGTATGCTAACTCGACCGAGTTGAACGATGTACGAATATCTTGGGTCTTCCTTCGTTTAGATCTTTCACTGGACATTGTAAACTCAAGGGACGGGCGGCCGCCCGTATTACCCGGACTTGTTACTACAGTGTCTGTAGGTGCGGCAAAACATACCTGCTTGCTAAGCCATTCACCGTTATTCTTGAAAAATACACAGGATTTTCTGTGAGCTTGTTGCCACCTCGTTCTCATTTGATTGAAGAGTATCGAAAAAGTCTGTTTCGAGTCCTCAGGCACTACAACTGTACGTCCGGTGTCCTTGGAAATTTTTTCTACCATAAATTCGATCAAGGAAGCGAATTTATCGGATAAATACTCGCTGATTATCAGAAATACTTCTTTCCTTGTCAGCACCAATTCTTTGTAACCGGATCCTGTAATAAAGACATAAAATTGTAGAAAATTGGTGTTAAAGGAAAAGATAAAATTTTCAATTAATACAAAAACTTGAACAATGTACATTATTTTACCAAATAAATAACCGCAATAATTGAAATAATTAAAAAAAAATTAGACAGAAAATATTGACATGGATTTGGTTAAAAGAAAGCTTTGCTTACTATATAATATATATATATTCAAATATTTTATTTGAATGTTATAACATTTCATTCATATTTAAGAAATTTTTATGTGGTTGATTTTAATATGTATATATATATATGCATACGTATATATCATAATTAAATCACAGAAAATTTATATATATATATATACACATACATATATATTAAAATAATTTATTTCAAGCGTATAACAGCCGTCTTGTCCGTTATGATGCTACTTCACCCATTCTCAGGTAGAGGCGCAAAGGCTGCTCAATAGTGCCGCGTGCACGCTCGGCTACCGCACGATGCGAAAAAAATCATAACGGACAAGACGCACGTTTTCCGCAGGTAACTCTTGTAAATTTCGAAAGCTTATACATTAAACTAAAGGCCGAGACTAGGAGCTTTGCAAAATGTGACAAAATATATAACTTTTCGGACCGTTGAAAATATAAGTTTTCAAAATTATTCAATTTTATTTATGCCGAAGGCTATACTACATTTCAATCATTTATACATAAACTTTAGATTCAACCGATGTAAAAACATGTTCTACATACCTCCAGAAGTCGTATCCATGTTGCAGAATTGAAATTAAACCCGTCACTTTAAAGTTATGGGTTTTTGAAGTCAGCGTTATTTTCGTCTGTTCAGCGCGTGACACGTACACTCTTCACGAACACTAACTGCCAACTGACGCTGCGGCGCAGGTATACACTTAAAGGGCTTTCCCTTCCACAATAGAATGCAGTTACTAGTCCTCTACCTGAATGACTACTCAACTGACCCTATTTCGAAAATTTATTTTTTGGGGTTTTGGCCAGGTTTTTGGGCTTTTCTCCTACTGTGCGTCGTCGTGCTCTCTCGCTCCCGTGCGTATGTGTTTCGCGTGCAGTTCGTGTTCGCGTTGAGTGCGTTACGTAAAAAGCTCACGGGTGGTTAAGCCACCGGCTCCCGCACTATCAAAAATAAAACAATTATTTTGTTTTATTAGTGACGTTTCCGGTGTCGCGATAGTGACAGGTCTCGCGCTCGCTCCCGCTACTCTCCGGTGAATCCCGACCCCTCTACCATATCCCACAGCCTGAGCGGCCGTGCTTTACCGCAACCGTTCTTTCCCGTGTAAGTGCATCCTGTTTAGTCCGGTTAAACGATTCCGGCGATCAAAAATCGAGGAGGTCTCCAGACTCCGAACCCGGTTAGGATTCCGGGGAACAACAAAAATCAAGGAGAGCTCCAGTCTCCGCCTGGCGGGTCGGGTTTGATCACCCCGACCCCAGTTTAGTCCGGTTGAGAAATCCGGGGAAACAAAATTCTCTGGCGCCCCGGGTATTGCGGATGCACGCACACGGGAGGAACGGCCGAAGGTGACGGTTTCTCGCACCAGATCCCGATGTGAGTTCTCGTCCAGTTCTCGTTTCCGGTTAGAGAAATATCTCCCGTCACAAATGGCGCCCAACGTGGGGCCACGCCGGCGAGTAGCAGCTCTCGGTAAAGTTTAAGGGGAATGAAAGAAAAGAATAATTTAATTATTATTTATTTTCCCGTTCTTTCCACCTTTCTTGCCCTCGTCGAGAAAAAGAAATATTTTCTTTTCCTCTTAGTTCTCGTTACGCGTTTTCGTGCGTTCCCGAAGTATTCTTCGGGAATAAACGTTCGCGATTGCTCCCGAATTAAAATTTAAAAAAGTGCTCTCGAGGAAAAAAAAACAGTGCTCCCGAAGAAAAAAAAAGTGCTCCCGTGGAAAAAAAAAATAAGTGTTCTCGATTCCCAGGGATTATCGTCCATTTGGATTATTGATCATCTTCCGGTGAGTTCCCGGCGCAGTCGGAAAATTTTATTTTCGAAAAAAAAAAAAAAAAAAATTATTACGATTTTTTTTTCCTGCGTGGTTTCCGTGATGCAAGGCTCCGCAGAGTTGCGTCGTTCTCGTTAGCGGGGAGAGTTATCCTCCGACCACCCCGGTGCTCTCGCGACTTCGAAAAATTATTTCGAAGGGAAAGAATAGAAAAAACCTCTATTTGGTTCTTTCCGCGATCCCGAGCACTTCGAAAATTTATTTTCGAAGACAAAAAAAAATGCTAGCTCCCGTGGTTGTGAATTTGACGAAAAAAAAACCGTCATATTCCAAGCTTGCTCTCGTTGATTTCGGAAACGAAATCGAGTTCTCGATTTGAAATTTTTTTCATGTTATGTGCTCCGTCCTTTCAATTTGCTAGTGTCTTTTTTGTCGTGTAATTCGTTTTGTTAAAGTTTTTCTTGTTTCCGTTTGTTCGCTCCCGGGATCTCGAAAAAATATATTTCGAGATTTTTCTGCTCTCGTTACCCGAGAATTTCATAGATTTTCTCGGGGATCTCGATATCGAAATGTCGTATTTGTCTGTTGTTCTGTTTTGCGTGTTTTTTTTTTTGTTTTGTCGTCTTTTCGTTTTTTTTTGTGTTTTTTTTTTCGATCTGCTACCGGGGTTTCGAAAATGACTTTTCGATACCCGAATAATCGCTCCCGTTAGTCTGAAAAGATTTTTCTTTGTTTGTTTTGTTTCCTTTTTTTCTTTTCGGCCGGCTTTCGAATTTTCAAGAACGACGAAAATCGTTCTCGGGCTCCGCTCTCGTACCTCACGGCGAGACCCACGCGATACCACACATCGGGTGTCCCCGAGGTGGCACGCGCAATACTATATATCGGGTGTCTCCGAGGTGGCCCCCCTAATCAAGTAAAACTTGATTATGCGTCGTGCGTTCCCGTTGTCAGTGGGTTTCACAATTTTTTTTGTTTGTTTTTTTTCTTTCCGCTTACAGTTCTCGAGCAGAGCCAATAGGATTTTTTTTTGTTTTATTTTTTTTTTTTAATTTTTTTTTGTTCTCCTGTTTGGCTTCGCCCTCATCGGAATTTTATTTCGATTTGAGGTTTCTGTACCGTTCCCGGATAGAGAGAAGAAATTATTATTTTTTTTTATTTTTCCTTCTTCCTCTATCGCTCTCGACCTCGTCGGATTCGTTCGACGGAGGGGAATAAAAATTCCCCCAGTTCCCGAAGATCCGAAAATTCATTTCGGATCGAGAGAAAATATTATTTTTGTTAATTCTTTTTTTATTAATTTTCTCTCTCGCTCACGTCCCGTCGAATTCACTCGACGGGAGGGAATCAAATTTCCCTGTTCCCGTAGATCCGAATGAATAGTTCGGATCGAGAGAAAATATCAATATTTAAAAAAAAAAAAAATTTTCTAGAAGGAATTTTCTCTCTTGTTCACGTCCCGTCGAATTCACTCGACGGGAGGGAATAAAATTTCCCAGTTCCCGGAAATCCGAAAGTTTATTTCGGATCGAGAGATAATTTTTTATTATTATTTTTTTTGTTTTCTCTCGCGTTCTCGATTCCGTCGTATTCTTTCAACGGAAGGGAATTCAAATTCCCCCAGTTCCCGGAAATCCGAAAATTTATTTCGGATCGAGAGATAAATTTTTTTATTCTTTTTTTTTCATCTATCTCGCGTTCTCGATTTCGTCGTGTTCTTTCGACGAAAGGGAATTCAAATTCCCCCAGTTCCCGGAAATCCGAAAATTTATTTCGGATCGAGAGATAAAATTTTTTTTTTTTTTTTCATGTCCCTCGCGTTCTCGATTTCGTCGTGTTCTTTCGACGAAAGGGAATTCAAATTCCCCCAGTTCCCGAAATCCGAATATTTCTTTCGGATCGAGAATTTTTTTTAAATTCTTTTTTTTTCTTTTCTCTCGCGGTCTCGTTTCCGTCGGACTCTTTCGACGGAAGGGAATTCAGATTCCCTCAGCTCACGGAATCCGAAAATGTATTTCGGATAGAGGAAATTTTTTTCAAATTATTTTTTTTTCCTCTCTCTCGCTCTCGCATGTGATCCTGTTTCAGGGTTCTCGGACAGGGGAAGGAAAGTTCCCCCCGATCTCGCCTTTTTGGAAAATTTTATTTTTCCAAACAGACAGGATTATTTTTTGTTTAATTATTTTTTTTCTGTTCTGTCTGCCGCTCTCGATGTCGTCGAATCAAATTCGACGAAAAGGGATACAATCCCTTAGCTCTCGATTCAGCCAGTCACACTCTCGTGTTCCGAGTGTCCCGGGGGGAATACCCCATGGCGACCGGAGACAGGGTACCTGAGCTCCCGTCACGGCTCTCGGAACGCTCGTCCGAAGAAGCGGACGAGGTTTTACCGATCGCGGACCTGGCACTGGGCCCGCGGAGCTCGACCATGGGACAGCCGACCCGACCGGGTCGCGCCCAGGCGGCCGACGCGTGACGCCTAGCGCAGCCACGAAGCTCTAAAGATATTGGACGCCTTGTTGCTACCGTGCAACAAGCGGACGTTAGCTCCCGAAATGGCGATACGTGAGCGCAGTCTCTTGCGGTCTGCGCCGCCACGCCAATGATTCCCGAGGTCCCTTTATGGACCAGTTCCGGAGGGACACGGCGGGCAAAGCCGCGCCCCCGCTACCGAGTGGTCCCCTGAAGACCACGGAAGCTACCGAAAAGCCGAGTGAACCCAGCTGCTGCAATTATGGCAAAACGGGTCACCGGCACAGAGAATGTCCGGACTACCGGCGTTTCTCATGTTACCGATAAGACCGTCAGGCGTGTCCACGACCCGTTACCCCTTTGCAATCGGGGAGACGGACATGGAAGCGATTGAGGGACTCTCTTCTGCCTCCCGTGATATGCCTTGACGAATACTTTCTCGACAAGCTCCCGTGTAGCGACACCACGCCGACCAGTTACCGAACCCGCAAACCGGCGAAGGCAGTTACGAGGTACACCCTCAGGTACCGATACGTCTCCCCCGAAGGAAATCCTTCCTTGGGACGACGTAATAGTTAACGTCGGGTCGGACGCAAGTAGAGGCACCCATCGGGTAGAGCCCTCATTCGTGGCTGACCCCTAAAAGCTCCCGTTAAAGGCCTGTGGCCCATAGTTTCCGCGTAAGGTGATAACGCCTCATAGCTCCCGCAATGTGGGCCTCTGGCCCATAGTTCTCGCGTGAGGTGGCAACACCTTCACAGCTCCCGCAATATGGGCCTCTGGCCCATAGTTCTCGCGTGAGGTGGCGACACCTTCACAGCTCCCGCAATATGGGCCTCTGGCCCATAACTCTTGCGTGAGTCAACCACGCCGTACAACTCCCGCAATCTGGGCCTCTGGCTCAGAGTTCCCGCGTGAGGCAATAAAGCCTCACAGTTCCCGTGAGGTGGGCCTCTGGCCCATAGTTCGCGTGGGAAAAGGGCAGCCTAACGATGGATCCTCGTCGTGCCAGCCCGGCCCCGGCCTTGGCATTCGCAGTGGGTGCGACGCCTCACCGTTCCCGCGAGTTGCCACGGATTGACTCAGGTTCCCGGCACCATCTTCACCGGAAGAGGTGAGGACAGGTTGGAGCAGTTCGCGCAAGATTCCGGAGCCACCACCCAGACGAGGACGCTACGGCTGAGTGGTAAGCCCGTTCCGATTGATTTTGTCCGTCCCTGGTGGTGGTAAGTGTGATCTCGATTTGCTCACTGCACCTCTTATTTCTCGCGTCGCAGGGCGGTTGTCCGTCCGCGGCAGGTCTCGGTCTCTTCCCCGATATTAAGGCTACCGAATTGTAATTGGAAGAGACACCCATGCTACCGTTTATGCAAAAACACACATATTTTGTAATTTGTGTTTTGCGATTTTATTTTCTCGTGCTGTGGGCCGATTAGTCGCCCACGGTAGATCTCGATCTCTCCCACCTTTAGGCTACCGACTGTAACGGGAGAGATACATTTTAGCTATCGAATACGAGATATTGTTTGGTGTTCTGGTTTCCTTTCTCGCGCTGCGGATGCTTGGTTCCCCGCAGTAGGTCTCGGTCCTTCCCACCGCTTAAGCTACCGACTGCAACTGGGAAGGACAATGATTGCTGCCGTGTGCATTTCAGCTATGGCTTTTGCTTAGCAGAGATCACGTAGTTCCCTGATCGTAACTACCCTTAAGGGGTGGGGAGTTGTGACGTGATTTTTTAAGACACGTCACAGAAAGGCTACCGATGATCAAGATATGCTCTCAATGCCCGGGTTGCGACCCATCCGTTTGTGTTAAGGGTCTTTTCTCTAGTATGTTTGTCTTGTTACGTTGAGGTTTTGGGTTGTGTTTTCGTTTTGGATAGGTTGGCGTGCGGAACTCGGTCAAGCGGCGTGTGGCTCGACGTACTGAGCAATCCCGACCGAGGGATGCACCCAGTGAGGCCTCTCGGGGAATCGGTGCACGCCCGGCTGAAACGCCGGCGCCCCACCGTAGTGGTGCATCGTGCTGGAGAGCGGGCCGTTTGGGTTACGGGCGGAGGTTGGAGATCTCCGCGCCGTGCTTCTGGACAGAAGCTTTGCCCGCTTTCGTACGGTGACCCGGGGATGCGATTCCCGAGAGCCTCCAGGTTACCGATGAGAAAAGGTCCCGATTTGTTACCGTTCCGTTTTCGGGGTAACTCGGGCAGAAAATATAGATTCCGAAAGGAATATTCTAGCAGAATATTTCAGCTCCCGAAATAATATTTCAGCTCTCGATATTATACGAGATAAAGTTCTCGCTTGAACCGGCGATTTCGCATGGTCCGATGCCGCGAGCGTGTTGACAGTTTTTCTGTTAACGCGCTCTGTCTCGCTCTCGCATAATCCCTCGCAGGCCGGCCTCGGTCGCGCGAGGTACAGTGTTGCTAACGAATCTTCGCGTGAGATGGTTGTCTCTAAAATCGCGATCGCTCCCGATTTTTCGGCTATCGTAATAGGGTCGCTACCGAACCTTCGCGTGAGACGGATGTCTCCGAGATCGCGATCGCTCCCGATTTTGAGAGGGTCGTCGATCAGACGCCGCGATGGAGAGACGTGTCGTGTCTCTCTCGCGCTCTCGTTCTCGCGTAAGAGGCACGTCGTCGTGCTCTCTCGCTCCCGTGCGTATGTGTTTCGCGTGCAGTTCGTGTTCGCGTTGAGTGCGTTACGTAAAAAGCTCACGGGTGGTTAAGCCACCGGCTCCCGCACTATCAAAAATAAAACAATTATTTTGTTTTATTAGTGACGTTTCCGGTGTCGCGATAGTGACAGGTCTCGCGCTCGCTCCCGCTACTCTCCGGTGAATCCCGACCCCTCTACCATATCCCACAGCCTGAGCGGCCGTGCTTTACCGCAACCGTTCTTTCCCGTGTAAGTGCATCCTGTTTAGTCCGGTTAAACGATTCCGGCGATCAAAAATCGAGGAGGTCTCCAGACTCCGAACCCGGTTAGGATTCCGGGGTACAACAAAAATCAAGGAGAGCTCCAGTCTCCGCCTGGCGGGTCGGGTTTGATCACCCCGATCCCAGTTTAGTCCGGTTGAGAAATCCGGGGAAACAAAATTCTCTGGCGCCCCGGGTATTGCGGATGCACGCACACGGGAGGAACGGCCGAAGGTGACGGTTTCTCGCACCAGATCCCGATGTGAGTTCTCGTCCAGTTCTCGTTTCCGGTTAGAGAAATATCTCCCGTCACAATATATACACTTTGCAAAAAAATTTAGGGAGCAAGAAAAAAATCCAAATTTTTGGGGGATTTTCAACAGGCTGTAACTCATACAAAAATGGTCGCACAGCAAAAAAAAAAAAGCAAATTGTAGCTCTAAGTGTCTAGTTTTCGGATCTGAGTTTGAAAATATTTTTTTGAAAATATTTTTTGAGTAATCATAGAAAAACCACCGAAAAAAAATGTTCGAAATTTTTTTGGTTTTTTTTTTTAATCTACTGACGTGGAAATTTTTTTTTCGACTTAACCTCTATATGGACCGGATAGCTTGTTTATTCAGCTTTAAATTGGTTTTCTAAAAATCTCGATACGAGCATTTCTCGCTGAGATATCGGTGTTTGAATGGAAAAAGATCATTTTGTCTTTGATTACCAATATCTCAGGAACCAATGATCGCATAGAAATTTTGAGGTTGGTTTCAAAAACTTGAATAAATTCTCTACAAGGATTGGCAGTTGAATTTTGAAAAAAAAAATTTTTTTCAATCATTACATGAATTTGAAAAAGCGACCAAAAAAGGGCTTATTGTGGTTTTTTGGAAAATCAAGCGCCCAATCAAAAATATTGCGCAAAACCACTAATGTTAAGTGTGCCTTTTATTGTTCAATATACCCACAAAAACCCTACAAAGTTTCAATTTAATCCAGCCAACCGTTTTTTTTCCCACTTGATCGAATTTTTGAAAAAATTAAAGGAGCAAGAATTTCGCTCTGAAAATGTCATAATTTTTATGAAAAATGAAAAAAAAAAAAAAAAATTTCATTTTTCTCTCAATTCTGTATTAGTGACTTGGAAAATTTTTGAAAAAAAAAAAATCGAAAATTTTTGAAAAAAAAATTCCAAAATTTTTGAAAAAAAAAATTTTTAAGAAAAGTTTTAAGAAAACTGTTTTCTTTTAGACACTGTTTAAATTCGCACAAAAAAATTGTCCCAATATTCGTAGAACGAATATTCGACTTGCCTTGGGGGTATCAACTTTTAATTTATTCAATTAATTTGTGACTAGGAAAATTAAAGTGCGGAAGAGGAAAATCGGTGAGAAAGTGAGTCGCTACATTTCTTTAATTTAGGGCCAATTGAAAAAAAAATTTAAAAAAAAAAAAAAAAATTTTCAAAAATTTTGGAATTTTTTTTCAAAAATTTTCGATTTTTTTTTTTTCTTAAATTTTCCAAGTCACTAATACAGAATTGGGAGAAAAATGAAAAACAAAATTTTTTTTTCATTTTTGATAAAAATTATGACATTTTCAGAGCGAAATTCTTGCTCCTTTAATTTTTTTGAAAAATTCGATCAAGTGGGAAAAAGAAACGGTTGGCTGGATTAAATTGAAACTTCGTAGGGTTTTTGTGGGTATATTGAACAGTAAAAGGCACACTTAACATTAGTGGTTTCCGCAATATTTTTGATTGGGCGCTTGATTTTCCAAAAATCACAAAAAGCCCTTTTTTGGTCACTTTTTCAAATTCATGTAATGATTGAAAATTTTTTTTTTTTTCAAAATTCAATTGCCAATCCTTGTAGAGACTTTATTCAAGTTTTTGAAACCAACCTCAAAATTTCTGTGCGATCATTGGTTGCTGAGATATTGGTAATCAAAGACAAAATGATCTTTTTCCATTCAAACACCGATATCTCAGCGAGAAATGCTCGTATCGAGATTTTTAAAAAACCAAATTAAAGCTGAATAAACAAGCTATCCGGTCCATATAGAGGTTAAGTCGAAATTTTTTTTTCCACGTCCGTAGATTAAAAAAAAAACCAAAAAAATTTCGATCATTTTTTTTTCGGTGGTTTTCTTATGATTACTCGAAAAAAATTTTCAAAAAAAAAATTTTCAAACTCAGATCCGAAAACTAGACACTTAGAGCTACAATTTGCTTTTTTTTTTGCTGTACGACCATTTTTGTATGAGTTACAGCCTGTTGAAAATCCCCAAAAAATTTGGATTTTTTTCTTGCTCCCTGAATTTTTTTGCAAAGTGTATATATATATATAAAGGGAGAGCCATATAAAGTGTTACACAGCAATATCATTCAAACTATTGATCATATCCAAAAATGTTCCAGACAAATGTTCCAGTGTTCGAGAAGGTCGTCATACTGGACCACCCTATTTTTTATCGGTGGAGGCGCTGCAGCTACGTCAAGGTCAACTCTACTTTTTTAAATGGAATGGTACATTTTTTTTTCAACCATCTTGTGGAGCAGCTCAAGCCGCATGAAAACATCAGGGGGTCGAAGTCGTTCAAGGTCATTCAAGGTCAGTATCGATGATAGAAATCTAAATATCTCCGATCAATACGAAATATTTGGTAGTACCGGAGATATTAAGATTTGTATTTCACTTTAATAGGTGACCTTGAATGACCTTGAGCGACGTTGACCCCCTGATGTTTTTTATGCGGCTTAAAGTGCTCGACAAGATGGTTGAAAAAATGTGCCATTCCAATTAAAAAAGTGGAGTTGACCTTGACGCAGCTTCAGCGTCTCCACCGATAAAAACGTAGGGTGGTCCAGTATGACGGCCTTCTTGAACACTGAAACATTTTTGGATATGATCAATAATTTGAGTGCTATTGCTCTGTAACACTATATGTGCCTCACCCTGTATATATATATATATATATATATATATATATATATATATACATATATTGTGACGTGGCGTCACAATCCGCTCCGCTCCGAGTTTGATTTAACTATTGTAAATTTCCTTTTCATGAGTTAATCAATTATTCAATTAAAATAAATTTTGATACAACTTGGGCTTTCGAAAAATTTCTAGTTACTCAATCAGTGTTTGTTAGTGATTCAAATGGAAATGTTATCATCAATCAACACAAAACAATCAATAATAAAAATAAATGCTTAAAATTAAGCTTCATTTAACAATTTATTAATTCTTGAGGGGCAAAATAAAAGTTGTTGGATTAAACTGAATTTTGTTTATTTATTTGTATTAGTGATTTATTTTATGTTGATTTATTAATGAAATTCCGATACATCATCTATTTATAAATGATAATTGAGTAACTGAAACATTTCAAAAAGCTTAAATCTTATCACCGTTAATTTTAATTTAACAATTATGTATTTTTTAGTGGCAACGTAGGCTAAAAAATACTTACACGTTGAGGCTTTCTCTCTCACTTTTCGTCACTGCTCGCACTTCCAATTTCAGCTGCACTGATTAATTAATAAATTAATTTTCCGTAATTTCTTGACGAACTACGAAAATTTATTAATTTATATATTTTTTCAGTTACTATAATACGCAAATTTTCCGTTCGCAGTAGAGAAAAATTGGCAAGACATAATATTTCTTTAAAATTGAAAAAACTTCGAGAGCGTGTATATTCCGCAAATACACCGAAATAAGGAATGAATTGGAAGAGTTTTCCGTATATACCAGGTATGTAAGTATGAAACCGGAATTTTTGTACAGAAAAAACACGTTTATTGTAATGATATGATACAAAGTATCATATCATTACCGTAGGTACATCCGCCAGTTGTTGTTGCGTTTGAGCGTCGTCTTCGTCCAACAGGGCTTGCAGGTCAGCGTCTTCAAACTTTTTCGGTGGTCTTCCACGTTCTTCGTTCCTCACGTCAAAATCGCCACTTTTGAACCGTTTGAACCACTCGAAACACTGTGTTTTACCGAGAGCATGCTCACCAAACGCCTCCACAAGCATTCGATGCGATTCGGCTGCGGTTTTCTTCAGATGAAAACAGAAAAGTAGTGCTGTCGGCAAATCGTAATTTGTTGGCACAAAACTCGACATGTTTATCTCTAATAAACTAATGCTACTGAATGAAAATCGTGTTATTGTGAGTTGGAAATCTTTGTCGGATATCAATACAATAACAAGACACCGCTGACGTGATGTGTCGGTAACTGCATCGACATCTAGCGCCACCTATGGGCAAATTCCGGTTTCATACTTACACACCTGGTAGCTGTAGGATATGGATCAACAGCGCCGATACGCGAGAACCCGTTCGATCACGTGATATTTATTTGCCTGATAAATATAGTATATCATAATAGTGTTATTATATTGTACTGTGCGAAAGATTATTCTCAATATCCCACATGAGTAGAACGCATCAGTCACAACGAACCGAGATCGTACACAGTAAATACTCTCAGCTTATCTTCGTTAATTCACTAATTCAATTTCTATACATGAATTGTTCACAAATACTTAATGTATAAACTTAATTATTCTAACAAGGAAACGTTGCGAGGTCGATGTCTCCGATTTCGATAAAATTTGGCATGCTTGTAGAATGGGTAAAAATAGGCGACACGTATTTTTTCATATCGGCGGAACCCGATTTTTAAGGGTTGAAAAGCACCCTCGAAAATTGGGGTGTTTAAAAGTGTTTGAAACAAAGAGATTTCTTACACCACGCACAAGTGATAATAGCTGCTTCGCCGCATATATCGCATGTCGGTACATTTTGTGAAAAGCAAAATTCTACCGGATATTCGAAGTTTGGTGGTCTTTCTTCTTCGTGTCCGCTTTTGTACCACGCATATTTGAAAAGATTTGTAAACCGTGGAGAAGAAAACTGGTTATGTATAAGAGATTGTAATTTAACAATATTGTCTCTCAAATGCAGATTGACGTCGTAATTGTATAATATTACTGCGTCAAAAAAGTGTTTGATGAAGCCATAAACATCGAGGGGCTGTATTATTCCAGTCGTACCTGCAGAAATTACTAATTATCATGTGGACTAATTGTCTACAGAACTAATGAAACTATGGCAATATATTTACCTGCTGGAATGGTTAAATGTTAAGAATTCTTATCGAGAAAAGAAAGAACTCTTAACAATTTATTGTTGAGAAAGGATAATTAGACGATTGGTAGAAAGGGTTGCAATAAAATTATTACTAATCAACTTTATTAGAATGTTGTACGAAAATTAGTTAACAGGTTTGAACTCGAAGTCTTTTCTCTGTAACTGCTCCTTCACAGAGCTGGAGACGAACTGAAGGAGAGAGCGCCTTCTCACTCTCAGCTTGGTACAACGCCTCTCGCGTCGTTTACCGGTAACTCGAGGGTCGAGGTACCGATATAGTCGGACTCTGCTCGAACCAAGCCAACACTTCCGCCGTTTGAGTAGAGTCAGAGTTCCTTAACCCCGATGTCGTCCCTCAGTTTACAAAAGCGATTTTTTGTTAGAGCTTTTGTAAGGATGTCGGCCTTCTGTTCTTCTGTCCGAAGATATTTGACTCTAAGTTCACCAGCTTGAACTTTCTCTCGCACGAAATGGAACCTCAGGTCGATGTGTTTCGTCCTTTTATGAAACTCTGGGTTCCATGCAAGTCGAATGGAACTTTGTTTGTCCACGTGGATGACCGTTGCCTCTTTACAAGGCTGCTCGATGTCGGACAACAGTCTTCTCAGCCACATCGCTTCCCTCGATGCTATCGATGCTGCCACGTACTCTGCCTCAGTTGTACTGAGCGTGACGAGCTTCTGTCGTTGACTTGCCCATGTCACAGGGCCACCAGCCAGCTCGAACACGTACCCGGTTGTGGATCTTCGCGTTTCCACATCCCCTGCGAAGTCGGCGTCCGAGTACCCTCTCAGACTTAACCCGCCGTCCTCGCCTTGATATTTTATTCCGTAGTCCACCGTCCCGGCGACGTACGAAATAATGCGCTTCACTGCGCGCCAATGTTCTTTACTGTGTCGATTCAGGAATTTACTCACTAAATTCACCGCAAAAGATATGTCTGGGCGTGACACAATCGACAAGAACATTAGAGACCCCACGGCCTCTCGATACGGAACTTATTCGCCCTCTTCACCTTCGGTTAACGGTAGAAGTTTCGATCCCGCTTTACACGGTATGCTTGTCGACTTCGCATCGACCATCTCGAATCTCTCGAGTATTTTTCTTGCGTGCAAGTTCTGATGCACGAAGACCGTTCTCGTTGACCTCTCTCGTTCGATCTGCATACCCACGAATAGACTTGCGTCCCCAATCGTTATTTTGAACGCTTCCTTGAGGTGCTTGACAACGACGTCGATCGCTCCTTTGTTTTCTGCTGCTACCAGGCCATCATCGACGAAAAGGGCCAGGTACACGACGCTCTCTCCCACTCGACCGACAAAAATGCATTTGTCCGCGCTTGTTTCTTTGAATTTAAATTTCCGAAGAAACGAGCTGAATTCCCGATTCCAGCAGCAAGGGGATTGTTTTAATCCATACAACGACTTTTCGAGGAGACACACCTTGTTCTCTCGAGTTACCTCGTTTACCGATAATCCGTCGGGCAATTCCATAAAAATTTCTTCGTCGAGTGTTCCGTATAAAAATTCAGTTTGCACGTCAAACTGCGAGAGCTCCAAATCTTTTGCTGCAACGACAGCCAAAAGAACCCGCAGCGAGTCGTATCGCACGACCGGAGCGAACGTGTCAGTGAAGTCCACGCCCTCTCTCTGCATAAAACCTCTTGCCACGAGACGAGCCTTGAACCGACGAATTTCACCTTTTTCGTCTTTTAATACTTTGAAAACCCATCGTGAATCGATCGTTTTCATCCGTGGTCGCCTATCCACCAGCGACCAGGTCCCGTTTTCCTGATGTGATTCGAGTTCTGAGTCAACAGCTTCCCGCCATTTTTCCGACTCTCTGCTTCGAAGGGCTTCTCCGTAGGTTACCGGTATCTCACACTCCGCGACGTTTGTTTCGAACCTTGCTGGTTTTCAAATGAGACTCCGATCTCTTAACTGTCGCGTTTCACCTTCGGCAGCTCCCTGCTGTTCCGGCTCCTCCGCTAACTCGAACACTTCGTCGTCGTCGTCGTCTTCTTCCGCCGGAGCCTGAACGATTTCTTCGTTCGCTTCGCCCCCTTCGTTTTTCGGCAGAATCAGCTCACTCGATTCGCCTTTCTCGGATAGAACTGACGATCCGACGACCTCATGAAATGTCACATCACGCGACACTATCACCTTTTTATTTTTCGGGTCGAACAGTCTGTAATTCGAGGAATTACTCTCGTAACTGACGAGAATCATTTTCTTCGCGCGCGCATCCAATTTCTTCAGTTGTTGCTTCGGTACGTTGACATACGCTTCTGAGCCAAAAATTCTCAGATGCGTCGGGTTCGGCTTCACACCGATCCATTCCTCGTACGGAGTTTTTCCTTTCTTCACGCTCGACGCTCCAGCTCGGTTCATTAAGTACACGGCTGTACTGCACGCTTCCGCCCAAAGATATTTGGGGCGATTCTTCGCCAGTAGCATGGTCCGCGCACTCTCGATCAACGTTCTGTTGTCTCTCTCTGATTTACCGTCCTGCTGTGGCGTGTACGGGGCTGTGAACTCTCGTTGAATCCCTCGTGAATCCGTGTAGCTCTCCATTGCTCGGTTCTTAAACTCCGTCCCGTTGTCTGACCGAAGAACACGCATCGGCCTGCCAAATTTGTTTTCGATGAGTTTGTCGAACTTTTTGAATTTTTCTAGCACGTCACTTTTGTGCCTCAGGAAATATATATGACGAAAACTCGTCGCATCGTCTTTAAATGTCAACAAAAATCGCGCACCACCGAGAGACGCTTCGGACATCGGTCCGCACACATCCGTGTGGATCACTTCTCCCGGAATTGTCTTTGCGCGAACTCGCGTTTTCTTGAACACTTTTCTATGGGATTTCCCTTCCTGACACGAACCACAAAAGTTTTCTGAGTTTTCCGAAAACTCGACGCCTATGACTAGATTTTCTTTGACTAGGCTTCGCACCGTCTGGCCGTTCACATGTCCAAGTCTCTCATGCCAAACTCGAAAACTCGTTTTTACAGCGTTGGCTTCACTGCCGCACTTCGCACTTTTGGTTTTAAAAATCATCTGATAGATTTTATTCTCGAGTCTCACACCGAAACCAACCGCGAACCCGTTATTGTCAATGCGCATGCCATTTCCCCGAAAAAACACTCCGAGGCCTTTTTCCGCACAGACGCTGACCGAGAATAAATTTTTCGCCATGTCCGGGACGTGTAACACGTTTTCGATACGAGACGATACCCATCCGTCGTCTATGAATTTCTCGATCTCCACTGTACTGACTCCCACAACACGACACTCTTTACTATCTCCGAGAGACACCGCGTTACCTACCGGTAACTCCCGATAGTCACTTAACCAGTCCCGTCGGCAAGTGATATGACGCGACGCTCCGCTGTCGGTCAACCAACTATCGCTTTTATCGGCAGCGAGTGTTACCCGCACTACCTTTGACGGAATATTGAACACGTCACTTTTACCGGTATCTGTCCTGTTACCCGCACTCGTGTTCTCAACGACAAAAGCACAATCACTCGAATTGTTCCCGCCACCGTCACTGCTTTTCTTTTTACAGGTTGACGCATAATGGCCGAGTTCTTGACACTTGAAACATCGAACTTTGGGCTTCGCACCCTTTTTCTTATTTTTCGTGTCCTGCTTGGAACTCACTTTTCTTTTGTCCTTGTCCTTTTCCTTCGAATTTCTCATCGCTACGAACGCACTTTCACTATTGTCGTTCGCTGACAGACGCGACTCTTCGCGACGCAGCCGTTCCTCCAGATTCTCCAAGGTTTGCATGGCTGGCGGCATATTGTCCCACGCGGTCAGAAAATTCGAATATTTTGGCGTAAGACTTCCCAAAATCTTCGCCATGATCGTCATGCCTGAGACTGCCTCTTCTACGTCCATCAGCTGAGCCGCCATATTTGTTACTTTAGCGACGTGCTGAGTGATTGAGTCGTTTGCTTCCATTCTATACTCATACAGTCTCGTCGAGAGCATTAATTTGTTCGATGCCGATCGTTGTTCGTGAATTGACGTCAATTTCCTCCACATTTCATATGCGGTTTCACAAATTAATAATGGCCGCATTTGATCTGACTCGAGCGTTGACGATAGGAGGAACATGGCACGCGCATTCTCGACGTCCCATGCCTCAGCCTCTGGTGTCACTCCGGCCGGCTTCGTTTTTGTACCGTTCACGATTCCCCAGATACGATGCGCCATAAACAACGCCCGCATCTGAAATTTCCAGCCTTGATAATCATGGCCGTCGAATTTTGAGACATTCTTTGTTGTGATTGCCTCAGACATCGTGGATTCGTATTTCTCGCTTCCCGCGTACAAACTTTCTCACGAGGTACAATTTCCAAGATGGCCGTCCGCCGGTTACACCACGTGACTTTCAAACCGGAATTTCTTACCGGTACGCTTCCCGCGTTTTTACACCGCGTTTTACGCAGCACGTTTCACACGTTAACGCAGTTCTCTCACGACAGCCACACAATGGCTGCCGCCGGTTTCACCACACGTGGTTTTCTCCACGCCGCAAAGTGGGGCAGAATCCCAAAAAGCTGGCCAAAATTCGGAAAGTGTCCAAAATGATCTCCAATTCTCTTCTCGGGGGTTTTCGGGGTCGCTGAATACGAATCTGTTATCAGAATTACGATTTTCAAAATGGCGGACCCAAAATGGCGGACATAATTCAACCAATTAGTCAAATAATTCAGTAAAAAATACCCAATCATATTTCTTAAGGGTTTTTGGGATCGCTGATTACGAATTTGTTATAGGAATGTTAATTTTCAAAATAGCAGACGCGATATATAGACGATTCCACAAAAATTTTCAATTTTTAAATATTTTTTAATAGAAAATGTTTCATAATATTTTTAGGTTTAAATGAGTAGAAAATCTCTTGAGCCATGTTTTTATTTTTGAACAATTTCTTGAGTACAAAATTTGCAATAAATCAAATATCTGTTATTTACTTCTAGTAACAAAAATCTTGTATGTCATCTTCAATGTTGGAATCATTCGATTCGGATTCTGATGTTGACCCACTTGTATCCAAATCGGAATCGTTCCTTATCTCTTGTCTGGTGACTTCAGGTTGTTTTAACATTTCTATAGCTTCTTTATGTAAAGATTTCGCCGGTCTCTGGGGCAATTTCCTGATGCTTGAGAGAAATGGATCTGATGATACTAAGAGCCTATAGAAAATGTCTCTCATATTCGATTCTCGAGAGCATTTTCTTGAATGATGTAACCTGCAGTTCTTTATGTCCTTATTGCGTGACTCTTGGGCCTCTTCAGAAAGTTGTCCGATCGGTAAAAGGGCATATTTTACAATTTCTGCTCCGTGCATCAACACTTTGTGCACAGATGTTGGCATGTAATACCATGGATATAAAGCAACGAATAAACGGGCAGTATTTACACAATAGTCTTTGAATTTTTCTTCGTCTATATCATACCCGCTCGAAATTGCCTGCAAAATAACATGAAATCGGTGAATTAAATTTTCATCGACTCCTGTTATTTCAGCAGATATATTAGCATTTTCGAAAAAGCGGCGGGCGGTATTTCCATCATTTGAGCTGCCATATCCTGGCTTTGGTCAACCAACGATAAGCCCCAGTGTTGTCTTAAATTGAGTCTGTATGTCTTCCTTGCGTACTTTCACAATCTTTTTCACTTCCTCTTCACGAGCTTGCCACTTTTGAGTTGTGAGCTTATACGACAAATGCAAACAGCACTCGAAAAAACGAATCCACGCATGTAATGTAGATATGCCAAATCTTAAATTATCTGTAGTAATGTCCATTTTTATAATTTTGTCGATGTTATTAAAATCTTTAGAGGTGGCTTTGCACAGGAAGCAGCGGTGTGCAGAAGTGGTACCGGTTACAGCGTTACAGACTTTGCCGTCTATAATCGTAAACGACATACAATAGGTTACTGAAATTGATTTTTCATTTTGTTCAGTAGTGTATGGTGCAAGACCCGCAATCTGCTGTTCAATGTCGGTAACTTCTTTCAATGTTGATTGTACATCTTCATGTACAAACTGCAATCGTATTGGTCTGCAGAATCGAGGAGATGAAGGTCTAGGATTTTTCCACACAATAGTTCCTTTATCCGTCTCGTGATTGTTGTAGATTAATTGCAAAGGTACCAGAGAAGTATAAAAAATGCTTTCATCAGATTTTCCAGCCTCATCAAATTTTTGCTTATAAACACTTTGACCGCTGCTTCCATCACATCCCCATTTACAGTGAAGTACTAATTTTTGCAGAATTTCAGAATTTAGAGTATCGATGACATCAGCCTGAAGTTGTATAATTCTGTATGTGGTATGATCAAGTAAAGCCTGTAGTTTAATTTGTGCGCACGACTCAGTAATATTCATGTACACAACTGATGGATAACAACGATTTTTTGCTTTTTCTACTTAATGGTATGATGGGTATAATTTGCATTTACGTGCTCTAGCTGCATTTCTTGATAGCTGATAAGAGCGCTTTGATTCTCCTTTCTCGATCATCAAAGAAAGTGCTTCGTCTGGGGTTAAAGGTGTCTCATTTTTTGACCGAACAGCAGCTATATATTTTGAGGCTCTTGTTGGGCTGGTTAATGTGACATCTTTAAGAACTTGAGCAGCATCCACTTGACCAGAAGTCCTTAAACTCATTTGAGCAGCATACGTCAATTCTTCTGTAGATAAAGTAGAACGTATTTCTTCAGTCTTTCGTCTCTTAGATCTATCGGTGGATGAAGCAAAGGATTTCGAAGGTCGTCCAGATGTTCCTTTTTCATCATTCTTCACAATCTTCTCAGATGTTGATGTTGTGCATTCAGTATCGGATAATGTTGAAAAACATACGGTGCCATTCAACCATTCTTCATTATTTTTTAGAAACTTTTCTTGGCCTCTATTTGCTGCTTTCCATCTGGATCGAAAATTTGCAAATAACAGTCCTAATGACTTATCATCCTCGTCTACTTGTATCACATGTTCTGTTTTCTTGAAAATTGCATCTTTCAAAACTCCAATAACGAATTTCTGTTCGTTTTTTAAACTGTCTTTCACCATGAAAAAAACATCTCTTCTTGATAATTCCATATTTGAAGATTGGGAAGACTCTGTAAAATACCAATATAAGCATGTACAAAATTGAATGACATTATTTTGAAATCATTTTATACTTAACAAAACTATATACGGTGTTCTGACTCGAAATGTACAAAAATAATTTATTACTACTAAAAATGATTTTATATTTATAAAGAAAACGAATATTTATGATATAAATGATTAACAAATATATTTACATACATTCTGCACGAAAAAAAACCGAAATTACATGAAATCTGTCTTTACGAGAATCACCTCTGTGTCAGTATACAACAGGTATAATAAAGCCTGAACAGCAGGCGGGCTCCTTTCTTTCATACATGGCTGCTCTAGGAGCCCCTCGTCAGTCCTTGCCGAATCGCCGTCTACACTACGTATACACTATGTACGTATACACCAATACAACTTTACTGCCGAAAACCGTTACGCCGTACAAACATGGGGGAAACACAGTTCTAGCTACTGAGAGTTCTTGCAGGAATATTTTATAAAATGTTGAGATTTTCGTAAAGCGTACATTTAGAATAATAAATTACTGTATTAAAATTTAAATGATCTATGAATATTAATCAATAAATTAACATACTACAAATGGAATTGATAAATAAATATTAATCTATGTTAATAGACAGAAAATATACCAACGCGCTGTAACGTAATAATCAATGGATTACATTCACACGTCCGTTAATGTCGCGCCACGTATTTCTCCCTAAAAATTAGTCTAACTATTCGTTGAGCACTCCTGAGCAGCCAGTTTTTTAGTATATTATATTTAGTACTGTACACTATCAGTTTCTTGTTGAAACAAGGTCGAGACTCGCGAAGACATTTTTAAAACTACTTTAGAAAATCGATTTTCGAAAAAAAATGTATAATTTTTTATGTTTACTTGTTGCAAAATTTAGATATTTCAAACATAAAATAAGCAATAACTGTGCATAATTATATTTTCTGCATACCTTCAGAAAGTTTTTCCATTTTGCAGAATTAAAATTGAGACAGTTTCGTCCGTTTCACAGCACTTCGAAACAGGCAAGAATTTTTCGATGCGTACGCTTGTTTAATGCGTACCGAACGGCGGCTGAATGTCGACTGATGTCGAGGCGACCCTAGAGCAGGTATAAACCTGCCCGGTCCGGAATTTCGTCCTAGGACTATCAGTAAACAAGATCTGAACATATATAGACGAATATATACAACTCAAAAATTTGACTTTTGGCCAGCTTTTTGGGATTCTGCCCCACTGTGGGTCGTGATAACTCAAAAAGTACTGAACCGATCCTTATGAAATTTGGAACACATATTCTATATGTGTGTACCAACCGACCTAACTACAATCAACTTAAAATTTTGATTAGAACTATTTTTTTATTGCAAAAAAAGACCCAAAAAAACGCATTTTTTTTTCGTATTTTAGCCGCCATTTTGTTAATTTTGCACGTATATAAAATATTCTAGTTAGGTCGGTTCCTGAAGACATACTGAACATGAAACTATTTGATTTTTTTTGTTTCAGACCATCCGTCGGGAAGATTTCACGACCACGGCAACGGTACCTGCTTTTCGAGGCGTTGGCTTTAAACATATTTTACGTGTACAAAAAATGAATAAAATACATTTAAATTTTTTTTTTATGTACTTAAAGAGTGTATTTATTGAACAGTTTAAACCCCATATCGATATCTTTAATAGTATTCTCTGAAAAAATTCACGAAAATAGCGTTTTTTCATGGTTTCAAAGTAGAATCCTGCCTTAATATCCTCTTCTAAATCATGTGGCATGTTTTACCCCCGGTCTTCCGCTAAAATTTTCGTCACGACCCCGCCGTTGCCGGGAGACGAACATACTGGTAAATATGCGAGCAGCGCCGGGATCTGCACAGGCTTAAAGCAGTCCTCTTCGAAATTACCCTGAGGATGTCGGCTAAAAAGTCAGCTACGATATTATCATTCCCGCAACATTAACTTACGTTAAACGTATATTGTTGTAATGTGATACTCCACCGCATCAAACGGGGAGTGTGATATTGGGTCGACTTGAGAAAGGTTAGCCCTCGGTGGTCGGTGACGATTTCAAACGCAGTTCCCATTAGATAGCGCCGACATTTCTGAACGGAGTATATTACAGCTAATAACTCCTTTTCAGCGGTGCTATAATTCCCTTCCGCTCCATTGAGACAACGCCTGACGAGCGAGACAATGTGCGGATTATCGTCATCATTGAATTGATATAAGATACCACAGATCCCCCTATCTGAAGCATCGGTCTGAAGTTTGAATACCCGATCAGGCATGATATGATGTAACATTGCTGCGTTTGCAAAATTGTTCTTTAAATCTGTAAAGGCTTGGCTGTGGTCCGTCGTCCAAATCCAATCGTTTTTGCTCCTCAAAAGCGACCGAAACGGGTCAATGAACTTGGCATGTTTGACACTAAACTGACGATAGTATGTGCAGACTCCAATAAATTGCTGCAACTGTTTTCGGTTCTTAGGTTCATCGAAATTCCGAATTTTCTCTAGTTTGTCGAGATCAGGCCGGATGCCCTCAAGTGAAAGGATAAATCCCTAAAAGGTAACGGACGTGCGGCACAAGATTGACTTGTCTAAGCGTAATGTGAAGTTGTTTCTTACTAACGTGTGGAAAATGAGATCCAGATGCTCGAGGTGTTCAGTCCAGCCTCAGGACGTAATTAACAAATCATCAATATAAAGCGTCAGGAAGCCGTCAAATTTTCGATCGAATATCTGGCTTAACGCTCGGATAAATCCACTACCGGCCGTTTGTAATCCAAAAGGGATTCGACAGAATTGAAACAAGGTCGTCCCGTATAAAAAGGCCGTATACGGTCGTGAGTCGCGGTGCAACGGGATTTGCCAATATCCGTTGGCCAAATCCGATGTTGTTATAAACTTTACTCCATAATGTTTTTGAATAATCTCTTCGATGCGGGGGGGGGGGGAGATTCCTGATCAGATTCGATTATGTTATTTAGGAAACGAGCATCCAAACCGATTCGTAATCTACCATCGTTCTTTTTTACAATACGCAAAGGGTTGCAAAACGCACTACTTGATCTTTCGATAATCCCCTCACTGAGCATGTCTGCTATCTCGGCCACTACCTCCTTTCGGTAAATGAGTGGCAGCGGATAGGATCAGCGTACTACTGTATTTTGCGTTTTCAGTCGCATCTGGTGCTCGTATGAGCGCGCTCCGGTCTGTTTTGCCATAAACAGGTATTTATATTTCATTACCGTCTCACCGAGCACCTGCCACTCCTCACTGGACAACTGCGACACTTTCCGCAGGATTTTAGCGACGTCGTTGAGGAACTTTTCGTGTTCTCCTTGGAGGTACAACTGGCACGACCTCCCTGTTTCGATTTCCGTTGGACAATTCTCTTCGTATCCCCCTATCCCCTCCAAATCAATTTCAGATATGTCTTCGCCAATCTTCTCCACTCCTAAAACTTGACTATTATCCTGAGCAATTATCTCCTTGGTATGGTCGATGGCGAACACGCGACCGTCATTAAAACTGTCGCCTGCTTCGCCTTCTCCTTCTTTGAGAGTAACCATGTCGATACCCGATAAGTTCTTCTCACCATTTCCTTCATTTATCCGTTCTCGGATACCATACGTGTCATGGTCTATCTTATGGTGAAAGAGCCACTCGCCCAAGGCCTCATAGTCCAGTCAAATTACGGCTCAGAATGAAAAAAAAAACATAAAATCCGGCATTTTTGGGATTATGATGGATCGATAGGGGGGTGTATTCTGAGCTTAAATTCCAATTTGTGGGATTCTACTGAGGTCAGCTCAAGGTCATTTCGATGAAAACGCGTTTAATTCGATATCTCGAGAACGGTTAGGTTAGGCCAAAAATTGTAGAGACCTTTTCTCTTCTATATTAAATTTCCTAACTTTTTTATCTGAAACTTTTTTTTTTATCATCAATACTTTTCAATTTATTACTTCCGAAAGGCAAACATTTTACTTTTTTTTCTCCCTATTTTTCATTTTTCGCCATTTTCTCCCCAACCGTTCAATTTTATGAAATTTTACCATTTATCAAAGTTGTAGATCCTTTAATTATGAACAACTTTTTCCTATAACTTTTTTTTCTAATACCAATATCTTCGGAGTTATATATTACTTTACCGAGCGAAATCCGCGCCATTGGCACCAAATCTGCCGAACGGCTGCGCCGATCCCAGCTGAAACCATGTGCGGATATCATTTTCACCGACAATATGACCGTCACCACAACTCAAGATAAATTTTTCGGCAACGAGAACAATAAGACCAGATTTATCTCACTACTGAAAACTGTTCTCATCAAATCAGACATAGAGGTGGAGCAAGCCGTAGAGGATGCGGATGGTCTAATTATTGTTTTGCTGAATGAGTTTTGCTGACTGCGACAGCCGGCGCGTGCAACAACATGTACTTGAGAAAACCTCGCCGAGGCAAATCGACGGACGCTACATATAGCCCATACTGCCTCAAACCGATATATGGGCCGAATGCCGCAAAAAACCTGTTATTTTTGCACGCGATTAGTGGTTGCGACACAACTTCGGCACCATTCAACGTAGGCAAGATCAAACCAATGACCGCATTGAAAAATACTCCGGATTTGGTTTCTCTAACTAAAGTTTTCCTACAAGATAAAGCAGATAAAACAACTCTCGCTTCAAACGGCGAACAATTCATTTTGAATTTGTATCGCAAGGCTTCAGGTGACACGAATTGTACGAATCTCAACGAGCTCCGTTATAAGGGATACAAAAAAATGGCAGGCAGTGGGAGGGTTAAATTAGAATCCCATCCTCCTACCTCTGATGCCGCATTTTTTCACTCGTTGAGGTGTTACTACCAAGCGCAATACTGGCTCGAAAATTATCTGGAACCCGAGGAGTGGGACTGGCGTCACCCCCCCCCCCCCCCCCGTGGATTGGAGTCGATACCAATGTCACTGAAACCAGCTCCGGAAGATTTACTCAGATCGTATGCGTGCAAATGCAAAACCAACTGCGGCAAAGCGTGCGGATGTAGAAAGGCCGTCCTGTTTTGCTCAGTAATTTGCACTAATTGCCAAGAGAACTATTGTTCTAATATCGCCAATGTTGTCGACGATAATATTTTTGACGCAATGGACGAGGACGACGTATGCCCCGATACCGTCAGGGCCTTTAATATTAACGAATCACTTCCATCGACCTCAGGTGCTTAATTTTACGAATTTTATGATCTATTTTTTATCAATAAATGTGTGAAACAGTTTCAATTATTCACTTACTTCTTTTTGTAATCCTTATTCACATTATATATCCCATTGAATGGAATAAAAAATACCCAAATTGAAGAAGTACAATATTTAAATGATATTTGAATGATTACAATATTTAATATTTAAATGAAGTACAATTTTTAAATAGTTTAATCGATTCACCTTTTGATACAGGTAAGTTGGCTAATAAATTATCATGGAATACTTTAATATTTCTTTCAAGTACTGAATACCCACTGATGTCGATGATATTGCGACATTGGCGCGGATTGCGCTCGGTAAAGTAATATATAACTCCGAAGATATTGGTATTAGAAAAAAAAGTTATAGGAAAAAGTTGTTCATAATTAAAGGTTCTACAACTTTGATAAACGGTAAAATTTCATAAAATTGAACGGTTGGGGAGAAAATGGCGAAAAATGAAAAATAGAGAGAAAAAAAATAAAATTTTTGCCTTCCGGAAGTAATAAATCGAAAAATATTGATGATAAAAAAAAGTTTCAGATAAGAAAGTTAGGAAATTTAATTTAGAAGAGAAAAGTTCTCTACAATTTTTGGCCTAAAACTAACCGTTCTCGAGATATCGAATTGAACGCGTTTTCATCGAAATGACCTTGAGCTGACCTCAGTAGAATCCCACAAATTGGAATTTAAGCTCAGAATACACCCCCCTATCGATCCATCATAATCCCAAAAATGCGGTATTTTATGTTTTTTTGTTTCAGTAATTTGACTGGACTATCACTCTTATGTTCTATCGAGGAAGACTGAGATTTTTTCAAGTCTTCAGGTGAGAATGTTCTATGCGAGTGTGAGATTACCTGAATAAAGATTACATCATCTTCTTGTGAAGCTAGGATTTCCCGAGATAGGGGGTTGTCAAAGAATACATATTCTGCTGGAATGGCCGCACCATCGATACTAA
This sequence comes from Ophion obscuratus, assembly GCA_964007375.1. Lineage (NCBI taxonomy): Eukaryota > Metazoa > Arthropoda > Insecta > Hymenoptera > Ichneumonidae > Ophion > Ophion obscuratus. Next base: position 55,791,111 of record OZ023312.1, read on the forward strand.
ACGTGTTTAAACGGTAGTCGATCGCTGCCCTGTTTGCTATAAACCAATCATTACCAAGGATTGCGACTGATGAAAGATACGGTACCACCAAAAGTGTTGACGTCAACGTGGTTTCCGCAAAGCGTACATCTAGTTGTATTTGTCTCTTTACTTTCGTTGGTGTCCTGCCCACCGCAATTGTGACCACGAGATTCGACACTGGCAATTCTTCGACTTTGAAATGTTTTTGCAAATATGAACAGAACTCCTCCGAGACACAGGTCACCTGACTACCCGTATCAAGCAGAGCGTACACCGGGATGTTAAATATGTTCACAAGGACGCATGGACACTTTCGGAATAGAGACTGTGAACCATAATCCGGGTCCTTCATTACATTCGCGTTGAGACTCTGAAAAAAATCATACGGATGGTGTGGCGTTTGAGGATCGACTCCCACCGCATCCACGCTTAGTTTAAATTTTTCGTCGCACCCTGACTATCCATACCTGCCATCGGGGGTGGTGGCACTCTGCGTGTTAACGGAAGTCCGTATAGCAATCGCTCTACGTCTCCTGCAGCGTTCTCGGAAAGTGAACCCTCAGGACCGGCCGTACTTATGTTTGAAATATTTCTCGTCGCGTTTGACTACCCACGTTCGTAGGCTCGCAATTATTTGGTTGCCGCGGGTTAGCGGTCAGGGGATTTACTGGTCGGTTGTGATGTCGTGAAAACCTATTTTCTCCCTGACTGTTATTATACCGATAATTACGACTCTCATTGGTATTACCCCTTCGCGACCGTTCCCTTTTCTTCATTTGCGACATCGAGACGCGATAGTGACTGCGAAACGCACTTAGTGCTAGACAAGTCGGTACTAACCATCGCTTCTTTCACTCGTATTGGCATTTGCTGTAATATTGGATAATTTATCTCACACTCATCTAGTGGAGGAGTGAGGTATTGAGCTTCGGTAACTTGTTGCAAGAAATAACTCTGACGAGTTCCCATATGAGGGGCATATTTCCGATTACTCCACCGACTTTTAATCCGAACGCGCAGCAGAATCAAGTAGAATTCTTCCAAAAAGGCATCCCTAAAGGTGGTTAAATCCAGCAATTGCGTGCGTTTAGAATTATACCAAATTTTAGCCCTTCCCTCCATCGTGTCTTCAACCACAAGCATTTTATATTCGGATCGATTCTCTTGAGCATACAATATCTTTCCAAACGGTAAATAAACTCCTTCGGATTACAGGTCGATACATCTTCAAATTTTGGTATATTTACGTCTACTTTAAGGGACTGGAACCCTCGCACCAGCCCCCTGAGCATATCTGTGTGACTATCATTTCCAAGTGACACCGCCGCGGCCGCTTGTAAATTCTCGATAGCCCGTTGTTGCCTCTCAGACACTGCTCGTAACTTTCGCAATTCCTCTGCCATTGCATTGCTCTCAATCAGCTCACTTTTCAAAGTTTCAAGCTCCGTTCTCTGGGTTTCCAACCTGTGTTGCTCATGGCGCAATTTTGTGAGTTCCTCATCCATACCTAAAACATCGTATAGATTAGTACGCGCTTGATTTAACGCGGTCATCGGTATATTTTTTCTAGCTCTCACAGTATTTGCCTCCGGAGAGGGAGATACTGGATTATTAGCTACGCGAGGCGTGTGCGTAGGACTATGCTGTACGGCCATGATCTCGGAAACAATATTTTCGCCGACTTACTGGACTGATTTACGGACGCTACTCCTGCCAATGACGGCAGTTAATGTATTTTCGAATTACGAGACAAAAAAATATATATATAAATACATCCAATCTCTATTAACACGACGGTTTATACCTACGATACACGCCACATCTAATCTCCGATCACTTTTATTATCGGCTATCCTAAATCTGTCTACTATACGTATTCGCTACACCTTTGTTTTTATTATTGTTTATAAACATTTAGTCTCTCGTGTCCCTGTTCTGCCGCCAATCGTATTCCAATTAGGTATGGAATTCAGTGAGGGACGATGCATTGACCTCAAATCTCTGCCTGATTACAATTATATTTATTATTCATTCGTCGTACAGGCAAACTTTAACGGACATGTTTCGCGAATTCACCATTATCCTTCTTTATAAAGACTTCAAAAACATATTTCTCGATTTACGTAACATGGAGCGAATTATGCCGCGCTTCGGCTTATACATTTGCATGTTTATATTACCGTGTTTTAATGTATCGTTTTTTAATGTAACTCGTAACGCCACGTTATGCCACGCTTCGGCTTATCAAATCTTATTTTATATTATATTAACATTCATCCTTTCATCCCATCGCATTTTCTTCTTATTCGGACAACCTTGCTACAATTAATTTTCTTTTCGCACATTTACGTTATGTTTCTTCGTGTTATTGTCTGTCATTACCGCTCGATTGGAGATGAGCACAACTAACTCACACCAGGCACTCACGCACGAAGTCCCTTTTTCTTTTCTGTTCCTTTGACTTCGATGATCCACTTTTCGGATTGGCCTCGGTTTAGAGGGGATACAGTGGACACGAATCCTCCGTGGATGACACCCGGACCTGGCAAGGTGAGTTCCGAACCAATACTTGAAAACGGGAGTTAGGCGCACCAATGGAGGTGCTTTCTCCGAATGGACCGTCTCGTAGCCTCGCCGTCGTGTGGGTTTCCTCCGGTATGTCTACCAGTCTGTTGGAATGGACCTCGGGATTTCTTCTGTAGCTTGGGCACTGGAAGTTGGACACACCATGAGTGGTGCCATTTCCTTTTGTATTCGCAACTGCGTGCTTTCGCAATAATTTCGGCACAAGCCTTATGCGAACTCGGTGTCTTGAATGTATTTTCGATTATATATTATTGATCAGTACGGTGCTTAGGTTGATACGCTCACGGATTTTTCACGAGTGCCTTCTCCACGTGCCGCATGCTCTTATATCTCCTCCAGGGTCTCCTCCCTTGTACTCGCGCACGGACGTTGGCGCGACCTGCCATTCCTAACGTCTAACCACCATTATAATAGATCGATATTCACTTCCTCATCGATGTAAGTATCGATCTACTGCAAGAGGAAAGAAAAGCAAAAGAAGAAGAAATGGAAACCATGAGAGCCCAGGTGTTACAATTGCAGCTGCAATTGCAACGACTGGGTGGTAACAATGGGAAGGTCAGACGCGATGCACCTCGGTCTATCGAAATCATCTATATCGAGAGTCCGGCGCCGAGGTCTAGTAAGTTATTGTGCCTCATTACTGTATAGTAGAAAGCGCGTTATTCTAAAAATTTGGAATCTTTTTAAATTACTTGGTGTCGAGATTCTGTTCCTCCTTTAGATTTACTAAAAAATTATTTGGTAAACAATCTGCATGTGCATTATCGAAGTGACGTCGATTTACTGCAATTAATTTGCTATCTAGATCGTTGGAGAATATCAGCTGGCCGGAGCCGCCGCCACACAGTAGGAGAAAAGCCCAAAAACCTGGCCAAAACCCCAAAAAATAAATTTTCGAAATAGGGTCAGTTGAGTAGTCATTCAGGTAGAGGACTAGTAACTGCATTCTATTGTGGAAGGGAAAGCCCTTTAAGTGTATACCTGCGCCGCAGCGTCAGTTGGCAGTTAGTGTTCGTGAAGAGTGTACGTGTCACGCGCTGAACAGACGAAAATAACGCTGACTTCAAAAACCCATAACTTTAAAGTGACGGGTTTAATTTCAATTCTGCAACATGGATACGACTTCTGGAGGTATGTAGAACATGTTTTTACATCGGTTGAATCTAAAGTTTATGTATAAATGATTGAAATGTAGTATAGCCTTCGGCATAAATAAAATTGAATAATTTTGAAAACTTATATTTTCAACGGTCCGAAAAGTTATATATTTTGTCACATTTTGCAAAGCTCCTAGTCTCGGCCTTTAGTTTAATGTATAAGCTTTCGAAATTTACAAGAGTTACCTGCGGAAAACGTGCGTCTTGTCCGTTATGATTTTTTTCGCATCGTGCGGTAGCCGAGCGTGCACGCGGCACTATTGAGCAGCCTCTGCGCCTCTACCTGAGAATGGGTGAAGTAGCATCATAACGGACAAGACGGCTGTTATACGCTTGAAATAAATTATTTTAATATATATGTATGTGTATATATATATATATAAATTTTCTGTGATTTAATTATGATATATACGTATGCATATATATATATACATATTAAAATCAACCACATAAAAATTTCTTAAATATGAATGAAATGTTATAACATTCAAATAAAATATTTGAATATATATATATTATATAGTAAGCAAAGCTTTCTTTTAACCAAATCCATGTCAATATTTTCTGTCTAATTTTTTTTTAATTATTTCAATTATTGCGGTTATTTATTTGGTAAAATAATGTACATTGTTCAAGTTTTTGTATTAATTGAAAATTTTATCTTTTCCTTTAACACCAATTTTCTACAATTTTATGTCTTTATTACAGGATCCGGTTACAAAGAATTGGTGCTGACAAGGAAAGAAGTATTTCTGATAATCAGCGAGCATTTATCCGATAAATTCGCTTCCTTGATCGAATTTATGGTAGAAAAAATTTCCAAGGACACCGGACGTACAGTTGTAGTGCCTGAGGACTCGAAACAGACTTTTTCGATACTCTTCAATCAAATGAGAACGAGGTGGCAACAAGCTCACAGAAAATCCTGTGTATTTTTCAAGAATAACGGTGAATGGCTTAGCAAGCAGGTATGTTTTGCCGCACCTACAGACACTGTAGTAACAAGTCCGGGTAATACGGGCGGCCGCCCGTCCCTTGAGTTTACAATGTCCAGTGAAAGATCTAAACGAAGGAAGACCCAAGATATTCGTACATCGTTCAACTCGGTCGAGTTAGCATACGCTACTCAGATGAGCCTTCGCTCTTCAGGACAATCCGACGCCGCAAAAGTTATTAAGGACGTAACAATGACGAGTCCTTTAAGAGCTTCCAAGTATCGTAAAGCTTACTCAGCAACGGATGAAATTACTTTATCCGAAGAGGCTGCACTTTCCGCTATGATTGAATATAAATTCTCCAAGAGTACTTACCAGGGAATGAGAAGATTAGGGAAGGAAAATAACTGTAAGCTATATCCGTCTTACGAAAAAGTGATGAAAGCAAAAAAGCGTTGTTATCCACCACGTGATGCAATCAGGATTACAGAGAGTAGTGCAGAAGTCCAACTACAGGCACTATTAGATCATACAGTTGAACGTATTTTACTCGTCCAAAATGTACTCATTCAAAGATTGACTCCAGATAATGTTCGTAAAATGGACTTGATTTGCAAGTGGGGTTGCGATGGAAGTTCTGGGCAAAGTGAATATAAGCAGACGTTCAGTGATGACAGCAAATCTGATGCGCATGTATTCTTTACTTCAGTCGTGCCATTACAACTCGTGTGTTATGATCAACAATCGAAGGAAGAAATAGTTGTTTGGAAGAACCCCAGACCCTCGTCTCCACGATTTTGTAGACCGCTTAGACTACTGTTTCTACGCGAAGACACAGAGTCAACACTTAATGAAGTCCAAATTGTTGAAGAACAAATAAAGTCACTTCGTCCATTCGAAAGTGTAATAGATGGAAAAGAAATCTCCGTAATGTACAAGTTGTTGTTCACCATGATAGATGGTAAAGTTTGCAACGCTGTATCATTGACGAAATCTGCTCAACGGTGCTATTTGTGTGGAGCAACCAGCAAAGATTTTAATGCCATCGACACTGTATTGCAAAGGGAAATCAATGAAACAAATTTGAAGTTCGGATTGTCGACGCTGCATGCGTGGATACGGTGCTTCGAGTATTGCTTACACGTGTCTTACAAACTCGGCATTAAAAAATGGCAAGCTCGAAGTGCCGAAGAAAAAAAAATTACCCAGGAACGCAAGAGGGCCATTCAAGAAGGATTCAAGAAGCAATTGGGTCAAAATATCGATCGCCCAAAGCCTGGATACGGCAGCAGCAATGATGGCAACACAGCTCGGCGATTCTTTGAAAATTCGACGGTTTCCGCTGCGATAACGGGGGTCAACGAAGAAGTTATTAAACGCTTGTACGTAATCCTACAAGTTATATCGTGTGGCCACGAGATAAACTGTGAAAGATTTGAACAGTATGCTATTGAAACGGCAAGAAAGACCGTTGCATTATACCCTTGGTACTCCATGCCTACTTCGGTGCACAAACTATTAATTCATGGTCCAGTGATAATAACTCATGCTCTATTACCAATCGGCCAATTATCCGAAGATGCTCAGGAAGCTCGAAACAAAGACATCAAACGATATCGAGAAGATTTTGCGCGAAAAAGTTCCAGGGTTAAAACTATGGAAGATGTTTTTCATCGGCTCTTAGTTACTTCTGATCCGTACATTTCAAGTGTCAGAAAACTACCACAGAAGAAGCTGAAGAGTTTGTCGCCGGAAGCTGTAGCGATGTTGATCGCTCCTAAAGTGACTGCTGCAGCAGACGAATTTTGCGCCGAGATTGAAGCCGTGCCGGGAGTTGTAATAGATACAAACTCGGATAATGATTCTGACTCCGACTCCGACTCCGATTACGATTTTGATTAAGAATAAAATTTTCTATTTTTGAAACGTTCCGTATGTATTTTGGAAATAAAAATAATAATTGCGAAGAATACACTGTTCACGTTTATTTTATTATGATGATTTTTTTAAATATATAAATTTATCTATTTAGCAGGATACTCGGCCATTTTGTTTATAACAATTTGCTGTAAGCTCTTTGTTGCAAGTTATAAACAATAGATATCGGATTGGTAATCAGCGACCTTGAAAACCCGTATATACCAATTTTTGTCAACATCTGGTAACTTTTTAACGTTCATGTCGGCCATATTGGATCGGCCATTTTTTTTACGATAATTTGGCTTGCGGATTCGTAATCAGCGACCTTGAAAACCCGTAAATACCAATTTTTGTCGACATCTGGCAACTTTTTAACATTCATGTCAGCCATATTGGATCGGCCATTTTGTTTACGATAATTTGGCTTTCAGATTCGTAATCAGCGACCTTGAAAACCCCTGTAAGCCAATTTTCATTCCCGTCAAAGGTCATTTGAGGTTTTGGCCAGGTTTTTGGGCTTTTCTCCTACTGTGCGCCAGTGGTATGCGCAGCGTAGAAGATTTTGGGTGCGAGGGCGAGGACGATCGGGGCCCTACGATTTTTAAAACGAAATTTAACAAAATATGTATTTAATAAAAAAATGTTTAAAAAAAGGTGCCTTATCAATCATTTTTCGTTCACATCCCCTCTATTCTCTTTCATTCTCACTCATCCTTACAAATTCACTATCATTCAATCCTATTTTCACTTATCCCCCTCATTCTCTGTGAATCTTCTTTATTCTTTTCCATTCTCTCCCATTCTCCCTCACATTCACACTTATTCTCTCCCATTCACTCTCATTCTTTCTTATTCTTTCTCATTTTCTCTCATTCTCTCCTATTCCCTCTTATTCTCCCGTATTCACTCTCATTCTCCCTCATTCTCTCTCATTCTACCTTATTCTTTCTCATTCTCTCTTATTCTCCCCCATTCTCTCGATACTTGTGTATCGAGTATCGAGAACATTTTCGTTACTCGTTACAAAAGTTTCGAGTATCGAAAAAAATTTCGTTACTCGTTACAAAAGTATCGAGTATCGAGAAAATTTTCGTTACTCGTTACAAAAGTATCGAGTATCGAGGAATTTTCCGTTACTCGTTGCATAAGTATCGAGTATCGAAAAAAATTTCGTTACTCGTTGCAAAAGTATCGAGTATCGAGAAAATTTTAGTTACTTGCTACAAAAGTGTCGAGTATCGAGAAAATTTCTGTTACTCGTTACAAAACTATCAAGTATCGAGGAACTTTTTGTTACTCGTTACAAAAGTATCGAACCATAAATGGAGATCATTACTTTGGTAACGAAGTATCGATCGAATTCTAGTTGCTCGATACATTTGTATCCAGTACCTATGATCCTATTCGATACTAAAATAACTATTAGTTCGTTTCCAGCCGTACAGGGCTTCCCCTTTTTACGATCCCAATCCGCCTTAACTTCGTTCTTACCTCCCGTTCCACATGTATACCCCCTCTATCAACTATTCCACAACTCTCCCCTACCTCCCATTCGACACCCCCCACCACCTTACGGCCGCAGCCGACTTCCCCCTCTGTACCGTATTCACCATGGCATATCTGCCATACGCATAGGAAAACTATATATAGGCGGAAAACCTATACCGATACAGCCGGTCACAAATTCGCTTCTCAGTCACGGAACTGGTCGTGTTTCGCCGAGAAATGTCAAAGAAAAATATTTTCCGACGAAAGTACGCGACTGGGTGTCGAACCCGCGACCTCCCGAGCCGCTGGCCAGCATGCTAACCACTAGACCAATGCACCGGGATACTCAAATGACAACTCTGACAACTCTGATTTAGACTCGTACTTTTTCGTTAAAAGTTCGGTAAAGTGCTTTGAAATTTTGGTCAAATTTCAAACCGATACTGTATACTGAGATGTATTTTTACTTCATTATAGACGAAAATCAGTTAATTGTTGAATACTTGAGTTCGTGAAATACTCGATTTCTTTATAAATACTTTAGCCGAAAGTTCTGACTTCCGCAGGAGAACAATTCCTCATCGCCCTATAAGACGGTAACAAGCAGGAAAAATCTATAATCGTTTTACGATTCTACCACTTTGCTAAATCAGTGACTAAAAATAAGTTGAACCACCTCTCACTACTCCCACCAACGAAAAGCGCAGCACGCCAGCATATATTCCGTATGTATCATCAGGTGCAAACGTGGCTCGGGTTTTAAAAAGATCCTCAGGTATGGGGCTGGCGATGAACAAAGCACGGACTTGAACCGGCTACCATCACGGCTAAACGTGCGCCACCTGAGCTTTTGAAGCTTATATCGTGCAAGTGCAAGGGAAAATGTAAAGCCGCCTGGGGGTGCAGAACAGCAGGAATTGATGGTGCCATTATTTACGTAAATAGCAGTGGGCAAACATGCAACAACATCGCCAAAGTCGATAACCTGCCCAATGAGGATGAGGATGATTCGGCTATCGACGAATCATCTCATGTGGGTGAAGAATCTCCACAACTCGATAAGTATCCCGAACAGGAAGACTGTGAACCAGGACCATCGAAACGAAGAAAAATATATACATTAAAATCGGACCGCCATTCATCTTCTACATCTTCATCTTCTACTCCGTGAAAAAATGGACATATATAAACATATATAATTATTCATACTCATATATAACATTGTATACAATTATATACGCCTTAACATGACATCATGAATGAATATGTAGATATATTACCATGTATAGTATTTATTTTTTCTAGGTGTGGACCATATGTGCATATATATGATCATATATGTTCAAAAGTTGGTACTCTGAACTCGTATATAAACATATGGTTGTATAAATGAACTCATATATGATACAACATGTACTGTATATAATCATATATAATTGCATTTGCCCCCCAAAACGCATATATAAGCGTATATAATTGTATATATGAGACCATGTGTATGGACCTATATGTGGTGTATAAACTATTTTGGTGTCATATATAATCATAAATAATTGGTGTAATCGTAATTATCCGCAACAACCATATTTGAACGTATATAATAATGAAAGCATATATGAACATGGATATTATTCCATATATAATACTACTACAGACTATTTTGATATCATATAGGATCATGAACGAAATTTGTCTCTATATAATCATATATAGTAATATATAGCCATATATGATCACATGTAATCATATATGATTATATATACTCATATACTATTGTATATGTGTGATATACTAGCATTATAAATGTAAGGTTGGCGACGTACAAACAACCGTGTGTGTACGCATGCGCTGTACCCGTCTAGTCAGGGATCAAGCCGGTAACGGCATTCGCTAAATAGCTACGCTTCTGTACACACGTTCAAATAAAGCACAAGGTTTACACGTCGTAGTAGAATTATGAATGCTGCGATATTATATAAATTGGCGACGAGGTTAACCCTGCGTGTGTACACTATATTTTTCGAGACACGGTGTGTACACTGGGTCTTTTACGGACCAGTCGGGTTTTCAAAGTTTTCTACGCTTTCGAAAAATCTGAAAAAATTCTGGGTTACTTCTTGAAGTGTCTACTACATGACCCAGAAGTTGCCAAAGTCGAAAGTGTAAAACCGTTGTAAGTGAAAATTGAAGAATAGTAGAAAAAGCGGAAAAAACGTAATTTTGTTTAAAAAATCGTAACTTTACAATAAACAAATATTTAACAAAACGGTTATAGGCTTGTGTAGCTTAGACTATGAGCTTTCAAAAGAAATAGTGCCTTTGGCGTGGGCTCCAAAAAGTTGAGTTATTTAAGCACCTGAAAGTGGGGAATATTTTACGGATTCAAGCATGTCATAATAACCGGAACGGTAATTATTTGGTCCAAAATGAGTTTTTACTGTTGCAAATACAAAAATTATGAAACATTAATAATAATTAGTGACAAAAAAGGAATTTACGTGCGCAATTGTGGCAAAAGTGCGTTCGATGATCATCGCAAACCAACGTTTCGCACGATGCACAAGAATACATTGTTTTTTTTTGTTTTCTTCGTGAACTTCTCCTCCACCGGCTTCATTTGAACTTCCTTCATCGTACAACACGCCAGGGCGACCGTTTTGTAAATTGTGGATAACCTGAGATGCACTTCTTTCACCCATCTTCAAAAACTGTTAGAACAAAAAAAAATGTTTTCCCGAAAAAGCATGGACTAATTTTAAAAAAATCTAAAAAGCAAGAAAGTAAAGAAGGCAAGAAATAATATAGCAAAACTTTATTTTCTATAAAAATATGGAAAAATGACGGACTTATAAGCCAAAAATACAACAACAAAAAACAGTTTTGAGATAAAAGTCCGTAAAAAATAGCCGAAACAACATCAAGTTACATAAAACATTTATTGTAGCCATGAAAATACTATAAAACTACGAGAAAAGCAAAAAAAAACTGCATTCACGCACCTTCGAAAATACCGACGCCGTGTGTACACTGGCCCTTATAGGGAACGGACACGACTTGCACTGGCTGGCGTTTTTAAGTAAACTGCCAGACCCGGGCGTCCCTTGGGACTTTAGTCCCCACTGCTACCTAGATTTTTTAGGGGGGGTAGCCGAAGCCCGCCCTCTATTCGTGAGAGGGAAATTTGAGTTTCAAATTTCGACTATTCCTTCAAAGACCCAGTGTACACACGCAGGGTTAAAATAAGTTGTGTTCAAATTGTGCAAGGTGCACTACAATTCCACGGCGAAATATAAGAAGACAGTCAAGCGTGCAAGGTGCACGAAATTTCAAGGTGAAATTGTGACTAAAAGGAGTTAGTTGCGAGCCATGGAAAAAAGAAAAGTGAAAAATGGAGGCGGAAAAAGCTCAGCGGCAAGGAAGAAGAAAACAATTAGAGCAACAAATATTAGAACAAGACAAGGTGAGAGCGTCCTTGAAAGAATATCAAGCAGATTTGAGATCCCGGGAAGAAGCGTTGAGAATTGAATGAGAAAAGTTGGCCAGCGAGAAACTTCATGCGACAGAGCAACAGGCGACTCTAGAACGTTTGAGGCAGATGTCAACAAACCAAAGTCCGCAAATATCGAATGTTTCGTTTTTTTCTACTATCGGCTCATTGTCTGAGTATCGGATAGGTGAGGACTGGGGTATTTAGGAGGAGCGATTAAGTCAGTATTTCCTTGCAAATAATGTTCCGGCTGATAGACAAGTAGCGGTGCTTACTACTCTTATAGGCCAGAAGGCTTATAAAATTCTCACAGATTTGTGCGATCCAGATTTACCAGCGACTCGACCATATCATGAGCTCTGTGAAATTTTGGGAAAGCATTTCGCACCGAGAATTTTAGCTTTCAAGGAGAGAGTCGAATTCTACAGTCTACGTCAAGGTGAAAACGAAACGATCAATATGTGGTATGCGAGAATTAAAAGTAAAGCGATTAACTGCAAATTTGGCAATCTGTTAACGGACGAGATAAAGGATAAATTTGTGACGGGCCTAAAGAGGGGGCCAGTCTTGGACAAAGTGTGTGAACAAAGTCCGACAGCAATATTGAACGAGGTTCTCGAGGCAGCCAGGAACAAAGAAGCGACCTTGCGGGAATCAACAACAGCTCCAGATCCAAACGTTCAACGAGTCAGGCATTTCGGAACTGCAAGGTCATCGAAACAAGAAGGCCAGCCAGTAGTCAAGGTCAACGATTTAAAGTATTCGAAGAGATCATTGGAGTTGGCGAATGATCCTAAATGTAAACACTGTGGTGGTATAAGACATAATTCTACAAATTGCCGGTACAAGGAGTAAAGGGTAAAATATGCAAAAGAATGGGACATTTGACCAAAGTCTGCAAGAAAAAAAATTCCAACGTGAGTCAAAATTATGTAGAATTGACGGACGATTGTGATGATTTTGTTGACATGTATCAAGTTACTAATTCGAGCGAAGTAATTTATCCGGTTTTTAGAGAAATATTGATTGAAAACAAAGTGATAGAAGTCGAAATTGACTCGGGTGCCGGACGGTCGATTATGCCAGAGGAAATTTATAGAGAAAAGCTACCGAACGGTCCACTGTTACCTACTTCGATTAAATTAAGAATGTACGAGAACAATATTTTTGGAATCCAATTGGTCAAATCGAAGTCGAGATGGTAAATAACGTAGATAAAGTTCGTGGAAATTGGATAATTGTTCGAGAAGGCAGTAGACCATTGTTGGGATGAGATTTAATGAAGCTGTTGGATTTTTACATTGCTTCGGTAAATACAATAGAAACGGACAGTGAGATTCAAAAAATTGTTAAGCAAAAAAATGTTATTCGAAGATAAGTTAGGCGAATATAAGTATGAAAAAATCGACATAAAATTAATGAAATGAGAAAATATGCAGCCGATTTTTTTAAAACCAAGGCCGGTCCCAATAGCGATGCGAAAAAAGCTCGAAGAACAGCTAGATAGGTTGGAAAAAGATGGAGTAATCGAATTAACGAGTAACAATCCGTGGGGAACTCCTTTAGTGCCGATTTTGAAAGAGGATGGATCGATGAGAGTTTGTTCTGATTACAAAATCACGGTTAACGAAGCTGAGGAGGATGTTAAACATCCACTTCCGAGAATAGAGGAGCTTTTCGCGACACTCAGCGGAGGTGAACGGTTCACAAAGCTTGATATGACAGCAGCGTATAATCAATTGGTCATTTTTGAGACAGGAAGGAAACTGTTGGCATGGAGTAGCCTCCGGGGAATTTACATTTTGAATCGATTACCATTTGGAATTAAACCGGCGTGCGCCATTTTCCAAAAAATAGTTGAAATGGTACTGGAAGGCGTAGAAGGAGTGATACATTTTTTAGACGACATCGTTGTAACGGGAAAAACAAAGAGCATTTTGAAAATTTGCAAGAAGTTTTTCGACGTTTAAATGACGCGGGATTTAGATTAAATTTAAAGAAATGTTCATTTTTTCAGACAGAGATTCGGTATCTGGGTCATATTATTGACAAAAACGGTCTAAGGAAGAATCCAGAATAAATAGAAGCAATAGTTAACGTGCGTAGACCGTCAAATATTTCAGAAATACAAGCTTTTCTGGGAATGGTTAACTATTACGCTAGATTCGTGCCAAACATCTCTGAGACATTATCACCATTGTATCAATTGCTCAAGAAGAAAGAATATTAATGGAATAATGAGTGCGAAAAGGCTTTCGCTAAAATTGAAGCAGAAATGACGACGGAACATTGTTTAACCCTTAGAAGCATACATTTTTTGAACGATCCTATCATCATGAAAATTCTTACTCGGGGGTTTTCGGGGTCGCTGATTACGAATCTGAAGTCAGATTTTCAAAATTCAAGATGGCGGATCCAAAATGGCCGACACCGAAACGTAATTCTACGAGAATATTGATGAAAACTTGTACTTAGAGGTTTTTCGGGTCACTGATTACGAATCTGAAGTCAGATTTTCAAAATTCAAGATGGCGGATCCAAAATGGCCGACACCGAAACGTAATTCTACGAGAATATTGATGAAAACTTGTACTTAGGGGTTTTTGGGGTCACTGATTACGAATCTGAAGTCAGATTTTCAAAATTCAAGATGGCGGATCCAAAATGGCCGACACCGAAACGTAATTCTACGAGAATATTGATGAAAACTTGTACTTAGGGGTTTTTCGGGTCACTGATTACGAATCTGAAGTCAGATTTTCAAAATTCAAGATGGCGGATCCAAAATGGCCGACACCGAAACGTAATTCTACGAGAATATTGATGAAAACTTGTACTCAGGGGTTTTTCGGGTCACTGATTACGAATCTGAAGTCAGATTTTCAAAATTCAAGATGGCGGATCCAAAATGGCCGACACGGAAACGTAATTCTACGAGAATATTGATGAAAACTTGTACTTAGGGGTTTTTGGGGTCACTGATTACGAATCTGAAGTCAGATTTTCAAAATTCAAGATGGCGGATCCAAAATGGCCGACACCGAAACGTAATTCTACGAGAATATCCATAAGATTTTGAAAATTTACTCTTTCTTGGCACAACCCAGAGCTAACGACGAGGACGTGAAGAGTTATAGCTCCATTTCTTTTATTTTTTTTCATTTTTTTAAATTTTTTTCATTTTTTCATTTTTTTTTTATTTTTTTTTAATTTTTTAATTTTTTAATTATTTTTTTTCTATTTTTAACATTTTTTAAGTTTTTTTTTCATTTTTTAGTTATATATAATTATGAGATAAGTGTTGACTTTGAATCAAGTGTGGTATCTTTGAAAACAATTCCTTTCTGCCAAAAGACACAGTGGTACATTGCATGTCATACATTTCCATTTTGTCCTTCTCTGATCCTTTTTTGTACTGCAATGAGCACATCGTCTCGACTCATTTGCGAAAACCGGCATATGAGCTGCTTGTGAGTATCTCTTGTCTAGAGATACTTGTGGTTTACCATGGTGAGAAATATCTGAGACATGACTTTGACGCTTTCTACCTCTAGGATTTGGAATTTTATGTTTTACTAATTGTTCCACCAATAATAATCGAAATTTTTTTAAAGTTAGTTTCGAATTTAGCTCTTTTTCTTTGTACAAAATATATGCATTAGTGATAGTGAGATCGAGAAAATGCCAAAACAATCTGAACCACCACTTTTTGGATTTTCGATCAATTTTATAAACCGCAATTAGGCGATCAGTAGAGTCCACATAGCCCATATGCTTATTATAATCTGAACAGATTACAGGGCTATTGACAGGTTTTAGAGAACCATCTTTTTGTCTACGATTCACGATAGTTACTTCAGAGGGATCATGGTAATTTGATAAGAAATGAACAGGTTTCTTATCCATCCACTTGACCCAGCTGAGACCTGTATTTGTAGTCTTAAATTCGTATTCTCCTATTTCCATTTTTTTGCCTGTTTTTTTTTCTTTTGCATTACTCGGCAGTCCAGAACGATTTTGTCTTACTGTACCACAAGCAAAAATTTGATCTTGTTTCAAAGATAACAGAAGGTCAACTCCTGTAAAGAAATTATCGAAGTATACGTGGTGATTGCCACCGATAAGTTCTCGTGTGAGGTCTTTTACTACTCGGGCGCCCAATTGTTTTTCAGTATTGTCTGTTTTGCCAGTATATATTTGAAATTCACAAACATAACCAGACTCATCCGCACGAATCCAACATTTATATCCACGCTTCACTGGTTTAGCTGGCATATATTGCTTCATACTACTCTTTCCTTTGAACTTTATCATAGACTCGTCAATTGATTGGTACTGGCCTGGCTTGAAACATTCTTTGAAGTTTTGAGAGAGTTCATCCAAAAGCGGTCTCAACTTATACAGCTTATCATATCTTGGATCGCCTCTTTTCGGTTCTTTAGAATTATCGTTGATGTGCATATGGGACAGAAAAAAACCGAAACGATTGACTGTCATGAGAGAAGATATATACGAGTCATGCATTTGAGGATTATCAGACCAATAATCGCGATAAGATGGTAATTTTTTGATCCCCATCAGAACATTGATACCGAAAAATATTTTCAGTTCTTCTCTCGTTATGGGACTATGCTGACTGTTTTTTTGAGCGCAATACAAATTTGTTTGTTCCACGATGTGATCCGACAGGTGTGTAGGAAATAAGCAAGTGAATATCTCTAATGGAGATTTCGCGTTTTCTGGAATGTTTGGACCAAAGCTTTTGGAAAATGGAATATCCGTTCTCAATTTACTGATGGATTCCCAAATGTGACCTGCATCGGGATTTTGTTGGTCTGGTGTACTAGCATCTTCTTCTATAGATTCCTCATCTTGAGAGATATTCAAAATAGGAATCGATTGGTCTGCGAGTGACTTTGAATTCACAACCTCTTCTTCATCATCACAATTGCCAAGTCCATCAACTGATTCTGAATCGCTAGGGATTTCGGTTTCGTTCACATGATTTTTTCGGCTCATATTTGTGACCACCGAAATAAGCGTTGAGAATGATCGATTTTAGTGAGAAACCCGTATAGACTATAAGAAGTATCTATTTCGATCAGCAGATTTCCTTCAACAAATCTTCAAGAACAAAAATACACGTATAATGTTATGATAAATTATTAATCGAGAACAACCTGTATGTACCGAAGAACTATATTAGACTCATAGGAAAAAAAATCAAATGTCCGTAACAGCACATTGTTCATCGATATTTACAGTAGATTGCAATATTTGTATACGCTATCTGGAATTTTATAAATTGAATACAAATGGAAAAAGATAGAAAAGTGGAGTTGGGATTCTTGTTGTAATTGTTCTAGAAATCGATGTTGTGCCAAAGAACAGTGAATTTTAAAAATCAATGAATTTTTCGAACTTATGTGTTCACGTCGGCTATTTTGTATCGACCATTTCGAATTACGCGAATCTAACATTGGATCGTAATCAGCGACTCCGAAAACCCCTGAGTACAAATTTTTATCAATTTTCTCGTAGAGTTACGTTTCGGCGTCGGCCATATTGGATCCGCCATTTTGAATTATGAAAATCTGACTTCGGATTCGTAATCAGCGACCCCAAAAACCCTCACTTACCAAATTTCCAATTATTTTGTCGGATAGATTCTTCAGAAATGAATTCTTTCGAAAAAAACGTCATTTTTTTCAGTTTGTTTGTTTATAAATCTTATATTATAAACAATTATGCCAATTAGAGTGTATTGTTATGTTCTTACATCCCTCAAGTAACTAAAAAGTGCAAAAAACCGCATCTGAATAAGTTCAAACGTAAATAAATTAGAAATATTCAATTAAATCAAAGTGGTAACGTGGGTTACCACCATGCTTCTAAGGGTTAAGCGACAACACCACTGTGACGGCTTCAAAAAATCGATTTTTTGAAAACCATCTAGAAAAATCTAAAATACATTTAAGATTAAGATGCCGTTGGACCCAGGTTGAAAAAATAATTATTTTCGGAGATATTGAATATTTTGTGGAGCGGTGCAGCGCTCCGTGACGCTTGGGTCCCGCGCAGCTGCGCGCCTCAGGGTCGGCAGGTATACCGGGCCTTTCCCAGGTCCTGCAGGTCTTTTCCAGGTATTCTTTTGTCTCCCTTCACAAAAACCGGCTATTGTTATAAATATAGTTTCGAAAAAAGCCATATGTGGCAACAATTGAAAAATTTTCAAGTCGTCAATCGTCAATCGTTGATATTGCAGCTGATATCGCGGTATTATTATTCAATGATGGCCTGAGAAGCCTCATGAAAGTTTTGGAGACGTTGGGGATAACTATCGGCCCAAATTGTTTCAATTTTTGCGTTGAAACCGACGCAGCGCGGATCGAGCTGGCGGATCGCTCGCTTACAGACGCTGCAAAAGAGGCAAGAAGAGCCTCTACAAGTTCGAGAAAAGATGCTAGGGACAATGATTTGCTTCTTGAAGGCCAGCTATATGGTGCCGGCATCGCTGATTAAAGGTAAAAAAATTTTTTTCCAATTTATCGCATAAATTAACAAACCTAAAACTTTGAACGCGTTTTTCTCAAAACCACTTTTTGAGTGCGGCACGCAGCAGAACTCGAGCAATTTTTATCCGATCGACTTCAAATTTGGACTGCATTAATAAAACTAGATTATCTAAAGAAGTACATAGGATTTTTTCGATATCTCAATAATAAAAAAAGTTATAGCCTATTTTCGACGAGAAATTTTGCTCGAAAATCGTCCTTTAATTTCAAAAGCGTGCCTATTTTTTAAAAATCAATATTTTTTCAAATCCCTATGTACTTCTCTTCAAAATATCGTATTATTAACGAAAACACTCGGTATTTTTTTTCAGATCGACTTTGAAGAGCGTTCTGCTGCGTGCCGCGAACCACTGCAGAGGCAACAGTACCTGACGCGGGAGCTTCCACAGCGTCACCATGGGGCGTGAACATTTTTTTTTTATGTATCTTCAATAAACAACGAACAAAACAAAAATTTTTTTTTTCGAATATCTCTTTTTTTTCCCACAAAAAGAAATTCTTGAAAAATGGCAAAAAAACAGGGGGTCACAGTGGTGTTGTCCCTTAATACATTGCAATCCTGAGTGGAAAATTCAATCCGTTTGTGATGCGTCAAAGATCGGGGTCGGAGCCGTTCTTCTACATGTTTTTTTCAGACGGGTCGGAAAGACCGATTTCTTTTGCGTCAAGAGTGTTACGCGACGCAGAAAGGAATTTTAAGTTATCCACAGGGAAGCCTTGGCAATTTATTGGGCAGTTAGATTTTATCAGTACTTACTCGGGAATGAATTTGTGCTATGCTCGGATCACAAGCCGTTGCAAGCACTGTTTGGGGAAAACAAAGGTATTCCGCACATGGCGACAGGGAGGCTGCACGCCCAGTAAACCAGTCATGTAACGGCAATATAACGTGGAAGTTACAATTAATATCACAATGTTACACTTGTGTAGTATAACTGTTATGTAATATGGAAATAACACTGCAATGTTTCACTCGATACCTGTATGTCATATACATATAACGTACCATGGTAACATCATGGTTACATTACCAAAATGTATACCAGTCTCATAACATGTGTGTAACAATGTGAGTATAACATTGGTAATATTCAGGTTATGTAAACGTTGTGAAAGGGTATCATATTGCAGTTACATAACCAACATATTGTAACTGTTACATATAAGGTTGATAACAATGTGAATGTAACATTGGTAATATTCAGGTAATGTATATGTTATGAACTGTTGCAATATTGCAGTTGCATAACCAGTACTTGCAACAGTCGCATAACATTATTACACCCATGTGAGTATAACAATGGTAATACGTACATAATGTGAATATTCTAAAACGGCTAAATGTTGCAGTTACATAGCTAACATATCGTAAACGTTACATATTATACCTGTAACGATGTGAATATAATATTAATAATATTCAGGTTATGTAAATGTTATGAAATGTTGCAATATTGCAGTTGTATAGCCAGTACTTGCAACAGCCACATAACATTGTTACAACCATGTGAGTATAACCATGGTAATACGTACATAATGTGAATGTTCTAAAACAATATAATATTGCAGTTACATAACTAGTATATTGTAACTGTTACATATTATGCTTATAACGATGTGAATATAAAATTGGTAATATTCAGGTAACGTATATGTTATAAAAGTTGCAATATTGAATTTGTATAACCAGTACTTGCAACAGCCACCTAACATTATTACAACCATGTGAGTATAACAATGAGTATAGTTACATAGCCAACATATTGTAACCGTTACATATTATACCTGTAACGATGTAATTTTAATATTAATAATATTCAAGTTATGTAAATGATATGAAACGTTGCCGATTTTGTATGATTAAGGGCGGGTTTTTCCAACTTCTCGGTAAGCCTCTACCTGCCAGTTATCCTATGCTTGATAATGTATGTTAACATTAATATTAACTTACGCCGAAAACAATAAAAATTTTAAGATGTTTTTTTCAGCTCCATTATTGTATATAGCTATAAATCTTATTCTTTTACAACATTGTTTCAACTTTCTAAAATACGAAAAAATATTTTTTTAGAAGGCGCCAAAGTTGCGTCTTTGAAAATAATACCTGGTCCCATGGCCGACAGTTAATCTCAGGATTGGCAAGTCTGAGACAAAAAAATCCAAAAGCATTTTAAAGAGAAAGGTTTCGTACACAACAATTTACCACAGTTAATACAAAATCGATGAAAACAAAAAAATGGCGGATGTTTGACCAAAATTTGTGGAACGATGCGGTGTTGCCATATGTCTTCTTATTATAGGGGACAAATATTTTTTACGGAAAATTATTTCGTCTAAATTTCAATGCAAACCCTGGAGTGTTATAAGTTGCAACTTCAAAACCCATTATCTCCCAATCTAAATAGTCGACTGTTCTGAAATTTCACTCAAACATGCATAATGATATGAACAATGTCTCGTTAAAACTTGAACAAAATCTATAGAAACCAAGATTGCGCGCTCGTACTATCTTAAAGGCAAAAGATACATGGATTATATTTTTCGTTACATTTTTAGTAATTATTTGATTAGTACGATTATTGCGATTATATCGTATAGTATCTAATCGATCGGCAAAGTAAAAAACGATGTATAGTTCATCATAATTATTATAAAATAAAGAACTTTACTTTTCCATATATATATTATTTTGACTATTAATAATTTTTTATCCATTAAGAGACGCAATGGAAATATTTAAAATTACATTATGGCTTAATTATACTTTGAAATTTAGCAATATATTTAATAAAAAAGACTTCAAAGGTATTCATGAAGCAATAAAATGTATAAGGTCGAATATGATCAATAACTAATCATATTTTTACAGTAATTACGAACATAGCTTGGTGGAAAATTATAATTGAACCATAGTGTCAAATTATTTGTATTTTTAACATACATAACATAACATAACAATTGAAAACACTGTAATGTTGCATTTATACCAAATGTATTATAATTCGTGTTACCGTAATATTCGTTATCTCAGCTCTCACATAACCCTTCGCGTTAATACAACATTAAATTTACTTCAACTGTTACGTAAACATGCATGTGAATGTAACAAAACATTTACATAAACTGTTATCTAACCATTGATGTACTTGTAATATAACATTCATATCAACCATTAAATAACTGTTCAAGTTAATGTAATATTGCAGTTATATCAGCTGATAGGTAACAGCTAGGTTCACTGTTATATTACATTTTGAAATTGCGGTTATGTAACTGTTGTGCTACTTAATACAGTCCGCCCTCCGAATAAGAAACCAAAAGCCCCCAAGGGGAAGAGTTTTTCTTATATATCGCATATCCCCACCAGGCGCGCGCTCCGCGCTCGACACCTCGGTCTGTTTCTCTCACTCTTTTACGCATGCGATCCTCTCAACAAGAAACTCGCTCGAACGAGTTGCAACCTAGTATTCACATCGCCCATGCAAAAACGTTTTTGACTACGCGTGGACATTTATTTAGCGAATTTTTGTTTCACGTTAATATACAGACTATTGAATATTATTGTGTACTACTGTATCTGAATTACTATTAACTGTTATAAAATGACCGAAGCTGTAAAGAAGCGTAAGAGATCAGACTGTAGTATACAAGTCGAAGAAAATATTACAGAATCTGCGCCACAACGTGATCATACAAACACAGAGCTTTATGTCCATATTGTTTTATCCCATTTATATAAAAGAAGAAGTCAATATCCACGGTCTTACATACAGGTCTGGAAACGAAGCCAGATTTCAATGGAGTCGCGAGGCACCGTTACGAGCTTCACTTTTCATTCCGCTCGCCGTCACCGCCGTCGCTACTATCGGCGAGTACCTCCCACTCACGGTCTTCTGTGATCTCTCCCTTCGCCCCTTACCATGTCTTAGACCGTGCACCGTGCCATTTATTACTCCATTTTTTTATGACAACGTTCTCGATAACCTCTGTTTGCGTCAACGAGCATTTGTAGTTTGAAAAATATTCATAAAGTTGGCGAAGGTGGACCGTTGTTTCAGGGCTTCCTAAACTGGCGAACCAATAAATGTATTTGTATATTCAACATTCCATGTGTTGAGTATTTTTTTACTTTCGTCATCGAAAGAAACTCGGAATAAAATTCGAATAAAAATCCATTTTACTCGAAAAAGGTAATTATTTTTATTTATTTTTTAAATTTTTATATTGGTCTTCTTCCAGCCATACAGGATCTTCCCCTTTTTACAAGCCGCACTTCTATTCTCTTTCACAATCCCCCGTCCTTATTCCACAATTCTTTCTCATCTACCTCTATTCCCCCTTCGCCCCCCACGAAAAAGGTAATGTGCATTTCGGATCATCGAGAAGAGTGAGAGAGACGGACAGAAGCTGTTCTGCCTTGTCGCACACGTACACGCCGATAGCAATGCCCCGTAGTAGCGAAAATTGGAAACAAACGTGGGTTCGTTAACGGTGCCTACCCCCACCACGGTCGTTTCCAGACCTGTATGTAAGACCGTGTCAATATCTCTGAGGATTCATTTTCAATGGCAGAGTTCGACTCTCTCAAAAATATTCCACCGTCAGTTGAGTGCGTTGCGGATCAAAATAATACGCAACAAGACGAAAACGCTTTTCTTTACGTCTCGGAAACTTTTGCTGTTTTATGTGAAAATCTTTAAACTCCCTTATCTTTGTTTTTATTTTATATGAAATCATGTCAACACATATATGTATCTTTTTAATGAATACAAAAAATTTCTAATAAACTTGTAGATTTTTTGTTACATTCACACACACATACTCACGCACGCATGCACACATCAATTTACACTACACGTTCACTCTATCTTGCCCGAATAATCTCTCCCAGGCTGGTTGCTTAAGGGACAACACCACTGTGACGGCTTCAAAAAATCGATTTTTTGAAAACCATCTAGAAAAATCTAAAATACATTTAAGATTAAGATGCCGTTGGACCCAGGTGGAAAAAATAATTATTTTCGGAGATATTGAATATTTTGTGGAGCGGTGCAGCGCTCCGTGACGCTCGGGGTCTCGCGCAGCTGCGCGCCTCAGGGTCAGCAGGTATACCGGGCCTTTCCCAGGTCCTGCGGGTCTTTCCCAGGTATTCTTTTGTCTCCCTTCACAAAAACCGGCTATTGTTATAAATATAGTTTCGAAAAAAAGCCATAGGTGGCGATAATTGAAAAATTTTCAAGTCGTCAATCGTCAATCGTCGATATTGCAGCTGATATCGCGGTATTATTATTCAATGATGGCCTGAGAAGCCTCATGAAAGTTTTGGAGACGTTGGGGATAACTATCGGCCCAAATTGTTTCAATTTTTGCGTTGAAACCGACGTAGCGCGGATCGAGCTGGCGGAGCGCTCGCTTACAGACGCTGCAAAAGAGGCAAGAAGAGCCTCTACAAGTTCGAGAAAAGATGCTAGGGACAATGATTTGCTTCTTGAAGGCCAGCTATATGGTGCCGGCATCGCTGATTAAAGGTAAACATTTTTTTTTCAATTTGTCGCATAAATTAACAAACCTAAAACTTTGAACGCGTTTTTCTCAAAACCACTTTTTTGAGTGCGGCACGCAGCAGAACTCGAGCAATTTTTATCAGATCGACTTCAAATTTGGACTGCATCAATAAAACTAGATTATCTAAAGAAGTACATAGGATTTTTTTGATATCTCAATAATAAAAAAAGTTATAGCCTATTTTCGACGAGTAATTTTGCTCGAAAATCGTCCTTTAATTTCAAAAGCGTGCCTATTTTTTAAAAATCAATATTTTTTCAAATCCCTATGTACTTCTCTTCAAAATATCATATTATTAACGAAAACACTCGGTATTTTTTTTCAGATCGACTTTGAAGAGAGTTCTGCTGCGTGCCGCGAACCACTGCAGAGGCAACAGTACCTGACGCGGGAGCTTTCCCAGCGTCACCATGGGGCGTGAAAAATTTGAAAATTTTTTATTATGTATTTTCAATAAACAACGAACAAAGCAAAAAAAATTCGAATATCTCTTTTTTTCCCACAAAAAAAATTCTTGAAAAATGGCAAAAAAACAGGGGGTTACAGTGGTGTTGTCCCTTAACCAGAGGTTCCGCCTACAAAATTCTCGAGCTCGGAGTTCGAGTCGGAGTGGGGGAAGCGCTCGAGTGAGGAACAGGGGAAAGTTTCTTATTGCCGGGTTTCTTATCCGGAGGTCGGACTGTATATTACAGTTACATTACACGATGAACCAGTAACGTAACTGAAGTATAACGATTACATAAGATGGTACATAACCAGTAATACTTATGAGTAGGAAATAAGAACTTACACGTAAGTTGCATTTAATATTCGAGTAATATAACTTGTCACTTTCGTTAACGTTACCGTTACATTTTCGTTACATAGCAGTTGCATTGTACAACAAACAAGTAACATAACAAAAATGTAACGGTTACATCAAATATTACATAACGAGTAATACTCATGAGTGGGAAATAGCAACTTACATGTAAGTTGCATGTACTATCCGGTAAACATTACTCGTTATTTTCAGTTACTTTGCCGTTACATTTCCGGTACAGAACTGTGTTTACTAGGTAATATTCGAGTAATATAACTTGTTACTGTTGGTAATGTTATCGTTACATTTCCGTTACATAACTGTTGTATTGTACAACAAACAAGTAACATAACAAAAATGTAACGGTTACATAAAATATTACATAACGAGTAATACTCATGAGTGGGAAATAGCAACTTACATGTAAGTTGCATGTACTATCCGGTTAACATTACTCGTTATTTTCAGTTACTTTGCCGTTACATTGCCGGTACAGAACTGTTTACTGGGAGGTGGGCGCTTTTTTTAAGCGGTTTTAAGTACAAATTCGAATGCATTCGAGGAAAATTAAGTGGAGGAGCAGATGCGTTGTCAAGGTTACCTTTGAATGAAATCAACTCAGAGATCGAAAAAGGTGATTATTTCCATTTTATTGTAGAAGATCGCATTCCGATTTCAAGGGAAAGAATTAAAATAGAAGCGAGACGTGACACTGTACTTAGTAGAGTGTACAAGTATTGTCAGGATGGTTGGCCGAAAGAAATAGATGAGTCTCTAAAGTCGTATGCGAGGAGAGTGAACGAAATATCGGTGGAAAAAGACGTAGTGATGTGGGGTTATAGAGTCGTCATTCCCAAAAAATTGAGAACAATAATGTTAAACAAAATACATGGCTCGCATATGGGAATTGTTAAAATGAAGTCACTGGCACGACAGTACTTTTGGTGGCCAGGATTAGATAAGGAAATAGAAGAATACGTGAAAAGTTGCGCAGCGTGCGCATCAGCTGCTAAATTACCGGAGAAAGTACCGTTGGTTAAATTTCGCGAAGGGAAGATTTCTTTTGAACGAGTGCATATCGACTTTTTGGGCCCTTTTCGGGGGAAAACTTATTTTCTAATTGTAGACGCCTATTCAAAGCGACCGAAAGTTTTCAAAATGACTCAAACGGACTCAACCAGCCCGATAGAGAAGTTAAGAGAATGCTTCGCGAGATTTGGAATTCTAAGAATGATATTCTCCGATAACGGGAGGCAGTTTGTTTCGCCAGAATTTGAGCAGTTTTGTACAAAAAATGGTATAGTGCATAGAACCTCGGCGCCTTACCATCCAGCAACGAATGGCTTGGCGGAAAACGCCGTTGGTTCATTTAAGAGGGGTATAAAGAAAAGCGTTATTCGGTATAAACGACAAGGATATAAAAATGTCCACCTTTATAAATAGATATTTATTGACGTACAGAAATGTAACTCATTCGACAACCGGGGAGACCCCTGCAATATTGATGATCGGCAGAATGACGAGACTCGATAGTATTAAGATTTCGAAGGTGGAAAAGGAAAGAGAGAAACAAATTAGAAATTTTCGAGGTAAAAGAGAGGTTTCTTTTGAGATAAGAGAAATCGTATATGCGCGTAATTATAGAAATGTGGACAAACAAACATGGTGCAGAGCGAAAATTGTAAATTGACTGGGCGAACGGATGTATGTATGTGTGGCAGAAGGAAATTGTAAACCCGAGTGGAGGAGACATGTTATCCATTTATTGTAAGCGGGTACGTTTTATGAAGAAGAGTTCGGCGAGAGTGTTATCACTGAGAGAGAGGATCGTACGCTGGAGCAAAAATGTGAATCCGAGCGTTCAAAGGTGGCACCAACGATGGTCCCGGAAGTGGTAAAAACAGGTGATTCAGCGTTGGAGGCGAAAAACGCAGTGAAATCACGGGAAAAGTTTAGTTCTTCAGAATTAGTAATTCGAACCGAGCCCAAGGAATCAGGGCCTGTTGACAAAGATTTAGGCGATCGAAAGCTAGTAAATCAGCGAGAGGAGCGTAAAAGTATTAGAAAAAGTACTAGTAAGCCTCGGACGGGAATGTAAGCCAGAGGCCGAAACGAACAATTAAACCCGTGATAAGGTTAAATTTGTACATCAGGAGAGAATGCTTGTAAATAATGTATAATTAATACGGTAAGGCTAAATTAAGCCATTGATCAATGCTATAGCAACGTAAGTAATTATGGCTATCGCAAAGGAAATAAAAAGCCGAAGGTTCAACCTGGGCAGATGAGTATTAAACTTGAAAGGGAGGAAGTGTGACGTATTAGCATTATAAATGTAAGGTTGACCACGTGCAAACAACCGTGTGTGTACGCATGCGAACCCGCCTAGTCAGGGATCAAGCCGGTAACGGCATTCGCTAAATAGCTACGCTTCTGTACACACGTTTAAATAAAGCACAAGGTTTACACGTCGTAGTAGAATTATTAATCCTGCGATATTATAATATGCAATACGGGACAACACAAAAACATTTATTTGCATACTATATTTCATACGTTCGATTCATTATTTTGTTGTTTTATTGATATACATTGTACTTTTATCATTTTCTCTAGAACCGCAAATCCGTTACAACATATCTATACAACCGCGCGAGCTATGAAATCGAAACTTCGCGCGGACTTGTCAACTTGACGCTAAAAGTCGTAATTTTTATCTTAAAAGAAAAAGATATTACATTGCAGGTATTAACATGCTCTACAAGTTTGATAATAGACATTTTCGATATCACGACAAAGGAGAAAATAGCAAAAAACAAGTTATAATCTCTTAATTTTGTACTTTCTCATTCGATATCTCAACAAAGATCAACAGTAGATGAAACATTCATATGACTTAAATTGTAGAGCGTAAAAAAAGCAACAAAAAGTATATAATAGCAATTTTCTAATCATGACGGAGCGCCGATTTATCGCAAAAAAAAAAACAAAGTTTACCCCTGAGAAGAGTATGCGGCTTCCGGATGGAGGCTGTGTTGAGGATCAGCGTTGTGCCGACGTTTCGCAAACGTTATACAGTCTGCATCATCAGGGCTGAGAGCTCCGATACTGAAGCTCTCGTGTCTCAGGTATTCCTTATATAGTTGCAGTCATCGTTCCAGATCGCTGCACCAGCCAATCAGATGTTTTAATTGATCAGCTGGTCAATTAAAAAAAACCGGGAGGATGGTGTGCCAAATAGGCCAAATAATTAACCAGCTGATCAATTAAAACATCTGATTGAAACAGTTCGGATCTACGTATTTGGTACCTTTCCTATTTTCCATCGGGGAAAGATAGTGAAGAGTACGAAAAAACGGGGTTCAGTTTTGCTTAAACTCTGTCTCCTACTCAACCCTTACCCAGCGGTCATCTAACGTACGTTTTTTCTTTTTCAATTTTGTTGGCGTTCAACCGGCTCCAACGAAAATAATATTAGATCGATTAGTTCGAGCTCCACATCCTATACTTTCACCAGATGCACTCATAGAAAGGCATAGTGTTAAAACATGCCGGGGAAACGTAAGTCTAATCTGTCAAAAAGTCCGAATAAATCTCGAGCTATAAAGATAGCTAGAAGTCAAGAGACGTCACCTCAAGTGGAGCTTAGAAGGCTTGAGCAGGCCAATCGTCAAGCGGCTCACAGAGGGGTTGAAACAACGAAGCAGTCGGACCATCGGCGTTAAAAAAAAAATCATGTCACGTCCCGCCGGGTCGCTGAGACATTGCAACAATCGCAAGCTCGCCGTGAAGAGCAAGCTCAGCCACAAACCAACTTGAGAGCTGCTGAAACGCCGGAGCAGTCTGACCATCGTCATCATCAGCACCTCATTCACCAGCACACTGATTACTTAGATCCCAGCGGGCTTGACTGTCGAGGAAACCGAAGCTCGCAGACGTGTCGTTGCTGAAAGGGTAACCCAGCGGTAGGAAGCGTTCGCTATGAACACGTGGATCGTTATTAATCACGCTGCTTTAAAATATGTACCGCCTCGCGACTATGGCGGTCATAGGCTTCTAAAAATGGAAAGGATGAGCGAAGCGTGTAGATTCTGCGGATCGCTGAAATGGAAAGAGAAAAAGGCTGGGATGTGTTGTTCTGGAGGTAGTCATTCCTCAACTAGACGAGACAGTTCAACTCTCGAAACAACTTTTCATATATGAAATGAAAGAATTACGTCGATTTCTGAATTGTATGAGGAAGTATCGTTGCTATTACACAATTAAAGCTGCGTCTTATTTATATAAAGATATATAATTGGAGCTGTATTTAATTTATGTTTTACCACTGCGTTTGACTATCTCTTTCCTGTTCCCTTTAATTCTGACTACCCTAATAATATTACGGGAGACTACATTTTTTTCATCTTTTTAATTATCATATCAGTATTATTGAGTCTTTTGTTTTATTTTTTTGTTGTATTGAGGTTTCTTCTTGGGGACCGTCGATTTTTGAATCGTATGAGCAAGTATAATAGCTATTATATTGTTAAAGCTACGTATTGTTTATATAAAAGATATAATTTCCCCTTAATTATGACTACCCTAATATTACGGGAGAGTTGGCTATTTATAGCGTATGGCTATTTCTTCCACTTTTTAATTATGATATTACTCTCATTGACTTTTTATATTTCTTCTGATTTTGTTGTATTGAGGTTTCCTCTTAGGATTTCGTATGTGAACTGGAATGCATCTGTACGGCAATTTACATATATCGTGAATTTCGTGTGGGAGTTCTGATATTAGCTTTATAGTCTTTTCCATGTTGGTGAAGGTCAAAAGTCAAATACTGGTACATTTGCACAGACACATACAAAATAAACAAATTGACAGTATTATTGTATTGAAATCTGCACGAATATATTTCAATTTACAGTATACAACACATTCAAGGTATTTATCGTATCAAACCATGCGGCCCAGGGTTCGACTGGTTAGAAGCCTTCCAGAGTTGTGATGCAGTGAGAACAATGTGACTCCTTTTAGTTGCCTGTATCAGATCGCGTGGAGTCTGAACGATTTAAACCAGGCAGAAAGTGGCCGGCACTACGTAATGGCAGTTTAAAGAGTTCAAAAAATGAGACGCAACGTTCATTTTATTGTACGACGAGTGGCCACCTTAGTGTCGTCAGGTACATTCGCCTGCTTCGTCTGGCGAAACCCAAGTCCGGTCATACCTTCATATGGTGGTTGCATCGCCCTATCTTGAATGCACCGGATATGAAGAGAGACGACGATGCCCATTGTGTGAATGAATGTATCCTGCCCTCCGTGTTATGATATGAATAGATATTTGCATCTTATCATAAAACATCAAACAATAACTGGAAAACCGAATCCGGAGTTTTCCAGCGGATCAAAAAATCGTCTTGGCCGAATCGGTCAGATGTTATTTCGAAAGCTCAAACGATTCCGAACATGAGCGAAAACCGGAATCTTCAAGTCAAAATAGCAACATTGATTCCAAGAAAAACATTTTTTTTCTTCAGTTCAATGGAACAAAATCGAAGACAAATAATGGTTAAAACCATTTGGCGTACTTTTTAATGAAAGATTGAGAATTCAGCTAGAATTTCATTATTAGTCAGCGTAGTTATGGTGGCAGCAAATTGACGATTTTTCATAAGAAACTGTGGTAAATTGCCTAGAATGTAATATTTTTTCATCGACAACGATGTGCTGGAACCTATGGAAATTTTGCAGCCGAACTTTTATTGCACTTCTCTACATATAAAGAAAGATCAGTATACCTTAACATTTATCGGTGGCATCACTAGTCGACCCTTCTGAATCTGACTTACGTCATGTATTATGACAGAAATATGACAATACACAAAAGAGATAGCATCGTTCTCTTGAATCTGGGGAGAAACTTTGTCGCAACTCGTGGGCGACGGCAGATGTATATTTATTGATTGATTACATCCATGAATCTTACAATCGCCGGCAAAAAAGAAATTAATACTATGTATACCAATTTCTTCTTTAATACGATTGGAGCGTTTCACAGTTTGTACGACATTCGTGCAACGAGAAACGAGAATTCACATTTCCATAGGTATAATATTTGATAAAAAGCAAATAACCGGTATCATCGAAATCGTGTCTGTAATTATCACTCGCTACTCCTTATGCACTGTCGCAAGACTATGCATTTTCCACAATTTACACTCCTTTTCTTTGTGTTTCCGTTATTTAAAAATGACAAATTCTCGTAAAAGTTATTATATTTGAAATGGTCTTTTTCCTCTTTTTTTTCTCAAAGGTACAGCAACATTCTAATGCAAACATAATAGGCATGATTTTATGAACAAAATCATTGGATATAATTATCCATTGATGTAGCGAGAGGCTAGAAGGTAAAAGCTGACTCGCATGCTGCCTTAAAACGGACTTCGTCACGATCGAAAAAAAAGTTCGTTTATTCTCTTAATTCCCTAGGAAGGAGTAAATATGAAAATTCCCGAGCTCAGGATTCTTGGAAATATTTTAACTTGGTATCAACGGCATGACATTCGTGGGAGTACTGAATTTCAAAATTCGCATTTGAAAAAAAAAATGATCTCTCACAAATCTGAGGATTCGGGTAGTTCTTGTTATCCGCAAATTGGTTGCCTCGATCTATATTTAAATTGTATCGCTTATAGGTCCGTGTAATTACTTGGATGAAATAGTATTTTCCTTGAGTTACATCGCCACGTCTATTGCAGTCTATCGGGCCGTGTCTACCACTGATCGGAGGAGGTGTATCTATCGAAGACCTCGAAATACTCGATATTCTTCAAGAACGTTTGTAATCTGCTTGTAGTCTTGAGATCATTTAACGCCCGCCTTTAAAGTTGGAGGAGCCAAAATTATTTGGTCTCTGCTGTTGGGAAAATCCGGAATAGTTTTGGGGGCGCCAGTTGTTCGTGCCAAAATTGTTGTTGCCCTGCCAATTGCCGGAGGGCCCGGACTTTGTTGTGTCATTCGGCGTCATCCAGCCTTGCTCGTTGTTGCTCTGATTGCCCATGCCTGGCCAATAAGGTTTGGACATGTTCATGGACATTGAAGTATTATTTTGCCAATTGTCGTTCGATTTGTTGGACCAGTTCTGATCCCTTTTCTCGTCTCTGCCCCAATTCGAGGTCGAAGGTTGATCCGGCTGTTGCCATCGAGATTTACCACTCATATCGTCGCTCCATGGATCTTTTGCGTCATCCGGAAGATCCATCCAATCGCTGTCGCCTTTATTGCCAGGATTTCTCCAGTTGTCTCCGCGATTGTTCGACTGACCGTAATTATCGTTGCCTCGTGCGTTCCAACGATCGCCGCTCGAACCTTGAGCGTTGTTTCCGCTTCCCCACTGCCTCTCCGTTGTTGTCGGCTTCATCGATAACTGCTGAGCATTCCAAATGTCACCTCCGCCGCTCATCCACATTCCCTCTTTACCCTCGCCGCCACGTTTATTCTGATTGACATTTTGCTGTCGCATTTGCTGCTCGTTGTTCGTTGAGAGATCGTTCCAATTTTGGGAGTTTTGTAATTTGCCGGTGGACCAGCGTCTGCCGGGCATATCACTCTCGGCGGGAGCATTGTGTTGCTGTTGCATCTGCATCTGCTGGCGTTGATTCCAGTTGGCCTGAGGGCGGGACGAGCCTCCTCTGTTCGAGTCCCAAGCATTATCGGGAAATCTTTTTGGTGGTGACGTGGAACGACCGCTCGAAGTATTTTCGCGTCTAGGCGGCGAGTTTCCGCGTCGAGTTGCGTCAGAGCTCTGCTGTTGTCTACTTTGTTGCGTAGCAACCGGACGTCTCTGAAATATTTCCGAATACGGATTATTATTCCGTGGTGGCGAGACTCGGGCCGACGTTGGCGGTGGTTGCCGACGAGACGGCGGTGAGGGCTGCTGCTGTCGTTTGTTGTCATCCTGCTGCGAGTACGAGGATTGACTGTAACGTCTTGGAGGGGAAATCGCATCCCGCGACGAGAGGAAAGGACGTTTCGGTGAAAGAGGTCGCGCGACCGATTCCATCAACGGAATCGGCGAATTTCCATTCGCATGCTGTTCGCGATTCTTTTCCAGCTCGTTTGATGATGAATTCCAACTGTTGCCCTCGTACTTTCTGTAATCGGGTCCTTGGAGACCCTGAGGAACACCGCGCTGCTGTTGTCCGTCACGTGACTCGATCGGATTCATACCGGCGGGCATAATCTTGGTGCGATCGATGGGCGTTCTATTGAATAACGGCATGGGCGGAGGCGGCACATTCCCACCAAATTCCGTATTCGGGGCGGTCACCATATCTTGACAACCCATATTCTGAACATAACGATCGCAAAACATCGTCGAGTTATTACCTCGATTGTCTTGACCCTGTGGCTGATAATTGTTCGGCGGCGGAGCTATTCTGTCCCAGATCGAACGGGGCAATTGAGTCTGGAGCTTGTTCGTTTGATCGATCACCATGTTCAGCATATTTTGCAATTGTTTCGCCGTATCAACATCCACCATGGGACCCTGTCCACCCCCCAATTTCTGTTGCGCCATACTCAAAAGCATTTGCTGGTTTTGAACTTGCTGCATGAGCCGAGGACCGGAAAGTCGAACTCGGAGATCTTTCCGATTTCCATTACTGCGCATTCGCTTCTCCGCGGGACCCTGATTGTCGTTTCCACCTTTAGGAGCGCCGCCGCCGCCGCCACCGCCGCCGACACCACCACCCCCTTGTTTTTGCGCCTCAATCATCGCCCAATGACGTTTACGCTTTTGGGCACCCGAGAGCCGCGGTCCTCGTCCCGTCTGGACCCTTGCCAAAGGATTCTTCTTCAGATTCGACGCAATCGCGGCTTTGTGCGATTTCGCGACCTTTACGGGTTTCAGCGGATCCGGACTGGCCGGACTCTCGTTCTTGGATTGCACTGGCGGAACAGTCTCAGACACTTTCTCAACGACTAATTTCTTAGCGGCATTTGATCGATCCAACGTCGCATCCTTCCCTCTTGGCGATGTCCTCGCTACTGATGACATTGGATTCTTTACCAAATTAGCCGCGACTGCAGTTTTTGCCACGTTCACCTGAGGATTTCTCACGACACCCGTAACAGTTCCGGGTATCATACCCCACATCGCCGGTCTTTGCTTCCTCGTTTTATTCCTTTTGGTGGCTCGATAGTTCGAGCGGCGATTGGCATTTGCAGCATTAGATTGGTTTTCACCTGGACCACCTTTCCCACCTGTTTTCTTCGCTTGAACCCCCGATGCATTCGCTTTGTTGTGATCCTTAGGATTTTTGGGCGGTGACTCTTTGCTCCCAAGACCAGCCCAAACTTTTACGTGATTCCAGAACCAAGGCTCCTCGATCTTTTGCAAGTTCAGACGATCCATTCGTATCACAACCTCAAAGTGAGGCCCAGTCGGCAGTGTGTCGACGAGTGTTGCGCGCAGAGGCATAAACGGTTTGCCAAGATCACCCTCGGCGGGCCGAGTAAGTTCCATTATCGCTCGGACCGACTGCTTCGTCAGCGTGGTTATCATCACGACACGACGCAGTGACGGGATCTTTCGAAGTGCCGTCATCATCTCGATGTCTGCGTAATAGAAAAACAAATGTTACAAAACGCGAAAATTCCGTCGACTCGAACAATTACAAATTTCCGTTGGCAAACTTTACTTGGGGAATTGGAGAAAAAAGGCAAGGCTGGTTATTCGGAATCGGGGCTGAAACTCTAAAAGAGACTGCTTTTTCCGGCCTTTTTCACTAAGAAAGACCGCAACAATGGCGTCCGGGCGTATGGCCATTTTTAGCAAAACTAACCGAAACTCGACGGAAAAAACACGAACGAACTCAAACAAGCTATATAGGTGTCGGGTAGAGTTTCGAGGTGTCAAGTCTTGAATTTGACAGATTCATTTGGTTCCGAAAAAATATGTATTACGAAAAATGGCTATGCGTATATATATATGTATTTCTTTTAATATCAGGAGGCCGACGAGATCCATCGAACACTTGCAGGCCGAGCCCCACCTCTGAATGATTACCAAAACAAGTAGTGACCGCAAAGCACGTACCTCGTCCAAGTTTGGTGTTACCGTTCACGATCGCAGCTGCTTTTCCGTTTTTAAGAAGTGTCGGCATCTTGCTTATTAATTCGTTCGGCTGACCCATAATGAAAGACGCATTTTCCACTTTGTTCAATTCGCTTGTCATTTCAGCCTCCTCCACTTCGGACGGTGCATCGAGGCCAATTACCTTTTTGCATTTCTGTGCA
Source organism: Ophion obscuratus (assembly GCA_964007375.1). NCBI lineage: Eukaryota > Metazoa > Arthropoda > Insecta > Hymenoptera > Ichneumonidae > Ophion > Ophion obscuratus. The sequence continues at coordinate 55,825,943 of OZ023312.1, forward strand.
TACGAAAAAGTAATCAAAAGAACGGGCTTAAAGTTGGTGTTTGTAGTATAGGCGATAGACACCGCTAGTTTCGTCGGACGGATGATTCTTTGCTTCATTTACCTGTACAGTTGCACACAAAAGTGTCCAGCCAAAGATAATTTTATGATGGAGTAACGTTTAAGGGATGCAAAATAGAAACACTAATATATCATCGTAAAGTTCTTTTATTATGCAATCGAAACGTGTTATTGAAAATTATATATAACTATTCATCATTATTGAAAACGGTAATAAATGTAAGATTTTCATCAATACTTGGTAGCCTTGCCCTTCGAAGCTATCACGGCAGCATATCGGTGAGGCATCGATTCAATAAGTTTGATGATTCTATCTTGAGAGATATTTTTCCACTCTTCTTGAACTTTTCCCCACAAAGCAGCTTTATTAGCACAATGTTCAGTTCCTACTCTTAGTTTAACTCTTGCCATAAATGTTCTATGGGATTCAAGTCCGGAGATTGGCTCGGCCACTCTAAAATGCGAGTATTTTTCTTGCTAAAAACCTGCTGAAGGTACTGTGATCGATGTTTTGGATCATTATCTTTCTGAAAAATTCATCCTCGTGGCATACTGTGACGAGCATAAGGCAGCATCTCCTTTAATATAATATGTCTAAACATAGCAGAGTGCCTTCAATTTTGAAGATTGGACCGACGCCTTTCCAAGAGATTGCACCCCATAGCATAATGCTACCTCCACCGTGTTTGACAGTTGGTGTTTGATATCGCGAATCATGTCTAGCTTCTTTTGGTCGTCGAACGTACCTTCTCCCGTTATTTCCAAACAAATTAATTTTAGTTTTGTCTGAGAATAACACTTTTTTCCAATCATCAACAGTCCAGCTCTGGTATTTTTGCGCGAATTCTAATCTGGCCTTCTTATTTTTTTTTACTCATGAGTGGTTTTTTAACTCCGACACGTCCAAAAAGTCCGACTTCTGTCAGTCTACGTGAAACAGTACTTTGGCTAATGTCAACCAAATTTTCTTCGCGTAATTCACGTACGATTATTGCAGCATTCTTTTTTACGTCTCCGACAGCTTTCCTTTTGATCACTTTGTCGACACGATTAGTCGTTTTCCTAGGTCTCCCAGGACAGTACTTTTCTTCTAGAGTATCTGTAGTCTTGAATTTATTTATTTTTTATTTTTTTATTGGTTTTTTCCTTAGGTACACGCTTTTCGCGTTTGTTACCTATTCTTCCCCACATTATGACCGTTCTTTCCTTTACTGTTTACTCCTTTTTTCTCCATCTTTCTCTCTGTTCCCCCCTCTTGCGGCCGCAGCCGACTTCCCCCTCCGTATTATATTCATCATGACATTTTCTGTCATGGGTATAGGGAAACTGCGGAAAACCTATACCAATACAGCCGGTCATCGAGTTCGTCCCCCGTCGTGGAACTAGTCTTATTTCGCCGCGAAATGCCGAAGAAAAACATTTCACGACGAAATGTACGCGACCGGGATTTGAACCCGGGACCTCCCGGTCCGCTGGTTTAGTGGCGAGCACGCTAACTACTAGACCACCGCACCGGTTGCATTTATTTATTATATCGTTAATAGTCGATTTTACAATCACCAACATTTTTGCCATTTCACCTGAAATTTTTCCTTCGTTGTGCAAAATGATAATTACTTTACGTATATCTAAAGACGTGCGTTTCGACATCTTGACTGAGTGTTACTGATCGTACAATGCAAAAGCAACAGAGCTCTCAAGGTTTACATGATTTCACGACTGATAACGTAAACAAAGCGAAGCGAATTATATCTTCTTGGAATTTGGCCGGACATTTATGAAGCAGCAAAACGTGTTATTTTTCTTACAAATAATTGTTAATCGTTATAAACAATTTTTGAATTACATATTTTGATTGCATAATAAAATAACTTTACGATGATATATTTGTGTTTCCATTTTGCATCTATTCAACGTTACTTAATCGTAGAATTATCTTTTGCATGCAACTGCATACACCCTTAGCCAATAATATAAAGCAACTTGTAATTTTTCGATCCGGACGAAAAATCGAATATTTCAACGAAAAAAATCGTAAACCAAATTATCAAACGGCATAAAATCAGCTTCATTTTGCTTTTTCATGTTTTTTGGCAATTTTTTCTCTACCCGGTACGTCATTTTGAAAATGCCAGTTTTTCACGATTTTCGCACTTTGCAGAATCGCGTGCTGGACTTAGAAAAAATAGTAATCTCACCATTTAGTGATAAGATCTTTGAAAATGAAACCGCTGATTTATTTTCGTTTGTAAAAAAACAAATTTTGCGATATTTTTTTCGCAGAGTAATTTTGTTCTTTGGTGAAAAAAAAAATGGCAGGTTACCGAAAAGACGGCATCGTGCGGCATAACGTGAAAACTATGAGATTTAGAACATTTAGTCTAAGGAGTAAAAGTTGGATTTTGTTATTTTGGAGTCTCTAAATGTTTTATCATTTTTTTCCCAAAATTTCTCCGTATCGCTAGTTTCGGTTGATAGTCGACGATTTGTCTCATTCGTTTATTCCCGTTACTTAGAAACAAAGATGTTTTGATGAAAATATCATGAGAAGAAAAGGTACATACACCTTTGGCCACAAGTATTAGGCACCCTTATAAAATATTGATATTTTAGAAACTACATAAAGCTATTACAATTCCGTCGAACTATAGCTAAGATGGCATCATCAAATATAAAATTAAACAATAGCAAATCTCTTTTGGTGAATTACAAAACATCTGGATCGTAAACACGCTAAACCAGTGCGTTTTTTAAATTTGGACAAAACATTATACCAGTCTTCATTTGCTAATCTCAGAGTGGAGGAGCCCTTTTCTCCGATTTCATTAGTAATATTCGATTCCGCCCAAGAGTGGTTATTTTATTTTTCCCGATCATCTGCGATTCGACAGACTGTCAGTTTTCATTCGTTAAATTCCATATAAGCTCGGAACGTCATTGGATTCGTACGACCTACAAATTAAATAATGTATCTTTTCTTCTCTTGATATTTTTATTAAAACATCTTTGTTTCAAAGAAACAGCAATAAATTAATGAGAAAATACAACCTTTTACTCGTTAGACTAAATATTCCAAACCTCATGGTTTTCAAGTTACGCCGCACTTTTCGGAAACCTGCCATTTTTCAAGACAAAACTAAACTACTATGCGAAAAAAAATCGCAAAATTATTTTTTTTTAAAGAAACTACAGCTAACGCTTTCCTTTTCAAAGACCTTATCACGAAATGGTAAGATTACTATCTTTTCGAAGTCCAGCACGCGATTCTGCAAAGCGCGAAATTCCTGAAGAACCGGCATTTTCAAAATGTCGCACCGGGTACAAAAAAAAATCGCATAAATCAAAAAGCGAAATGAAGGTGGTTTTATCATCTTCAAATCGCCGTTTGGTAAATCGATTTACGATTTTTTTTCGCTGAGATATTCGATTTTTCTTCCGGATAGAAAAATTACAGGATGCTTTATACTTTTGGCCAAGGGCGTATAGGTATGTGTATGAAAATGAATAAAGCGTTACGAAGCGTGAATCTTCGTCTTTGAAAATCGTCGTTAAAAAAACAATCGCATTTCTTTATACCTTTATTGTTCGTTGAACATCAAAAAAGCCACATATATGACGTCATCATTTTTTTGCTGATTTTTAACCCCCTCTGAAATCATCCTATCGTCATAATACAAAAGACCCCCACCCCCCTCTCTAAGAAAAAGACGTCATTTCGTACTGAATTTATGGAGTGGAAAGAAAGCATATTTGACGGGTAGTGCCACCGCCAGCGCCGCGTATCAAACATCTACTCTTTCGCTCGAAGATTTACAAGCTCAATAGGATCAATTATAAATAATGACTACGATGTGAGATAACTTAAGATTTGGGGGTAATGTCATTTTCTATGAGTCCCCCCCCCCCCCCCCCCCTCCTGCGTCCTGTTACCATCATTCAACGATCAGACCCCAAAGCAGAAATCGTGTCAAATTTCGCAATTTTAAGGTTGTGCACGGGGAATAAATATTCTTTTCTTCTTTCAAGAATCGCTTCGGCATTTTTAACGATCATATATTTCACTTCAAATTTATCTTTCAGCGAACTTTGTACGATATTTTTCGACTGAGTTGTCGACTGCCAAAATAAAAGCTGCCTATGTTAACTTAAAACCGTCGGAAGTCGAGTCAAAAATGCCGCATAGCATCCATCAGCAGAGCGTTAGAACACATTTCTTTAACAGATTTTCTGTTATCATGAAACGAGAATTAAAAAATGTGTAAATGCCAGAATTTTAAACTTTTAAAAGGTAAAAAATGGCGTAAGTACAAGAAGATCTCTCTGATGTTTTATGTAAATGTGCAGTCATACACCTGGCTTTTGACTTTCCTCGTACCCCAAGTTTACAGAAATTTGCAATTTTTTATACCTCTGCGTTTTCGTACGGAATGCAAAGTTGCGTTAAACGACATGAAAATTCGATAAGTACCGCTGGCATTTGCGTACAAGGTAGGCAAACGGCATGGTACGTGAAGGACGTATCCTTACCTTTGAATACCGCAGATGCTAGCAGCACTTTTCGAATTTTCATGCTATTCAACGGATTGCCAATTTGAGCTAGGATACATAAAAAACGTTTTCGAAACCGCTAAAGCAACTTTTACTTTTTGCTATTCAACGAACAATAACCTAATTTGAAAGAAATGCGAACTATTCTATTCCATCATTATATTCCGCAGAGATAAAGCTATTTAAAAAAGACGAAATATTTGCGAAAAAAGTGATTAATCATTTGCCATTATTCGTTATTTAATTCATTACTACTAATGCCACTACTCGTCATTTAATTTATACTATTTTTCTATTACACATTTTTCTTCATATAATGCAAATGGAAATGTTTCGTATTTTCGCGTACACTCGAGAATGTCATCGCGTATGGAAAGACTATATATAATTTGACTTACAGAAGCAACCATAAGGCCAATAAGACCGAGTCCACAGCCGACTTCCATGACCGTAATTTTTTGTAGCGGATTGAGCATATCACTGACCGCAGCGCCTAATTGTTCGACGCCAGATGCGTTGCACCAAAAATTAGTTTTTGGAGCAAGTTGAATCTTAATGCCTCCCACCGTCTCGTCGAGAGCCTCGGTACCGGCAAGGAATGTTATATTCGAAACGGTTCCACCGCCGCTCCTGCAATCATTCAATATTGTTGATATCATTGTGACGTTACATCCAGAAAATATGACGAACGGTCGAATATAGGAGTATTATCGCACAATGACATTTCGTATTGATTTGCAGTGTAGCGAATCAAGTCACCTTTCGTAGTCTTTCGACCGAAAGCAGACAGGGAAATAACATTTTTTAACTAAAATTCGTCCCATTCTAACCTGTTTAATTATTCTTTAAACCCACGTTTAACCCTCCACATATTTTACTTCGAACCTTATAGTTCTAGAGTAGCAGCGCATTTTCGAAATACGCACGAATTTACGAGAGGTTGAATAACCTCGCGGAAAAAACCAAAAGAATATGTTTTAGCGGCGAATTGAAGGCAAATGCCGGCCCTTCGGAGCCCATCTACGAAAAAATGTCTACAGTCATTTTTTAAAAAGATTATACGCAAGTTTGTCATGGTAAACAAATAGCAGAAAAGAAAACAATAACCATGTTCAAGGTGATCTAGTCAGTAAAAAGGTGATAGAGAGTAAGAAAAAAGAAGCATAATGGAGTTTGGTTTCTAAACTTTCAAAAGCAATCTCGACAATCGCTATGCAACCTATTTCGCCGACATCGGTAATTGTTCGACCTCAGCGGAAATTTGTAAAATGGACCCACACTTCCCGCCGGTAGCGAATATGAGTAAAATATGAGCTTACTTGGAATCGATAGATTTGCAGTAGAGGGACTTGACATTGCAATCTTTTCCCGGTCCCGCCTCAAAGACCTGCTTCAACTTTTGCATCGTCGATTCACTGATTTTTTTGCCTGTCGCGAATACCATGAGTTCGTCCTTGCTGTTACTCCTAACGAGAAGCCAGAGCCAATTATGACCGCGATCAACCCATTTTCCAGTTGCGCCATTGGTCGTTTCCTTCGTAACCTCATGCACGACTTCTAGTGTCTCCACGGGGAGTTCCGTTTGTTCTTTGACCGGAAGTTCGGTTGATGCGACTTCGGTTTGAGATTTTTCGTCCACCGATGGTGGTGTCGTATCTGTCGGTGCCTCTTGATCGACAGTAGCCGGCGGTTCCTCGCCGGCAGATTGCTCGATGCTTTGGATGAAGTCCTCGAACACCTGCATTGCACGCGAATATCATTATCGTCTGTGATGCATTTTTTCACGTTACCGCGCTGCAGGTTTTTCCGAATTCTCGTCTTGAACACCAAACGAGCCGGCAAACGGATTTCTCCGTTGTGAAGGATTATTTCAGAACTGAGTGGCAGTGTAATATGAAGCATCTCGCAAAATTTGATTTGAAAATGAAAAAATCTTTTGCCTTTCTGTCATTTCTTTGCGTTTGTTAAACAACAATTGCAAGATCAGTGGATACGTTGCACGTGGTTTTGTTTGGGATATTGCTTGTCTCGATTATATTCGCTCACGCAACCTCGTTTACCACGTGCTCGAATCGCGCAGTTTCGCTCAGAAAGCAACGAACTACGGTCATTGTGAACACTCGCCTGAATGACAATGGGAAAATGGTATCTCTGGGCTTGATTTCTTCCTTGCTGCGATTTGAATTAGTTCGAGAGATCTTGTCAATGAAAGAGAGAAGAAACGTTCAATGTTCGTAGACGTTTGAAATTGAACAGGAAAGGCAACTTCTCGCAGTTTGCTGCCACAGGCCAAATTGCAGGCCGTGAAGTCCGAAATTTTTTCAACTTTTGCCACATTGCGCAGATACGATTGCGCGCAATTCCACAAAACGTCTCTGAAGCGTATAACGCTTTATTTTCAGCTTTTTCACGAATGGAGATTTTTCGAAAATAAGGCGACGTTCCGGTGGTTCTTCTTATCGAATACAACACAGAGACTTATGAAAAGAGAGGCCGAGAGAAATAGAGAATCAAGTATCGAGATAAAGAAAGTGGCAATTTTTCAATGAATTCGATGCCATCTTCGATTTTCACCACCATGTTCGAGGTTTTTTACGATGGAAGGGCATCAATTAGGCCATTTTGTTGGTTTTAACCTCAAAACGTCCGTCAAGGAACTTTTGGACTGTCGCACAAATCTGCGAATCGGGCATACGTGCTCCCGGATATTTGACGGATTTTTCCATCGAATTTATCGTTTTGTTTCCTTATTCGGAACATCACATTTTTCGTCCCAGTATCCGCGTATACTCCCGTATACGAGCGAACGAGCAAGGTTCGTAAAAAGGAAGGGGGACGTGAAAATACTCGATTGTGATGTCACCGGGGATACGTGAGTTTTGCGCTCGTTAAAGGCGAAATCTCGCACGTCAGCCACGTCCAATCGCGTGATTTGCAAGTCCGAATGTACATTTTAAAATTGAGTGTCGAAGGCTCGGGACAGGCTTTTCTTTAGTTGCATGAACCAAGCCCGTGTGAGAAACCGCCGGGTAGAGCTTTCTACTCGACTCTTCGATTGCCTCATTTTTTCTTTTTCTTCCACAAAAACATACATATTGAATGGAGTGAAAAAATGTTTGAACAATGTCCATCCATTAGGCTCGTTGATAGTGTAGTATCGAGGATTTACCAGGCACGTAATTTTCCCAAGTTTTTTAAGGATATTTAGCGTGTACTTCCCGAAAATCAAATTTCACGAATCTTTCGATATACGTCGGTAACGAATTTGATAATAAGACCTTTATAAATGATTCGCTAAACACTTAACAATATATTTCAAGAGAAAAATCATTTAAATCACTACACAAAAATAGCGACTTTCCACTTCGTGTCGTTATTCTGGATTTTTCAAATCACAACAAAAAATGTTATTGAATAAATTTAGAAAGCACAAGATTACAGACAAAGACGTAAATTGCAATGCTGATAATTTTGTTCTCTTAAGGGTTTAACTATTCGAGGGCACACAGAGTTATGCTGAATTGATAATACTAATAATTACTATTATCGAAAGGCTAACTACATACAGCCATCAAGTTCAATAGATTTGGTTAAAAAAAAACATTTTTTTCAAGTGCATGGTTTTTTTATATCTGGATGTAGAAATCGCTCGGGGTCACCTCGACCCGATCTTCGTTTTAACATTCGCTATGAAAGCATGCGAGTTTCAGGCCCGTGTCAACTCAGTAAAAAATACTCTTCGCATAATAGAAACAAATATGTTGAGGTAAATAAGTATTTTTCATTTGATTTTGGAAAAATTTGAAGACTCATTTGTCATTGAGTTTGATGTTTGGTCGCACACGTTAAAGATCCTTGAAGAAGTGCTAAGCTGTGCAGTCGCATTAAAAAAGTGCAAAATTTGGCAACATTATTTTATCCAAATGCTTCTTAGTGGGCAACTATTCCATGAGCCCGTGTTTTAAAGTTTTTCAAAAATAAAGATCAGCCAGAAAAGTTCGTACTTTTTCGAGGCTCCTGGCACGGTCTGTACGCACCTAATGCGCACACACGTGTGTATAGTTTTTTTCTCTAATTCAAAAAACGAATGCAGTGTTGAATTGCATGTTTTCTTATTGTTTTTCGGTTTACGTAGCAAAAAGTAAGTGTACCTTGACAACACGCATTACAAAGGGTGGATATTGCGAGGCATTATCTGTATTAACACCCGATCCATCGGTTGGACCCAGCCGCCAGACTGTTTCTAATTTCTTGTTAACAGTCCCTTCAGCGCTGTCCTCCTCCTTGTTTGTTGACTCCTGTACAGTCTTTCTGCTGCCTAAACATGCCACATTATATTTTTATCATCGATCTGCTTATGATTGTTATTTACACCGTAATCTAACGCGATTATTCGTCGATATATCTTCTTTTATGTTTTTTTTTGTTTGTTGTTGTTGTACGACTACGGATCCCAGTTTCGGAATCTTAAGGTGAGCGTAGCGATTATCAATACTAAACGGTCGTTTTCCACCTAAAACATATTGAAAATAATGTTAAATACATGATTGGGATGTCTCGCGAAGGAAAATCTCTGTATTCGAGAAGAGATTTTTTTCTTCACAACGACAAATTGTGTATCAGGATTTTGGCGTGCCGCCAATTTTAATGGGGTACGAGCCAGTGACTAGTTGAGAGCTACAGTAAGAAAACTGTTATAATCATGAAAATGTAAGAACACGACAATCTACAATTGTGATTGTGCATGAGTGTTCTTTGAATCCATACGTATTACAATATCCGTAAAATATTTAGATAAAAGCAAATTAAAAAAAAAGATTACACCTGAAATCTGCAAGGTGTGTTCAACAATTTCATTGCGATAGTTTGATGATTGATTGTGAATAGGAAAACGCACTGATTAGCACACGAATATCACATATTCGTATATATTCGCGAACTGCCGTGCCTAACGCCACGAAATGACTTTGAGGGTTAGTACCACCAGATGAGCTGTTGAAAGATCTCGCTTCAACCATGTTGGGACAAAAACTGATTTGGGACGTTTGGGGTTGATTATTTTCTTCCCAACAAAACGCAAATCAATGCGTTTTGTTCGGAACGTACAATTTCCTCGTCAAAATATATACATAAAAGAGCATAGATAAATTTTTGGAAGTTTTATCAATACAGAATGCCGATATACTAGTAGTATGTCGGAAGCTATCTTTGTCGCTGAAACACTTGTGGTGGAATCTTTTCGATTTATAGAATTGTACAAAGAGCAAAATAGCAATGCGTTTTCTTAATGTACGTACAAAAAACAACCTTGGAGAAGTACCAAAGATTGTTCGAAATATTGAGAAGTCTGTTTTACAATTATCGTTTTGATGGACAATGGTTTTTTTCGAATGAATTGAAAGGTACCGCATTTCGTAAAAAAAAATCGAAGTTTGAAAAAGAACCCTTGAGGTTTAGTTTTGTATATCTCCATTGAAAAAAACCATGGTTGTTACGCATTATTGACTTAGAAATTCTTTGACTCTTCCCGGCTCTCCACATAGGCTTTTGCAAATATTTCAGGGATATTGATTCAAATAAAGAACCTACTTTTTTAAGATAAAATATATGACAATGTTAAATGTTAAATATTAAAATAACAATTAAAAAAATGTATAAACAGAAATTCGAAAAATAATGCATTAAAAGCAAATACAGCTGTTCTTTATTATAAAAAGAAAATTTTATGTCAGTGTCAATAAATAAAAAATAAATATAAACAGTTATTTACAATAATAATTGGGTGGTTGTCTATCGACAAATCAAATGCAAATGTATAGAGCTTTAGAATAAAGTAGTTTTTAGTTTGTGAAATTTTCAATGTTTGGCTCTGACATAACGTTTTTCTTGTTGTATATAATAAAAAATAATATAAATATTAAAAACATACAAAAATATCTATTTTTATACTTTCCAGTTGTTTTTTAAGTCGGTTTCATTTCTCGTAATTCTTGCAAAAAGTAAATTATTGAAAAATTTCAGATAATTTTCAAAATTTCCTGACTTTTCCGTGATTATTCCAGGAGGAAAGAAATTCCCTGAGTTTTCCCTGTTTTCCATATGCGCAACAGCCAGGAAAACGGCTCAGTACTTTGCTCCAAGTTTAATCCCAAAAAAGGTTTAGAAGACTGCTAGTGTGCCGCCATTTTGTATTACAACAATTCGTTTATACTTTTTCAGAAATATTTTAAGGAACCGGGTTTTCAATCTAATGCATTTTTTTGTTTAAATAAGTTTTTGGTCTAATTTTATGCTGTTATCCTTAAATCGATGGTCCCGACTGACCTGAATGTGGTCGACTTAAGATTTACTTTCTTTTTAGCATAAATTAAAAGAAATTTTTCAATAACAAAAAGAACTCAGCCGCCTCCCAACAATCAAGTACGTGTTCACACTACCTTAGCGATATCGATACAATTTTCGTAGAACGTGTGCGCGCCTGGTTATGCGTATTATATATATATATGTGCGGAAATAAGACCGAATTGACGAAGATTGGAAAAAGTCGCGAACGCATAGATCCATCACGTCGTGCAAGCTTCAACGACCGAGATCTCGTTCGTTCAACTGTTACTTGTTCGAGAAGGTCATTTCATGCGCCTTTTTCTGTTTGAAAGTAGGTGCTCGTTTACGAGCTCCGCAAATCGAAGTCGTGATTGTGGGACCACCGAAGGGGGACTTTGCTTTTTTATGTTTGTGCACAGCGCGCGTGTTCGGAATTTGTTGCGCTAAACTCGAGATCGACGGATCCATTTTGTTTGTGTGTGTGGTAGGGGGAACGGGTCTGATACGTCTTTGCAACGCAGGGAAAAATCCGAATTTTTGTTCGATTTATCGTTTCTTTACTATCTTTTGGCTTGTGTGTGGTAGGGGGAACGGGTCTGATACGTCTTTGCGACGTAGGGAAAAATCTGAATTTTCGTTCGATTTATCGTTTCTTTACTATCTTTTGGCTTTTCTCTCTTCCTAAGGGAATTGTGTGCACTCTCGGCGAGAAATTCGTTGATGTTAGAAATCTCGGGATTCTCACACGCCCGGAGGATTGTTGGGTTTGAGACGTTTTGTCGGCGTCACGCGTGATAGAATCCTTCTTTTTTTTCTCACCCTTTAATAAGTGTAGTAAGAATGCTCTAATTCAAACGAAACTACGGTCAGTATGACAATTAAAAAATCAAGGGGAGTCGATTGAAAGACTCACAGATGAACTTCCAACGATTTGTATGCGGCTTGTCGAGAGGACAACGTCGTGGCGGATCGAGATGGTAGACCGAGGTCTCGTTAAGCTCCAACCAGGGCTTGTACGACGGATAAGACAATTTGAGGACGCGTGCCAACTTCGATAGTCTCTCCTTGAAGATGTCCATCTTGGCGTTCAGCTGTGGTGGAAAAAAAACTCGAATGAAAAATGACCCTCTTAGAATATACAGAGTGATAGGCACGTGGTTTGTGTGCGGTTCTGGCAATCTTCCGTGTTCAGGGGTCAGGCCACAGTAACGGGTATAAGATCAAGTGCGAATTTAACAATTTTTTTTCGCATGAAAAAGTAATTCACTCATAAACTGAATTACACATCTATTTAGTAGGAATATCAAGTGGTTAGAATATATATATATATATATATATGCGTGCGTGTGTGTGTATACACACGCACATATTTGTTTTCGATGTACAAAATGGCCGACTTCTAATATTTTCTTTTGTTATCTTTTTTTGTAGGCGCTCCGCGGCGTGAAATTTTGCATCCATAATTTTTTACCTAGAACAAAAAACAAAGATTCTCGTCAATCTACATTAGAATACCTAGAGACGTACGTATGGAATTTAAAAAATATTGTTTTATTCAAAAGTTGTAGGTATTTGAACTTAAGAAATTAATTTTCAGTAAAATTTTTCGCATGAAACTGCTCATAAAATGAAGATTTTTCGATTTATCAGAAATTTCGTACGTACTTCTCTGCGAAATGCGATAAGGAACATAACTTTTAAATTTGAAGTAAATCGAGTGAAAATTGTTGAAGTTATTTGTCACGTCAATTGGAAAAAAGCTGTTTAGAGAAAAACGCGATCAAAGTTTTCAGTACGGAAAAATCATTGATAAATTTTATATACCTTCAGTCAGCAATGCCTGCGCCATACAATTGGCCTTCCAAATTAACGTCCTGCTCGAGCAGGACGTTATCGATTTTTTTGAAATTTCTACAGTGGCCTTACCCCTTAAACAGCATTGGCCTAGGCCGGTAGACGGATGGGTGACCGTTCAGCCACCCACTGGCTTTTGCACACCTACTACCACACGGAACACAGTTTCACTGAGCTTCCAATGGTAAACACAACCAGGGGGCTGACACGCTGCACTACTCCTATGCATTAAAACGCTATACGTTTAGTCCGGATTTCTTTATTCTACTTCTGACCTCTCCTACTCTGGTGCTACTTATCACCTTAGAATATTCTTCTGTGCGGGCGCGATAACGACAAGCACAAAGTACACATTTTTAATTTCGACATTTGGACGTTAAGATGTTGTTTTTGCTGTTTTTGGATAACTAAAGGTACTAACCGCATTGTGGGACTAGTCATTCGGTATTGCTCTCCCAGTGTGTTGTACCCAGTGGCATCCCAGTAGTACCCTTCTCGTCCGCCAAAAGTGCAGTTCTATTTTTGCAACGTAGGTCTAACGTTGTTGGCATCATCAGAATTTTACTAATTCTGGTATCATAATAAAAATGTTATGTGTATTGGCGAATTACACACACACACACACACACACACACACACACACACACACACACACACACGCACGCACGCACGCACGCACGCACGCACGCACGCACGCACGCACGCACGCACGCACGCACGCACGCACGCACGCACGCACGCACGCACGCACGCACGCACGCACGCACGCACGCACGCACGCACGCACGCACGCACGCACGCACGCACGCACGCACGCACGCACGCACGCACGCACGCACGCACGCACGCAATCACATCCAGCAGCTATTTCGTAACAAAAGCAAACTCTAACAATTTGAAAAGATTGCAATATTCACAATTCAAATCCAGGTAGATCAATAATGGCGTCTATACTATTCTCGTTATTCATGTAGATTTATTTATACGCATTAACATTTCGCACTTTTTACGAAAAATTAAATTATAAGCTTTTATTCATAAATCATGTATTTACATTTTCAAAATGCTACACTTATATTATTTTCAAACTCATTTATATTACTCCCCAGCCACTGTGCATAACATCGCGCATGCCACTGCGCATACCACTGCGCATGTCACTGCGCATCCGTGGCGCCATTTTGTATTGGCGCAGCGCATTTGTAAATGGTGTTGTTTTTTTCCAATGTGACTCAATTAAAGACAATTTTAAACAATGGCTCGGAAAAACGAAGACAACACAATTTGGCTAATCGGCAAAGAAATTCCGAAAATAAGTACCCGTCATTTACCGTAAAATCGGAAAGTTTTGAGTTTGTTCTTTTACAAACATAACAGAGAAAAACTGACCATACGTCGAAGTGCACACGAAATGATGAAAGAAGTTTTCGAACAATGGAAATGTGCTGAAATTCCAACGCGTCGATTGAATAACGCAATCTTGAAATTAATAAAACTCCGTCTAGTCTGGAAAAAAACTTTTAAAAAATCGGGTTAAAAAGAATTTGCCGTCATAACGGAGAAATAATCGAAACGTGTGATAGCAAAAATAATCGCTCAAGTTCGTTAACATTTTGGGCAGAACGAAAATGTGCAACGTTGAACAGTTTGTCCAAATCTCTCTTAAATTTACGCTCCTTCAATATTTCTGACGGCAAATTCTTTTTAACCCGATGTTTGAAAGTTTTTTCCAGACTAGATGGAATTTTATTAATTTCACGATTGCGTTATTCAATCGACGCGTTGGAATTTCAGCACATTTCCATTGTTCGAAAAATTCTTTCATCGTTTCGTGTGCACTTCGACGTATGGTCAGTTTTTCTCTCTTATGTTTGTAAAAGAACAAACTCAAAACTTTCCGATTTGACGGTAAATGACGGGTACCTATTTTCGGAATTTTCTTGCCGATTAGCCAAATTATGTTGTCTTCGTTTTTCCGAGTCATTGTTTAAAATTGTCTTTACTTAAGTCACATTGAAAAAAAACAACACCACTTACAAATGCGCTGCGCCAATACAAAATGGCGCCACGGATGCGCAGTGGCATGCGCGATGTTATGCACAGTGGCTGGGAAGAAATATAAATGAGTTTGAAGATAATATAAGTGTAGCATTTTGAAAATGTAAATACATGATTTATGAATAAAAGCTTATAATTTAATTTTTCGTAAAAAGTGCGAAATGTTAATGCGTATAAATAAATCTACATGAATAACGAGAGTAGTATAGACGCCATTATTGATCTACCTGGATTTGAATTGTGAATATTGCAATCTTTTCAAATTGTTAGAGTTTGTTTTTGTTACGAAATAGCTGCTGGATGTGATTTTTATCCGTAATCCGAAGCCATGACTAGGCTTAAATGCAATACGTTCGTTAAAAAAAATTCAAATACAAAAAAGTCGAGATAGCCACCTCTAAAAATTGAGTGACCGCGCCCATCTTTTTAGAGAAATTTTCTTTTATTAGTGCCCAACAATAGCACGAGAATCCTGAAGGAAAAAAAAAATAATTTTTTTTTGAATCAGTTTAGCGTATATACACTACCGGCGGAAAGTTTCCGGACAAGAGTTGGAAAAAGTGCCCGAACGGTTCCTTATGCCATTTCGCCGGTAGTTGGGCTAGGCCAATTTGACCAACGGCATTTTAAAGAGGGGGGATTTACCTACATTATGGCTTATCAAAAAAAAAATTACGATTTTTTTTACACTTGGCACCCAGCTTTGAAAACGACAATTTTTTGTCGTTTTTTTGTTGTTTTGTGAGTGGACCCCGTTTACAGTAATATCTTTTTTATGCATTTCTCCTATTAAAATCATAAAAGGGGAAGCCTAAGCTTCAATTTCGTTTTGTAGAAAAAATTTTGCGATTTTTTTTTTCCCAAAAATATTTCGTTTTTTCGATAAAAATATACAATATGAAAATTACTCCGGAGTACGAAAACGACGAGGTTTACAACAAAACCTCAAGACGGTAAAAAGTTGCGTTACTTTTTGTTGAGTTCATGAGAATTTTTTCAGATTTTTTGCGAAATTTTTTTAGAATTTATTTCCGGTCGGAACTCGATTGATCTCAACACCATGATAATAATATAATTAATTTTTTTATTTACATATTATACTTTGGTCTCGTCGAAAAAACCTCCTCTCGCTGACAGCACGTTCTTAATCGTCGTAATTGAAATGTTTTTTTCACGACTTTCGACAAACTGCGCTTGGATGTTTGCCGCCGTGAGTTTTCGATTCCTTTTAGACACCACAATTATTGATTAGTCTTCCGCTTTGGAAGTAACAGGAGGCCTCCCGGAACGATTTTTATCGCGGTTCGATTGTGTCTCTCTGAAACGTTTTATAGCATCCCCAACGGTTGATTTGGGTATTTTCAATCGATTTGCAATGTAGCGAATTTTGAACCCTTCATTGCAAAGTGCAAGGATTGATGCACGCTTTTTGATGTTTATATTGGGTCGACGACCCATTTTCTTCTTAAAAAAAAAAAAAAAAACTCTAATGAAGTCAAAAATTTTATTTAATTAACTGTCAATAAATTAATAGTTAAACACACTTCAAATTCAATATATTATTCGACACGATACGACGGGAAAATCTAACGCGAACGTTTTTTCGATGCTTGCCGAAGAAGTACTGAGTCGAAATAATTTTTGAATATTTTTTCATTGTAACACGTAAAGAGTGCGTGAACGTTTCTCCCACTGTTTGTAGAGTAGTAAAAAAAAAAATGTATCGCTCACCTATGCGACAAAGCGAACGCTCGACAATGCGAACCTCGCGAAAAAATAAACAAGGAACAAGGACAGACACTCCGTCGCGAGATTCGCTATGTTCGTTGACTACTCTACTTCGAAAACAAGAAGAAAACAAAGAGTGGGAGAAACGTCCACGCACTCTTTACGTGTTACAATGAAAAAATATTCAAAAATTATTTCGACTCAGTACTTCTTCGGCAAGCATCGAAAAAACGTTCGCGTTAGATTTTCCTGTCGTATCGTGTCGAATAATATATTGAATTTGAAGTGTGTTTAACTATTAATTTATTGACAGTTAATTAAATAACATTTTCGACTTCTTAGAGTTAATTTTATTTTTATTAAAAAAAAAAAAAAATGGGGCGTCGACCCAATTTAAGCATCGAAAAGCGTGCATCAATCCTTGCTCTTTGCAATGAAGGGTTCAAAATTCGCTACATTGCAAATCGATAGAAAATACCCAAATCAACCGTTGGGGATGCTATAAAACGCTTCAGAGAGACACAATCGAACCGCGATAAAAATCGTTCTGGGAGGCCTCCTGTTACTTCCAAAGCGGAAGACCAATCAATAATTGTGATGTCTAAAAGGACTCGAAAACTTACGGCGGCAAACATCCAATCGCAGTTTGTCGAAAGTCGTGGAAAAAACATTTCAATTACGACGATTAAACAACGCTTGCGCAGCGCACAATTATACGGAAGAGTCGTAACGAAAAAGCCACTCTTGCGCCGTGGAAACAAAAAGAAGCGATTGAATTGGGCACGCAAGCACAAGAATTGGACGATCGAAGATTGGAAACGGGTGTTATGGACCGACGAATCCAAATTTGAAATATTTGGAGGAAAACGTCGAGTTTTCGTTCGTCGCTCAGCTAACGAGAAAATGCATCCTGATTGCGTAATTCCAACCGTTAAACACGGCGGCGGTTCTGTAATGGTGTGGGGATCTTTTTCGTATGCTGGTGCGGGGGACCTCTACCGAGTCAAAGGAATCCTGGATCAAAAAGGATATCACGCGATTCTGAAAAACCACGCTGTTCCTTCTGGAAAGCGACTCATCGGAAGGGGGTTCGTTTTTCAACAAGACAACGACCCGAAACATACTTCAAAATTCTGCTCGAAGTACCTTGAAACGAAGCAAAAAAGTGGGGAGCTTCAAATAATGCAATGGCCTCCACAATCTCCCGATCTCAATCCCATAGAGCTGCTGTGGGATGAAATGGATCGGCAAGTGCGCAAGGTCACGCATTCATCCGCCGAAAAGCTATGGGAATCCCTACAAAAATCATGGAAAGAAACACCCCGAGAGACATTCGAAAAATTTGTGGAGAGGATGCCGCGTGTGGTAAAGAGCGTGCTGTCAGCGAGAGGAGGTTTTTTCGACGAGACCAAAGTATAATATGTAAATAAAAAAATTAATAATATTAGTATCATGGTGTTGAGATCAATCGAGTTCCGACCGGAAATAAATTTAAAAAAAATTTCGCAAAAAAAATCTGAAAAAATTCTCATGAACTTAACAAAAAGTAACGCAACTTTTTACCGCCTTGAGGTTTTGTTGTAAATCTCGTCGTTTTCGTACTCCGGAGCAATTTTCATATTGTATATTTTTATCGAAAAAACGAAATATTTTGGGAAAAAAAAATCGCAAAAATTTTTCTGCAAAACGAAATTGACGCTTAGGCTTCCCCTTTTATGATTTTAATAGGAGAAATGCATAAAAAAGATTTTTACTGTAAACGGGGTCCACTCACAAAACAACCCAAACAAAACAACAACAAAAACGACAAAAAATTGTCGTTTTCAAAACTGGGTGCCAAGTGTAAAAAAAATCGTAAAATTTTTTTTGATAAGCCAAAATGTAGGTAAATCCCCCCTCTTTAAAATGCCGTTGGTCTAATTGGTCTAGCCCAACTACCGGCGAAATGGCATAAAGAACCGTTCGGGCACTTTTTCCAACTCTTGTCCAGAAACTTTCCGCCGGTAGTGTATATATATTTTTTAGCTTCCATCTGTACAGGGTCCTTCCTCCTTAATACATTCCCCACCATATTCCACTTTATATCCCCACCTTGCAGCCGCAGTCGACTTCCCCCTCTATATCGCATTCATCATGACATTTCTGCCATGGGTATAGGGAAACTGTCAAAAAACCTATTCCAATACAGCCGGCCCCAGATTTGCTTTCCAGTTTCGGAGCTAGTCGCGTTTCGTCTAGAAATACATGAGAGGCTACAGTCATACACATATGACACACACACATACCAGTCCATGTGCGCGACATCCGTGTAGAACGGGAATTACATCACACCCATATTAATTTTTCTCTGCGACTACGAGACTGCGACTTGAACCCGCAACCTCCCGGTATACTGGTTTAGAGGCAAGCACGCTTACCACTAGACCAGCACACCGTTCTTATATATATATGTGTATATATATATATATATATATATATATATATATATATATATGTATGTATGTATGTATATATATATATATATATATCTGCAGCACCCAAGTTTCTTAGGTGATAAGTAGCGCCACGAGTGGAAGAGTGTAACACTAATAAATCCAGACATTTTGCACCGCGAAAATACCAAACGGTGTCATACCCCTGAACATAATTAACAACTCGGTACAAATAAAGGAAACATAAAAACCTGTAAGGGTATATGATAGATTGAAAGAAAATAATTCTCCAAAATGTGGCTCAAATTGGATTTTGGACAGATGTTAACATTGCTGATACGTGCCTTTTCCTCGTACCATGCATGTTCGGGTGAAATTATCTCCACCACGGAATCGGTTTCTTTGGCATCGTCAACATTTTCCTCGATCATTTTTACATCACCATCCTTGTCCTCAGGAAAACCCACATCCGACGCTTCCAGGCATATTGCATCTTCGTCAATAGAGTCTCCTTGACAAGGTTCGGGCTGATCCATCTCCACATCGGCAGTAAAGTCAGGTTCCGCAGATTTTGCAGGCTCCCTCGGTATCATGGTTACATCTATTTTTTCTTCAGCTATCGGCACAGGCTGCTCGCCGCCGATACTTGCCAAAGCGGTTCCAACCTCTGCCGCTGGCTCCGTTTTCTCGTCATTGTCCATTTGCTTGTCTGCCTCCATTGGGACGACAACCGGATCTTCCTCACCGGTACACTCGTCGACAACTTCGTAATCTCCCTCGTCAAACATCACTTCTTCTGAGTCTTCTGCAGCATGGGAGAAAAGTCATTAGCTTGCAAAATGGACATCTATTGATATACTAAGATAAACGTTGAAGGGTACTAATTTTTTATTCACCGCAGATACGATAGAAAAAAAGGAATATGTACACGGTAGTTAAGAGAAAGACAATCGAATAAACTTAAGCTGAACAAGTTTGTACGTTTTCAGACGTCCTCCGCGGCTCATTGTTGGACACTTTGGCCAAACTAAAAATACGTACGATTAGCGATCAATTCTGCCCCACTAGAACAAGCGTTCCAACGAATATGACGTTTTTAAAGACAAACGGGAATGAAAATAATATTAAAGTAATCTCATACATTATTTTTGATTGGTACCGCGATAATACGTGAGTGGCTGTTGGTTCCGAAAGGGTTAATAATTGTATTTATAGTACAGCATGATGTTGAAATGCAAAAACTACGAAAGAAACGCGTGATCGGTAAGGGACGCGCGATTACGATTGCGTTTCGAGGGCCCCTTGAAGTACAATTGTAGCAAAAATCGAGCTTCGTATTCTCGTCAATTTTTACGGTTGTACGCTCTCGAGCAAGCACCTCCAGAATACTCATGAAAATGTTGCTGAAAGCGAGCTTACCCATTGTCACGCGTATCGTATTGCCGAAACAGTATTTCGCTTGAAAAATTCGAGAATGCGAATTGAGGAATGCCGCAACGGTAGCGAGGTGGAGCGACACGACCAACAAGACAAATGACGCCTTGCCTGAGACGACCAAGCCGCCACTCCCCCTCGGTCGCACTGCAAACCCCCTCGCGACACTTACTTTTTGTAAATTGAGTCACAACTGTGTGATACTTGGCAAACTACTTACCGAGAACACTCCAAAATTCGATAGAACGCTATATTGGTTTCTTCGAACAATACACGATTAGACGACTTTTCGCATACTATACGTTGAAGTCGCGAAGCGCACCGAATTGCGAAAAATGAAACAGTCGCGGCGTATAAATCGAAGGACGCCGCCTGATCAATTATGATGCGTATGAATGTACGGCGGAGGACGGCGGAGAAATAGCTCAGAATTGACCGTACGCTACGAGTCAACCAGCGCCATCTACTACTTCGATCGCAGCGCTGCCAACTCGCTATGCCTGCACAAAACCACGGTCTTATGGTCTTTGCACACTGCGCGTGATGAGCGACGGGCGATGAGCGATATCCAATGGGAGCTTCGCTCTCCTAGAGCGTTTCCGGAATACCTGAGCTCCCATTGGATATCGCTCATCGCTCAACGCAAATCGCGCGCAGTGTGCAGAGGCCATTACATACAGGTCTCTAGTGTTGTGAATTAACCAGTAAATTATAATATTTACCATTTTTACTGTTTATTTCCGGCTGTTTTAGCCAAGAACGCTCTACCAACTTTTAAAACGCAACTTTGAATTGAAACGAAAAAAATGCCTTGTACTCCCTTGAGCTAATTTCCTTCGCATACATTATATTTCAAACTTATAACGAAAACCACTGTGTTTTAACCAGAGATGGGCGTGGGCCATTACCCACGTAATGAAATTACATATCTAATTAATAATTACTTTCAGCGTTTGTAATGAAAAATCATTTAATTACAAATTTTCTCGATCGTTGGTCATTCGAATTTATTTAATTACAAATTACTTCAAGCGTTTATAATCAGAAATTATTTAATTAAACATTACTTCGAGCGTTTGTAATTAGAATTTATTTAATTACAAATTACCTCGAGCATTTGTCATTGAATTACTTTTGTAATTGAATTACATTTGTAATTGAATTACTTTTGTAATTTAATTACATTTGTAATTTAATTACTTTTGTAATTTAATTACTTTTGTAATTTAGACACCGGTGCGATGGTCTAGTGGTTCTCGTGCTCGCCACTAAACCATCGGACCGGGAGGTCCCGGGTTCGAATCCCAGTTGCGTACATTTTGCGAGAGGGGGGAACAGTCAGAAAGATGGAGAAAAAAGCAGTAAACAGTAGAGGAAAGAAACGGGCACAATGAGGAGAAAATAGGTAATAAACGCGATAACCGTGTACCTAAGGAAAAAAAATACTTTTGTAATTAAATTGCTTTTGTAATTCAATTACATTTGTAATTTGATTACTTTTGTAACAAAATGGACAGTAGAGCAAAACGGGCACCTCGGCTGAATATCGCAATTGTGGGAGAAACGGGCATCAAGCCTAAACATAATAATTTTGTTTTAAAGAGTTACGTGGGTTTCGAAGCCAACACACGCATATTTCTCTATTTAAAAATATAATATATAAATATTTTATTTAAAATGTTAAGCATATAAAAGAGCAACATTTCAACAATACTTAGACAAAATTTCATTCAAAAATTTGGGAAATTCAGCCGATGGGACCTGGTTTCCGGAAATCACTAAAAAACCGGTTGACATGCTTTCTAAACAACTGATGCACCGATCTTATTGAAATTTTTGACACTTCTTCAAAATAGCATTGACTAGTGATTGGACGAAGGATTAAAAAAAAATTGATATTTGAATTTTTGGCAGAGTTGTATGCAAAATAGTTCAATTTTTGGTACAGTTTACACTACGTATAGCCTTGTAGAATTAGTAGCAAGCTAAATTTAAAAAAAACCTTCATTCAATCACTAGTCAATGCTATTTTGAAGAAGTGTCAATAATTTCAATAAGATCGGTGCATCACTTGTTGAGAAATCGTGTCCACCGTTTTTCTAGGGGTTTCCGGAAACCAGGTCCCATCGGCTGAATTTTCTAAATTTTTGGATGAATTTTTTAAAAAATATTGTTGGAATATTGCTCTTCTATGTGCTTAGCATTTTGATTAAAAAATTCATATATTATTCTTTTTAAATAGAGAAAATATTTTTTTTTGCTTCGAAACTCACGTATTCCCTGAATTAATTTTGTTATCATATTCCGACGTATGCTGTATTGACGATAACACAAGAATGCAAAAAGATTAATAAAATAAAAAAAATTAATCGTCCATTTTACTGAATTCAAAAATGAATATAATTCAAAAATCAATATTTAGATTGTTTTGAAAATTTCGACAAAAATGATCTAATGCTATATCGAATACTATATTGAAATGTAATCTAACACTCGGGGATTTTGGGGTCACTGAATTCAAATCCCATATCAAATTTTATAAATTCTAAATGGCGGAACCAATATGGTGGATCAAAAAAGCTAAATGTTATTTCATTAAAACGAAATCTGTCACTCGAAAGTTATTGACGTCACAGGATCCCAAGTTAATGTAAATATTCGAAAATCAAAAGAGCTTTAAAACGTCTGCGAAGAATTGAAAAAATTGAACAAATGAGACATTCAAGAAAAAAATCAGAAAAATCTAACGATCGCGCCACCTTTACTAAACACAAATATAGTTTGGCTGAGTGGAAGAGATGGGAAGCACAAGTTTCATCCTAATCCGACAATTTTTGAGTTTTATAGAAACCATTTTGAAGTCGGTAAGTACAAATTCATTATTTGAATACGAAATTTGAATTCAGCAACCCCGAAACCCCCGCGCATAAGCTTTTATTTAAAAAAAATTAAATGTTGTTTTTTATCCGCCATTTTTAATTTTGAAAATTTAACTCCAGATGTGATTCACTGGTCTCAAAAACCGAAGTATACTCACTCTTGTCGAAATGCAACTATATTTTTAATTTGCATTCACGATATTGTATCGACCGTTGAAAATATTTAAAAAACTTAAGTTAGGTTTGAATTTACCGACCTTGAAAACAAAAGATACTTTTGTCGGAATCAAACGATTTTTCGAATTTTGCATCGGCTATATTCCACTATATCCGCCAAAAATTGAAATGTTCTTTCTTCCGATCCGTTAATTATATCCGTCATTTTGAATTTTCAAAATCTGATTTCAGATTTGGTTTAAACAACACCGAAAACCCCCTGAGGGTTAGCTTCTATTTAAAGAAAAAAAATGATGATATTTTTATCCGCCATGTTGGATCCGCTATTTCGAATTTTGAAAATCTGAGTTCAGGTTCGGATTTAGAGACCCTGAAAACCCCCGAGTATCAGCTTTTATTTAAAAAAAAAATATTGTTTTTTTGATCCGCCATTTTGAATTTCGACATACACGCGCACGTACGCATACACACACATGCACACATGCTTGCGAACACACATACACGCACTCGTAATGTTAGGCATTCACTCACCCAGGTAAGCACACAGTCACATATCTTCACTTAAAGACACGCACTTGGGTACAGATAGGGTAGTCCGCACCCTCGCATAGTCTCTTTAACATTTACTCCCGATCCGAATCATACGAATGTATCTACATTGCAAATATAATTAAATAGAAGCTGGAATTAAATTACAAATGTAATTCAATTACATTTGTATTTAAATTACAAATTCAATTCAATTACAAATGTAATTGGATTACAATTCTTATTTAATGCTCAATGTAATTCTTAATTTAACAGAGTCCAATTACCCATTAAGCGCGTAATGGGTAATTAAATCTTGTTTCAATTATCCATTACCAGCTTAATGTGCAATCAAATCGCGTTTCAACTATCCATTACCCATTCAATAAGTAATTACTGTGAGGTTCAATTACACATTACTGGGATAATCTATAATTGAATTTCACTCGATTACATTATTGCCCATCTCTGGTGTTAACATAGCAGAAAGAGATCTTTTTTGTTTCCCGTAAATATCTGATATTCAGAACAATCCTTGGACATGCGAAAAAATATATTTTTCGCATGTTCTTTCCCAAACAAGCTCATAACGGAGCATGTAAGTTCGGCTTCGTCGGTGTTTCATTTGGTCTGAACCGCTGTATTAATATCACACCAAAATTCCCTTACAATGGTTTATTTTCATAATTCATCACAAGTTTGAGTTAGATCGAAGTAGGTCAGGGAAACAAATAAGAAAAACTATAAATCAATCTAATATAATTACTTTAGAAAGTATCACTTGTTTGTCGTATATATTATTATATATAAATATACGTAGATATATATACATGTACATCGTTTGAGCTTTACACTTTCTTGTACGTTTCGAACTCAAGATTTATTTAAATATTTTTTAAACTCAAGGCTTTTTCGTATATCCTCCAAGCTTAAGACTTTTTTTATATTTCTTTCTACCTCGAATCCCTGAGACGGTCATATGTGGCACACTCGTTCTCGAGCTCTAGATCGTCGTTAACATCAGCCTGTTTCAATAAATGAAGATCATACTTTATCGCCGCCAACTTTTCAGTGTGATCTTTATCAAGTCGGTTTCGTTTGATTGTTTTTATATTTGCAAACGTGCTCCGATTTCGCTTACACGCAGCTGAAATTACTGGTAGGCTTAAGGGGAGGGTAGGGGTTTGCACTTTTGAAAAATCGATTTTTTTTGTCTTTTCTTATAATTAAACATTTCAAGAATATAATCCCAAAATTTCAAGTCAATCAGAGCAAAACTCTCGAAGCTATTGACTATTTAGTCCCGCTCCTCTAACACTGTAGTTCCGACTTCTCTAAACTGCAACGCGTTTTTCTCGAAACCACTTTTTCAAAGTCCGTGTTCACAGCCATTTAAAAACTACATGACCGATTTATTTTAAACTTGGTACATACTTTCTACATATAAAATACCGTCCTCATCGGTTAGTATGATATTTTTTCCACACCGAGGGGTTTTCCACCCCCAAAATGGCGGAATTTTTCATGAAAAATAGCACTTTTTACTTTACATGACCACCGAAAATAAAAAATAAAAATTATCAGAGACCGTTGGGTTTGATGATACTTTGACTAAATTTTAATGGTACTTGATTTCAGATAATTTCTAGCTGAGATACAGTGAACACCGCATATCGTGTTTTTCCAAAGGCGTTCTTGGAAAAGCTTTGTCATCGGCTTGTTTGTGGATATTTTCGCGTCAAAATTTCACGGAATGTTCTTCAAATAACACTTAATAATGTACAAAAGGTTTCAATAAATTGACTCTATCTATATAGATGAAAAAATTCGCCACAAAGTATTTTTTTCCACGGTGAAACCCCTACCCTCCTCTTAAAATAACGACAGCAATTTTGTGAGCTCGCGTCTCCCACAGAATCCTTTCCACCATGCTATTGAAGTCATTCGCCCACGGCTTCTCAAAATGAGGCGTTTGCCCAGATAGACGATTTTCCAACGAACGCACCTAAGTCAGTGAAAATCTTTGTCGAATCAAAGTTCACTATTCGTGCTTGTTTCGCAATCGTATAGAGAGCCTTTTGTTCTTCTGCCTCTTTGAGTTTTGAATGATACAGCTTTGGATTAAGCAAATGTGCCGCCAATTGAATGGGGTGAAGCAAAAAATCTTTGTGCTTCTCGTACCTTTTTTTAAATTGCTTTTTTTCTTCTGTGGACAAGAAGTAAATATTTTCTTCTAACGAGATAGTTATTTTATACCAGTCGCGAAGTCACAGAGATTAGGTCGATCTCCTCCGATGTGCTTTATAAGCGAGCTTACTGGCTCAATCAGAACGTGCACATTTTCCAATATCGTCTATAAAAAATCGTCAGCCAATACGTTTTTACTTATTTCATCTCTCACTTTTGATGAAACGTCTTTGTGCATAACAGCCATCTACAAATGATCCTTTGTTCGCGGAACACCGTGAATAGCAGTGCACTGAGATCCCCATCGAGTTTCAACTGGCAATAAAAGTGCCATCTCTTTTTGACTATATTCGAGTTGTATGTTTTTCAGAATTTGCTTGGGTACTTGATGGCCCTGAAAAACGTTATTATCGTTTTCGTGTCGTTCAATATTTTCGCGATTGACGGAATAGAAACGACATCCTTAATAAAAAGATCCATTGCACCCATATACAATGAGGTGCGGGAACCGTTCTTTCAGCTTTTTCCCAAGCTAAATTCATGTTCGCCGCGTTATCCGTGACGACGGCATGTCCCGACTAGAAATTTGGGTCCGGCAGCCTGAAGGCTGATCAGGTCGCTATCAAGCTCCAGTCCGTAATACCGTAATACGGCACGTCTGATCAGTGCCGGAAGTCCCCCAAACCAGTGGAAATTTAGTCCGGGCGCGAGTAGGCACCCTGAACAGGGCCAAATATGGTAGCCTGTATGCCGCCGTAATATGGCGTCGATGGACACCGTGTTACGGCACGCCTGCTCTGTGCCGGATGCCGACCGGATCAGTAGGGCTTCAGTACGGACGCGAGAAGGCACCCTGCACAGGTCGAAGTACGATAGCCTGTATGTCGCCGGAATATGGCATCCATGGACGCGAGGTTACGGCAGGCCTGATCTGTGCCTTGGGTGGACCGGATCGGTGGCACCTCAGTACAGACGCGAGGGGGCACCCTAAACAGGCTGAAGTACGGTAGCCTGTATGTCGCCGTAATATGGCGTCCATAGACGTAGTTGGCGAATCAAGATTTTGAGGTTAGGTTTCATTCACGTCTGCGATATGAACCGCATGAATTCGAATAATCTACACTCTGCGAGCAGGTAATAAACATGGGCTTATTGTTTATATACAAACGAACTGAAACGATATTATTTAATAATACATCATTCAAAATATTCTTAATGGCAGAACTTAAAATGACTGATCAGTACACACACGCACGCACGCACGCACGCACGCACACTCGCACCCACGCACGCACACACGCGCGCACACACACACACACACACACACACACACACACACACACACACACACACACACACACACACACACACACACACACACACACACACACACACACACACACACACACACACACACACACACACCCATACACACACATACATACATACATACATACATACATACATACATACATACATACATACATACGTATTATTTTTATGAATTTTGAATGATTGAATATTTGGAATCATGTATTATTGAATAATATCGCTTCAGTTCGTTTGTACACAAACAATTAGCCCATGTTTATACACAAACGGACATGGAAAATGCACGAATTTGTAAATAGAAAAATAGTAAATTCGCTTTTATTCTTATTTATACATTATACACATACACACACACACACACACGCGCGCGCGCGCGCACACACACGCACACACACACACACACGCCCGCGCGCGCGCGCGCGCGCACACACACACACACACACACACACACACACACACACACACACACACACACACACACACACACACATCGCGTGTAGAAAATACACCGAGTGCAAAGGCCCTAAATGGGCAAAAAAAATTCAGCGGTAAAAATATAATTATTGTTACATTGCAATTATGTAATTTTGAACATCATACATAAAATTATTGACATTCTGTAGAATATAATTAGACTGATAAAGATAGGGAAGAAAAGAAGAAAGTTTACACAAGTGTTAGGATGGCTAAATAGGTTGCGCGCTCAGCTCTAGAATAAGAATTCCCGACTAGAAATTCTGGTACGCAGCAGACTAGGGCCGTATCCGGCATGCCGTATTCCGTACTACAGCACTTTGCAGGCCGCCGTATCAGGGCTTCAACAGGCGTGAAACGCTTTTTGCATCCGGCCCTGATGCGGATGCTGGTTACGGACCTGGTCAGTATATCCTTGCAGGCTCTGATCCGGCTGCCGTATCTATGCCTGAAATGACGAATAAAAACAATCCAAAAATGATGAATAAAAAATTCTGTTAGTATCTTTTGTTTCCATATACCTTATTAATGTTCCTGCCTATATGATAATTGAATTAAAACATATTCTGCCTCGTTAAAATTTTTACCTACCCTCGGGATTGAACCTATGCCTTCTTATTCTAGAGCTGAGCGCGCTACCTATTTAGCCATCCTATCACTTGTGTAAATTTTCTTCTTTTCTTCCCTATCTTTATCAGTCTAATTATATTCTACAGAATGTCAATAATTTTATGTATGATGTTCAAAGTTACATAATTGCAATGTAACAATAATGTAATGTCGGTTTGGGGAAGATTGTCGATTTTTTTAATTAAAAGGAGTGACTGACTCGCTACAGAACACGGTTGTAGGATGAATCAACTCGGTATACACGAAGTTGAGCTACTTGAACTACGTTTATTCAACTGACAGAGATTCGGCGTCTTACAAATTTGGTGGCTTACTACTGCCTTAGCCTAGAACGGAGGCAACTTATAGGGCTGGAGCGTGGGAAATCGAGAATAGTGGGAGGAAGGGCCTACGTGGAGTTTGGGGCGTTATTCGGGAATCTTCCAGCGGGATAAGGCTATGAGAGGGTTTTCTGAGAATTCAGAAAACCAGTATTTGACTATTCTATTCGGGACCTCGATTGGGCGGAAGCCATAAATTTGGAGAAGCCCCGACGATTGTCCGAATGCAGCTGCATCGAGCGGTGGTGACAAAGATGTACACGGGAAAAATGTTACGATCCTTCTAATGTCTGTGTAGGAGTTTTCGTCGGAATGTTGGTGGACGAGACGGAGATGATGAAATTCGAGGACTGTGGGAAAGGAAAAAGGAAAAAAATTCCCAGCCTGTATTACACCTCCCCCCTAATTTAAGAAAATTCATACAAAAAAAAATGAATTTTCTGTAAGCTTTAAGACTAGTGGACCGACGGCGACCCACTTGTTCCGCAATATTATGAGCATTACGATTTCCGGCGATTTCCAACATGGAACATTCTTCTCCATCCTAGTTTACACGGTAGTCTACATGTTCGTTATTCTGGTGAAAACAATTGTTGTACACGTTGATACAAGGGGAGAAGGTTGCTTTGAATAGTCTAGTGAACATATTGGACAAACAGCCACATAATCCGCATCTGAACATGATATACAAGAGAACAACGCCAGTACAACTGTAGCCGAGATACCTGATACCTTCGTAAGTAGTCTCGAAAAATGTCTTGGTCCGTTTACGTTGTCCAATTTTCTCGGCCTCTTCTGAGATTTCGTCTAAAGTCTGTCCAAGAGCTTTGAGCTGAGTAAGGTCAACGTGTGTAGGTCGTCCTAAAGTCGTTAGCTGAATGTCGTCTAAAGAAACTGAATGATTTCGAAGCACTTCTTTGAGTTTTGGAACTTTGAGAGTTTTGTTGAGAAGAATGTTAGTGGCTTGTGTAATACTTTTATCATAACTCGGTCTTACGAAGATGTGTTCAGCATGCCCAACGCAGTCGCCTGTTATGGTTATTTTGTTGGTACCGCGCAGTAGTGCCTGGTGTGTTTTATGGTCATCACAATTCACATGTAACGTCGCGTCATGCGGGGACGTCACGATCCACGAATTTCCTGATTTTAATTGAATCCACAAAGATTTAACCAGATTTATGTAGAGTATTTGACATTGCGAGTCGGATATGTCTATCGGCTTTTGGATGATCACCGTTTCGCAACTATTGGGATCGTGTACAAAGTAGTCAGGGTTTTTACGTTTACACAGGCGTCGTGGTCCTATTTCCTTACAGTGATCGAGGTCTTCTTCAGTACTTGGAGTAAATATTGTTCTGGCCACATTGGTCATTATTAATGTATCAGGAGGGTTCACGTAGAAAAATGTACTTGAGGTTCCCTTCCGTTTAGGGATAGGAATGATACGGAACACATCAAGCAAACTATTTTCTATTACTGGCACCTTAATTATATACGTAAAACGATTATCTTTTAACATGACGCTTACATCACTAATTTCTATAATTGCCGCAAAAGCAGATTCTTCTAGAGGTACAGGTGGAACATTACTAGTCGCTGTTTGCTCTCGAATAGTTTTTAGAGCTCCGATTAAGTCGGCAGGATTAAGGATTTGAGGGTGAATAATCCCTTGTTTCCCATCATTGACTGCATTTAAGACATTATTCAGGCATTCGCTGTATTCGTCTATAAGAGTCTCTAGAAGGGTCACTTGTGCGGTAATCTTAATATCTCTAGTATTTATTTCAAGTTTTACTTGCACAGCCTTTTCGGCTTTTTACAAGGCTCCACTTATATGTCCACCGCTCTACACTTGTTCTTTCTCTCCATCATTCCCCCTCCCCATTGCGGCCGCAGCCGACTTCCCCCTCTGTATTATATTCATCATGACATTTCTGTCATGGGTATAGGGAAACTGCGGAAAACCTATACCAATACAGCCGGTCACGAGTTCGCTTCCCAGCCTCGGAGCTAGTCGCGTTTCGTCGAGAAATAGCTCACAGGCTACAGCCATACCCATCCGACACACACACGTACCGGTCCGTGTGCGCGACATCTGTGTACAACTGGAGCTACGTCACGCCTGTGTTTTTATTTCTCGACGAAACTACGAGACGGTGATTCGAACCCGCGACCTCCGGATGTGTTGATTTCAGAGGCAGGTACGCTAACCACAGTAGTAGAGCTAGGCGGGTTCTGACCCAAGGGGGGGTGGTGTGTCAAAAGTAGTTAAGCCAAGGTGGCGCCACCGTCGAGGGAGGTTGCCGGGGCGCGTGTGACGTCACAGAGGGGCTTCTGCGGCGGGGGGGGGGGGGGGGGGGGGGTCGATGAGTGTTTTGTGTATGTGCGTACGTGCGTGCGTGTAGGGAAGCCAAGGTGGCGCTACGGTCGTGGGGAGCTCGGCGTGCATGCGTGCGTGCGTGTAGGGAAGCCAAGGTGGCGCTACGGTCGTGGGGAGGTCGGCGTGCGTGCGTGCGTGCGTGTAGGGAAGCCAAGGTGGCGCTACGGTCGTGGGGAGGTCGGCGTGTGTGCGTGCGTGCGTGTAGGGAAGCCAAGGTGGCGCTACGGTCGTGGGGAGGTCGACGTTTGTGCGTGCGTGCGTGTAGGGAAGCCAAGGTGGCACTACGGTCGTGGGGAGGTCGGCGTGCGTGCGTGCGTGCGTGTAGGGAAGCCAAGGTGGCGCTACGGTCGTGGGGAGGTCGGCGTGTGTGCGTGCGTGCGTGCGTGCGTGTAGGGAAGCCAAGGTGGCGCTACGGTCGTGGGGAGGTCACCGGGGTGCGTGTGCCATCACAGAGGAGCCTATGTGAAGTGGAGGGGGGGGGGGGTGTAAAAGAATGCATCGAATGGTCAATATTAGGATAATTAAACAATAGTTTATTCACAATAAAATTAAATAACGGATTTACATAGTATGTATTGTTAAATCGTATTTGTGTGTGTGTGTGTGTGTGTGTGTGTGTGTGTGTGTGTGTGTGTGTGTGTGTGTGTGTGTGTGTGTGTGTGTGTGTGTGTGTGTGTGTGTGTGTGTGTGTGTGTGTGTGTGTGTGTGGGCGATGTCCGGGAGGGGAGTCGCTGGGCGCGAGTGACGTCACAGAGTGGCCTCTGTGGAGGGCCATGTGGTCCTTGGAGCGACTGGTGGGGGACGCCGTCTCAAAGCTCGCCGACAGACAGGTCCTGACAGGTTTCTTGGAAAAGCGTGCGTGACAAACATATATGGGTCGGGAAATTTTCGGTCATATGGAAACGCTAGGCGCCACATGAAGGGCGGCGCCTTTCAAAGCCCATTATTTATGACATGCAGCTGGTTCCATGCCGAAAGACAATGTCTATTGCATCCGCCCCGTCTCAAAGCTCGCCGACAGACAGGTCCTGACAGGTTTCTCGGGAAAAATCTTTTGGGATCAACGGGACCGCGGATGGACCACTTGAGCGCAGCTGCACTCTTGCGCTCTCCATGGTTCTTCGAACGTGTTCAAACCTGTTTTCCACGATTGGGGTGGGGGGGTAAAAGAATGCATCGAATTTCTCTCGTCAACACTTTAGACAGGTCTCGACAAGTCAGCATTTTCTTGGAAAAACTATAAACTTTAGGGATCAAAGGCGGTGACCGCCGATGGACCACTTGAGCTGCAGAACCCATAAAATCTTTTGACCCGATGCATTCCGACTTTCTGTTTTTTGTCTCATGTTCCTCGAGCAATCTACGCGTTATCGGAAAACTCTGTTTTTTCCCGAGAGAGGGCCGAACTTTTTTTTCCCCAAGAGCCTTTTTAAATGATCCGCTCCGCTCAAATCTGACCACACTTTGCATGAAGCAGTCAGTCTGTTAACATCGTGGAAGTTTTTTCGTACTCGTCAACATGGAGCAAATCTTGCATGACCAAGCCGTGCTTTTACGCTCGTTCGAAGATTTTACCGCATGGGAGCAACGATGCGTTGAGTTCATCGAAGGGTTGGAAACACAAAGCCGGATTAAGCGCCCGCGATTATTAATCGGACATCAACAGTCACTAATAGCTCAAATAGCGCGTCTGGAAGGTTTGAGGAATTGTGTGCGGAGTCGTTTCATACACACGGGCGCAGGACACGGTGATCATAAGTTAATCTGGCGTGAGATTGAAACATCCTTCGAGAGTCGCATATTGACCGGTTCCATCATCAATCGCAGCCACATCGAGCCGAAACACTTTCTAAATGATGCCCGCGTCCTAGTGCTTCATCATGTGCAAAATATTATCGGCAAGCACAACAGCATCAAAATCAATACAGTGTTTAATGGTGAATTTGCGAGTGGTGACGAACATGCGAATAAAAGCGTCAACACCCGAAACTGCGAACTATTTAGCACAAGCGATTTGGGTGAGTGGTATGAACAGCGCGTTGTGGAGCCCACTTTAACATTACTCGATGAATTTCAAGAACGTGATAGTGGCTGGGCTCTGCAGAAAATACTTAACCTCACGATAAATGTGAATAAGTATAATCCGATGCGTGCCGGGTGCTCCATTTCATTGCCGCGTGAAATAATGTTGAAGAAGGCCGTCGTTAACGTCAAATCTGAGGATAACGCATGTTTCGCATGGGCAGTTGTCGCTGCTCTATACCCAGTTGAACGACACAGTGCCCGTCCATCTTCTTACCCTCATTATTCGACAGTACTGAATCTGAAGGATATCGAATTCCCGGTGACGATACATCAAATAAAGAAATTTGAAGCTCATAACAATGTATCGATCAACGTGTATACCACCACCGCCAAAAAGGACATTGTTCCAATACGAGTCAGTCAACACAAGAAGGATAAGCACATCAATTTGCTGTACATGCAAGATACCGAGGACAGCAATGTGGGGCACTTCGTATGGATCAAGAACCTGTCGAGACTCGTGACGAAGCAACTGAGCAAAAAGAAGAATAAGAAATACATATGCGATCGGTATGTAGTTAACATAATATATATAAAGGTAATTATATATGCTAGACGAATTAAACAAAACCATCTTGTTTTTTTACAGATGTTTACACTACTTCGGGTCAGAGGAAAAATTGCAATCACACGAGATCGATTGTGGAGCAATAAATGACTGTGCGATCCGGCTACCAAACGACACCAACAAGTGGCTCCAGTTCAGCAACTTTAGCCGGAAAGAGCGACATCCCTTCATCGTGTATGCTGATTTGGAGTGTGTTCTGGCAAAGACCGATGGGGAGAACCTACCGAAAGACATGTATCAACACCATGAAGTATTTAGTATCGGATACTATGTGTGTTGTTCGTATGACGACTCACTATCTTCGTATCACTCACGCCGCAGTGCTGATTGCGTATCATGGTTTGTCGAAGAACTAAAAAATCTAGCACTGCAGATAAAAGAAACTTTCTGTGATAATGTACCAATGGTGCATTTAACACCGAGTGAGTGGGATAGTTTTCGCGCAGCGACTCAATGTCACATATGTGAGAAACCATTTGCGCAAGAAGATGTACGCGTTCGAGATCATTGCCATCTGACTGGGCGCTATAGAGGCCCCGCCCATTCCAACTGCAACCTAAATTACAAACAGTCATTTTTCATTCCAGTAGTTTTCCATAATTTATCCGGTTACGATGCACATTTTATAATCAAGGAAGTAGCCACAGCGTTCGAAGGAAGAACCGATGTGCTTCCAATCACAAAGGAGAAATACATCTCATTCACGAAGCATGTTGAAATTGAAGATGATTCAAAACACAAGATCCAAATACGCTTTATCGACTCATACAAGTTCCTCAACACGAGTCTCGACAAATTAGCATCATTTTTGACCGAGGACAAACTAAAAGTTTTACGCACACAATTCCCAACTGTCCCGACAGACGATTTCAATTTGTTGACACGAAAAGGGGTCTTCCCTTATGAATATATTGATGACGTGACCAAGCTAGAAGACACTTGCCTACCACCACGTGACGCATTTTACAGTTCCCTGACAGATGCTACAGTATCCGAGAGCGAGTACGCACATGCTGAGAAAGTTTGGGAGCGGTTCTCCATTCGAACGCTGGGTGACTATAGCGATTTGTACCTGAAGACAGATGTCTTGTTATTAGCCGATATTTTCGAAAACTTTCGAAATACATGCGTTGAGAGCTATGGCCTAGATCCCGCGTATTACTACACATTGCCCGGATATACCTGGGATGCAATGTTAAAACACTCGAATGTCAAGTTTGAATTACTAACTGACATCGACATGGTTTTATTCGTTGAGCGGGGTATACGCGGTGGTCTCAGTCAATGTTCGAACCGATATGCATGCGCTAATAACAAGTACATGGAGTCGTTTGATCCATCGAAAGCATCATCATACTTGATGTATTTTGACGTCAACAATTTGTATGGATGGGCAATGTGTCAACCCTTGCCATATGCAGATTTTCGATGGGTCAACGACGTGTCCAATTTCGATCCATCATGCATTGCGCTAGACTCACCTATAGGCTACATCCTTGAAGTCGACTTGGAATATCCTCAATCTCTACATGATGCGCACAAAGACCTGCCGTTTTGTCCAATACATGAAAAACCGCCGGGTAAGCGGGAAGAAAAGCTGCTAGCAACTGTCTGCGATAAAAAACGCTACATCATACACTACCGGAATTTGCAACAGTGCTTACGCCATGGGCTTCGCCTCACGAAAATCCATAGAGTCCTACAGTTTACACAATCCCCATGGCTGCGTTCGTATATTGAGTTGAATACCCAGTTTCGAACGCTTGCCAAAAACGATTTCGAAAAGAATTTGTTCAAACTAATGAATAATGCGGTCTTTGGCAAAACGATGGAGAATGTGCGTAATCATGTAGATGTAAAGCTTTTAACAAAATGGGAGGGCAGATATGGCGCAGAGGCAATGATTGCGAAGCCAAACTTCCACAGCCGAAGTGTTTTTTCGGAAAACCTCGTTGCCGTGGAATTGCGCAATCTCGAGGTGAAATTCAACAAGCCGATATATGTGGGTATGTGCATCCTCGACATATCCAAAACGTGCTTGTATGGATTTCATCACGAGTATATGGTACCTCTGTATCGAGATAGATGTAAAGTCATGTATACCGATACGGACAGTCTCGTATATGACATTGAGAGCGATGATGTATATGCCGATATGAAGCGCGACATTGAAAAATTCGATACAAGCGATTATTCGGTGGACAATAGGTATGGTATACCGCTCGTCAACAAGAAGGTGCCCGATCTCATGAAAGACGAATGTAATGGAGCAATTATGACCGAGTTCATTGGACTTCGATCGAAAATGTACGCGACACGTGTCGAGGGTAAGAAGGACACGAAAAAAGCAAGGTTTTGATTATTTTCTCACTATTGATAAATGACTCATCGCTGATGGTTGAAGAGACAGTATTGCACATGCCGTGGTAGTGACAACATGAAGAGCGAACAATTGTTGCGTGAAAAGGATGTGTTGCGTGAAATTGCCAAGGCGCGCGATGCAATCAGACGAAAGCATCGAATGATGAAAATTGGGAAAGATAACGATCAGCAGAGAATGCAGGATGTCTTTAAGCCTATAGTGGGGCCATTGGAGAAATTGGTGTCGTATAAAAACGGTGAGGTGGTGAAGGAGGAAATTAAGGATGAAAAAGTGGGTGATAATGTTGAAGAAGAAGATGCGTTAAATAGTGTGAAACATCAAAATGAGGCACATGATTCCTTGAAGAGTGAAACGCAAGATTCGTTTAAATTGATATATGAGGATGATGATGACTCGCAAAATGTTGATGAATTAAT
Organism: Ophion obscuratus; assembly: GCA_964007375.1. Classification (NCBI taxonomy): domain Eukaryota; kingdom Metazoa; phylum Arthropoda; class Insecta; order Hymenoptera; family Ichneumonidae; genus Ophion; species Ophion obscuratus. Next base: position 55,862,739 of record OZ023312.1, read on the forward strand.
CAACGAATATCTCCTACTATTACAAACAAATAGAAAGGCGGGCTTGGATGTATTATACGGTGTACGAAATCTCGCAAACAACAAGTTAATGATTGGCAATTCTCCGATAATTTTTGACTCTCAACATATTCGCGTGGGAGATGCGAGTTATGCGAAAACTGTTGGATTAACGGAGCTGTTGTTTAAAAAAGTGCCCAATGTGGAAACTCTCACACCGGATGATTTGAAAAACTACGAAAAGATTGTAATCTCGACGAATGCGCACAAAAAATTGTACAAGCCTAGTGAGGCTATACGACGTAACACCAGCCACAAATTTAACACATATATCGCAAATATAGTCGATCATCATGTGGGACAGGGCATGCCAAAGTATAAGCTAGCTAGAAAAAACACCCAATTGGACTATATTTATTGGGACAATCCAAACGAGCTAGTGGATCGTCTTCGCTTGCTTCTGGCATCCCAAGCAGCCGGAAATTCATCACATGCGAATGAAATTATATCGATTATTGAGGAATTGCGCGAAGCTGAAATTATTTATTAACTCGACATCGGAGAATTTACGCATTCTCATCATGAGTGTCGATGTGTTTGGACGTCATTCAAGTAGGAGTGTACTCCACAGTAAGCAAGGTCCTCCAGGTCGACCCGGGATTGGCTTTAGAATTACCGCAGATGGTCATTATGACTTGGGGCAGAAACGATTGTGTAACATTGCAAATCCGGAAGGAGAAGATGACGCCATCACTCTAAGTGCGTTACAAAAGAAATCCCGAACTATCATTAAGAACATACGCAAAGAAATGAATGAGAGTAGTCAGTTGTTGGTTAATGGACTTGAAGCTACGATACGGGACATTGTGAGAACACTCGAGACCGATGTCAAAACTCTACAAGATTTGGTGATTCGTAATTCAAACGTCATTGTTGAATTGGATGCACGACTGAGTGGACTGGAAAATGAGCGAAAAAAGGGGCGCTCTCGTGCTGGAGCTACATAAGCCTGCTCGACGAAACTATCCGCGTCGACATGTGGACATCCGTGGCTTGGACGAGACCTGGCAAGCTGATCTCGTCGATATGTCATCATACGGGCGTCACAACTCCAAACACAAATTTCTCCTCACCGTCATCGACACCTTCTCAAAATTCGCCTGGGCCGTGCCAATGCTGAGTAAGAGTGGTAAAGATGCAGCAGCAGCAATGAAGTCGATCCTCGTTAAGGGACGCATACCGCAGAACTTACACGTTGATCGGGGAAAAGAATTCTACAATTGTGACTTCAAGGCCATCATGAAGAAGTACAATATTCACATGTATTCAACATATAGCAACTTGAAGGCATCCATTTGCGAGCGTTTCAATCGTACATTGAAGAACAAGATGTGGATGCAATTTAGTCTTCGTGGTAATTATAAGTGGATCGATATTCTTGATAATCTAGTAGCCGAGTACAACGATTCTGTACACCGCACCATTAAGATGAAGCCGAGAAATGTCAACGCGGAAAATGAGAAGCAACTGCAGCAGATTTTCAATAAGCCCCCAATGAAAAGATCGCCGAAATTCGCCGTTGGTGATAAAGTGAGAATCAGCAAATTTAAGACTGTTTTCGAAAAGGGTTACACCCCAAACTGGACAACGGAAATATTTACAATCTATCGTGTGAAAAAAACTCATCCCGTCACATACCACTTGAAGGACCATAAAGATGAACCGATCGCCGGTGGTTTCTACGAACAAGAGCTTCTCAGTGTCAAGCACCCCGATATCTATCTCATTGAAGCGGTATTGAAGAAGCGCGGTAATCGAATGTTTGTAAAGTGGTTAGGTTTCGACAACAGCCACAATAGTTGGATAAGTAAATCCGATTTGTAGCCGACAATAAAGAAAGTGGAAAAATATGTATGTTTTATGACTCTTGACCTGCTGGTCGTCCTCGCATCCCTCCAAGGCCTCCACAGCAGGTTTCCCCCCTTCTCGCCATCGCCCTTTTTCATGGAACGTGAGGAGATGGATAGAGTGAATAAACACATGGGATTATAAAAAGTCCGCTGCTTTATTTACGGAAAATAATTCATTCTCGCACAATATATACAACAAACATAATTTTAACATCGAGTGAACAAAATATATAATTTTCACGAGTTTTATACATCGATATTCATAAAAAATGTACACAATTTTACATCAAGGTTGTGGGAAAGAAATTTACAAAATTTTTCATGACGGTATTCTATAATGCCCCCATGGTAGGGTATCCGAGGTCCCAGGTATGATATACCGCTTATCGTCATGAGGACTCAGAGCAATTTTCGTCTCGCGAATGGTGTAGACTTGGTGTAATTTTGATCGAATGCACGTTTGACTACGCTCCATTTCAATATTTTCCTTCAAGCATTGAGCATAATCGTCAAACATGATTGTTCTCGCCACAACGCTACTCTTGACACCTTTAACTTTTTTCGTGTCCTTCTTACCCTCGACACGTGTCGCGTACATTTTCGATCGAAGTCCAATGAACTCGGTCATAATTGCTCCATTACATTCGTCCTTCATGAGACCGGGTACCTTCTTGTTGACGAGCGGTATACCATACCGATTGTCCGCCGAATAATCGCTTGTATCAAATTTTGAAATGTCGCGCTTCATGTCGGCATATACATCATCGCTCTCAATGTCATATATGAGACTATCCGTATCGGTATACATGACTTTACATCTATCTCGATACAGAGGTACCATATACTCGTGATGAAATCCATACAAGCACGTTTTGGATATGTCGAGGATGCACATACCCACATATATCGGCTTGTTGAATTTCACCTCGAGATTGCGCAATTCCACGGCAACGAGGTTTTCCGAAAAAACACTTCGGCTGTGGAAGTTTGGCTTCGCAATCATTGCCTCTGCGCCATATCTGCCCTCCCATTTTGTTAAAAGCTTTACATCTACATGATTACGCACATTCTCCATCGTTTTGCCAAAGACCGCATTATTCATTAGTTTGAACAAATTCTTTTCGAAATCGTTTTTGGCAAGCGTTCGAAACTGGGTATTCAACTCAATATACGAACGCAGCCATGGGGATTGTGTAAACTGTAGGACTCTATGGATTTTCGTGAGGCGAAGCCCATGGCGTAAGCACTGTTGCAAATTCCGGTAGTGTATGATGTAGCGTTTTTTATCGCAGACAGTTGCTAGCAGCTTTTCTTCCCGCTTACCCGGCGGTTTTTCATGTATTGGACAAAACGGCAGGTCTTTGTGCGCATCATGTAGAGATTGAGGATATTCCAAGTCGACTTCAAGGATGTAGCCTATAGGTGAGTCTAGCGCAATGCATGATGGATCGAAATTGGACACGTCGTTGACCCATCGAAAATCTGCATATGGCAAGGGTTGACACATTGCCCATCCATACAAATTGTTGACGTCAAAATACATCAAGTATGATGATGCTTTCGATGGATCAAACGACTCCATGTACTTGTTATTAGCGCATGCATATCGGTTCGAACATTGACTGAGACCACCGCGTATACCCCGCTCAACGAATAAAACCATGTCGATGTCAGTTAGTAATTCAAACTTGACATTCGAGTGTTTTAACATTGCATCCCAGGTATATCCGGGCAATGTGTAGTAATACGCGGGATCTAGGCCATAGCTCTCAACGCATGTATTTCGAAAGTTTTCGAAAATATCGGCTAATAACAAGACATCTGTCTTCAGGTACAAATCGCTATAGTCACCCAGCGTTCGAATGGAGAACCGCTCCCAAACTTTCTCAGCATGTGCGTACTCGCTCTCGGATACTGTAGCATCTGTCAGGGAACTGTAAAATGCGTCACGTGGTGGTAGGCAAGTGTCTTCTAGCTTGGTCACGTCATCAATATATTCATAAGGGAAGACCCCTTTTCGTGTCAACAAATTGAAATCGTCTGTCGGGACAGTTGGGAATTGTGTGCGTAAAACTTTTAGTTTGTCCTCGGTCAAAAATGATGCTAATTTGTCGAGACTCGTGTTGAGGAACTTGTATGAGTCGATAAAGCGTATTTGGATCTTGTGTTTTTAATCATCTTCAATTTCAACATGCTTCGTGAATGAGATGTATTTCTCCTTTGTGATTGGAAGCACATCGGTTCTTCCTTCGAACGCTGTGGCTACTTCCTTGATTATAAAATGTGCATCGTAACCGGATAAATTATGGAAAACTACTGGAATGAAAAATGACTGTTTGTAATTTAGGTTGCAGTTGGAATGGGCGGGGCCTCTATAGCGCCCAGTCAGATGGCAATGATCTCGAACGCGTACATCTTCTTGCGCAAATGGTTTCTCACATATGTGACATTGAGTCGCTGCGCGAAAACTATCCCACTCACTCGGTGTTAAATGCACCATTGGTACATTATCACAGAAAGTTTCTTTTATCTGCAGTGCTAGATTTTTTAGTTCTTCGACAAACCATGATACGCAATCAGCACTGCGGCGTGAGTGATACGAAGATAGTGAGTCGTCATACGAACAACACACATAGTATCCGATACTAAATACTTCATGGTGTTGATACATGTCTTTCGGTAGGTTCTCCCCATCGGTCTTTGCCAGAACACACTCCAAATCAGCATACACGATGAAGGGATGTCGCTCTTTCCGGCTAAAGTTGCTGAACTGGAGCCACTTGTTGGTGTCGTTTGGTAGCCGGATCGCACAGTCATTTATTGCTCCACAATCGATCTCGTGTGATTGCAATTTTTCCTCTGACCCGAAGTAGTGTAAACATCTGTAAAAAAACAAGATGGTTTTGTTTAATTCGTCTAGCATATATAATTACCTTTATATATATTATGTTAACTACATACCGATCGCATATGTATTTCTTATTCTTCTTTTTGCTCAGTTGCTTCGTCACGAGTCTCGACAGGTTCTTGATCCATACGAAGTGCCCCACATTGCTGTCCTCGGTATCTTGCATGTACAGCAAATTGATGTGCTTATCCTTCTTGTGTTGACTGACTCGTATTGGAACAATGTCCTTTTTGGCGGTGGTGGTATACACGTTGATCGATACATTGTTATGAGCTTCAAATTTCTTTATTTGATGTATCGTCACCGGGAATTCGATATCCTTCAGATTCAGTACTGTCGAATAATGAGGGTAAGAAGATGGACGGGCACTGTGTCGTTCAACTGGGTATAGAGCAGCGACAACTGCCCATGCGAAACATGCGTTATCCTCAGATTTGACGTTAACGACGGCCTTCTTCAACATTATTTCACGCGGCAATGAAATGGAGCACCCGGCACGCATCGGATTATACTTATTCACATTTATCGTGAGGTTAAGTATTTTCTGCAGAGCCCAGCCACTATCACGTTCTTGAAATTCATCGAGTAATGTTAAAGTGGGCTCCACAACGCGCTGTTCATACCACTCACCCAAATCGCTTGTGCTAAATAGTTCGCAGTTTCGGGTGTTGACGCTTTTATTCGCATGTTTGTCACCACTCGCAAATTCACCATTAAACACTGTATTGATTTTGATGCTGTTGTGCTTGCCGATAATATTTTGCACATGATGAAGCACTAGGACGCGGGCATCATTTAGAAAGTGTTTCGGCTCGATGTGGCTGCGATTGATGATGGAACCGGTCAATATGCGACTCTCGAAGGATGTTTCAATCTCACGCCAGATTAACTTATGATCACCGTGTCCTGCGCCCGTGTGTATGAAACGACTCCGCACACAATTCCTCAAACCTTCCAGACGCGCTATTTGAGCTATTAGTGACTGTTGATGTCCGATTAATAATCGCGGGCGCTTAATCCGGCTTTGTGTTTCCAACCCTTCGATGAACTCAACGCATCGTTGCTCCCATGCGGTAAAATCTTCGAACGAGCGTAAAAGCACGGCTTGGTCATGCAAGATTTGCTCCATGTTGACGAGTACGAAAAAACTTCCACGATGTTAACAGACTGACTGCTTCATGCAAAGTGTGGTCAGATTTGAGCGGAGCGGATCATTTAAAAAGGCTCTTGGGGAAAAAAAAGTTCGGCCCTCTCTCGGGAAAAAACAGAGTTTTCCGATAACGCGTAGATTGCTCGAGGAACATGAGACAAAAAACAGAAAGTCGGAATGCATCGGGTCAAAAGATTTTATGGGTTCTGCAGCTCAAGTGGTCCATCGGCGGTCACCGCCTTTGATCCCTAAAGTTTATAGTTTTTCCAAGAAAATGCTGACTTGTCGAGACCTGTCTAAAGTGTTGACGAGAGAAATTCGATGCATTCTTTTACCCCCCCACCCCAATCGTGGAAAACAGGTTTGAACACGTTCGAAGAACCATGGAGAGCGCAAGAGTGCAGCTGCGCTCAAGTGGTCCATCCGCGGTCCCGTTGATCCCAAAAGATTTTTCCCGAGAAACCTGTCAGGACCTGTCTGTCGGCGAGCTTTGAGACGGGGCGGATGCAATAGACATTGTCTTTCGGCATGGAACCAGCTGCATGTCATAAATAATGGGCTTTGAAAGGCGCCGCCCTTCATGTGGCGCCTAGCGTTTCCATATGACCGAAAATTTCCCGACCCATATATGTTTGTCACGCACGCTTTTCCAAGAAACCTGTCAGGACCTGTCTGTCGGCGAGCTTTGAGACGGCGTCCCCCACCAGTCGCTCCAAGGACCACATGGCCCTCCACAGAGGCCACTCTGTGACGTCACTCGCGCCCAGCGACTCCCCTCCCGGACATCGCCCACACACACACACACACACACACACACACACACACACACACACACACACACACACACACACACACACACACACACACACACACACACACACAAATACGATTTAACAATACATACTATGTAAATCCGTTATTTAATTTTATTGTGAATAAACTATTGTTTAATTATCCTAATATTGACCATTCGATGCATTCTTTTACACCCCCCCCCCTCCACTTCACATAGGCTCCTCTGTGATGGCACACGCACCCCGGTGACCTCCCCACGACCGTAGCGCCACCTTGGCTTCCCTACACGCACGCACGCACGCACGCACACACGCCGACCTCCCCACGACCGTAGCGCCACCTTGGCTTCCCTACACGCACGCACGCACGCACGCCGACCTCCCCACGACCGTAGCGCCACCTTGGCTTCCCTACACGCACGCACGCACAAACGTCGACCTCTCCACGACCGTAGCGCCACCTTGGCTTCCCTACACGCACGCACGCACACACGCCGACCTCCCCACGACCGTAGCGCCACCTTGGCTTCCCTACACGCACGCACGCACGCACGCCGACCTCCCCACGACCGTAGCGCCACCTTGGCTTCCCTACACGCACGCACGCATGCACGCCGAGCTCCCCACGACCGTAGCGCCACCTTGGCTTCCCTACACGCACGCACGTACGCACATACACAAAACACTCATCGACCCCCCCCCCCCCCGCCGCAGAAGCCCCTCTGTGACGTCACACGCGCCCCGGCAACCTCCCTCGACGGTGGCGCCACCTTGGCTTAACTACTTTTGACACACCACCTCCCCTTGGGTCAGAACCCGCCTAGCTCTACTACTAACCACCAGACCAACACATCGGTTAATATCTCTAGTATTATCACCTATAGCAAAATTGACTTTCGCATAGGACTTAAAAAGTCGTTGATTTTCAATGCGTAATGCTTCTATGGCTTTGAAAAGTGTAGAGGCCATGCCCTTAACTATTGCTGTTTGGTTTCGAATTAGGGTACTCATTTTCTTATTATCAGCGTGAAGTTTATCGATCTCATTGTTATAATATTCGGCATCGGAATTTCCTAAAGTTCCAAACAGGATTTTGCTTATGTCGCCAATAAAGTTAAATGCGTCTCGTTTAAATCGGGGTTTATAATCGATGATGTTCATTAATCTAGATCTTTTGGCATCTATTCTATTTAACCTCCGCTGAAGGATCTCGATCGATGCAAACTCCGAGCAGTTCTTCCTTTCGTTGTCTCCATTGCAAACCGTGGCCAACCCCAGTGAAGCTTGTATCAGTTCGTCCCGATGTAGATTTATTTCGGTGAGGTCGACGTAGTTGACTACTGTCCAAGTTTGGTGATAGATCACGGCGTTTCCTAGGTTTTCCATATATATAGCGCCTTCGAGTGGTTCCACCCTTAATTCGTTGGTTGTAACCCAAGTCAGGGGAAGGAGAAGGAGTAACAGCAACATAATGCCTGCACAGAATGTTTGATTAGTGTCTATGATAAGGTTTTAACTTGTTAACATGGATTAGTTTTCTTCTGTTGTTTACCAACATCTCGTAGTTTACGTCCGATGTTTGTTCTAAAATGACAGCTGGTCCTTCCCACTTCGGGGCCAGTGGGGTCTTGTCTCGCTCTTGAGCAACGAGGACCTCGTCGCCTTTTGCGAAGACGGGTATAGTGCGATGTATGTGAGCATCCTGGACTGCCTTGTATCTTTCTTTAGCTGCGATCAAATTATCGCGTCCTCGTTTGACGATGCGTTCGTGATCCGCACGTATTCCTTCGAAGTATTCGTCAATCGTCGTATTAGTCCTTTGAGCTGGCAAATTATTTGGAATATTGGGTTTTCTTCCGAACTGCATTTCGAATGGAGTTAGTCCTGTCCCTTCGTGTTTGGCTGTGTTATAAGCCATAGAGACGAACTTTAATTTCTTGTCCCAATCTTCTTGATGGTCGTATATCAATGCTTTAATTTGTTCTTTTATCGGTCCGTGTGCTCGCTCGAGGCTCCCATTACTCTGAGGATGAAACGTTGTCGTTGTCATGTGGGAAATCTTAAAGAGCTTTTCTAAATGCTTGAACGTTTGGCTGATGAAGTTTCGTCCGCCATCGGTTAAGATGATTTTCGGAGCTCCGTGAATGTAAATAAAGTTTTCAACCAGTGCTGTCACTGTTGATTGGGCATCCTGTGATTTTAATGGGATCAGTGTAATGTATTTTGTGAGCTGGTCTTGTATAGAAAGAATGTATTTATGACCCTCGTACGTTTCAGGTAGTGGGCCCACAAGGTCCAATGCAATTTTTTCGTTGGGTTTCTCCAGTGTGTCAGTAATTATTGCTTCTGCTCGTGGTTGTGTTCGCACGAGCTTCACCCTCTGGCACGTGTCGCATCTACGGATGTAATCTTCGATGTCTCTTTGCAGGTTGGGCCAGGTAGCAACGGCCTTCACCCGATCGAGGGTCTTTGCTACTCCGAAATGACCTGTGGCGCTTGTCCCGTGGTATTGCTTTATGATGTCTATCCGTTCCCCTTCTGTACCTGGCTCGTACAGTTCCATGTCGTAAAGATAAAGAAAGGGTCGTTCTGTTTTCCTTGACCAAATAAACGAGATCATCTGCTTAATTCTCATTTTTGTAACTGGATTTTTATTCAGGTATTTGCAACCTAAATAAATCTTGGTAGGTTCATTGGTAAGCGACAGTTTTTCGGCTAACACGTTATACCACTCGATTTCATCTCTTGCGAAATCGAGGTGCAGTTCATCTTCACTGTTTTCAAGTTGGTCGGTTATTTTGATCCGCGGTGTGTTCCTGGGTGGTGCTTCCTCCAAAATTTCAGGAACCTGTGGACTTTCTTTCGATAGTTCGAATTCCATGTAAAGGGGAAAATTTTCATTTTCCATTTCTTCTCGATCATTTTCTTTTTCCACTGTGTTTTCGGTGTCTGCCGCGTTGTCGCTTTCTTCTTCGATGACGATATCTGATACTTCTTGCTCTTCGGTCCCCTCATTCGGAGCGCCGTTGTGCTTTCCTTGACGGGTAGTTACGGGGTATATCCGTGATAGGGCGTCAGTGTTTGTATTCAGCAATCCTTTTTTATAAACGGCCTCGTATTCGTATTCCTCTAGTTTTAACCGGAGCCTCATTAGGCGACTATTCGTTGGAGGATTCGAGGTTTTGAGGATCCAGATTAGCGGCTTGTGATCCGTAACAATTTGAAATTTCTTTCCAAACAGATATTGGCGGAAGTGCTTGAATGCCCAGACTATTGCCAACATCTCTTTTTCCGTCGTCGAATATCGTTGTTCGGCTTTATTAAGAGTGCGTGATGCGTAAGCAATGGGACGATCTTTACCGATGGGTCCCTGCGATAGCACTGCACCTATGGCGTGGTTGCTCGCGTCGGTTGTGAGCACGAAAGATCCCTTGAAATCCGGATATTGGAGGACCGGAGATGTCGTCAGCGCTGCTCGTAATAGGCTGAATGATTGTTCTTGTTTGTCTGTCCAAGACCATGGTGCATCCTTCTTCAGGAGTTCTGTAAGTGGTTTCGCTAATTTGCTGAAATCTTTTATGAATTTTCGGTAATATCCAGCGAGTCCTAAGAACTGTTTAATCTGCTTCTGGTCACTTGGCCTTGGAAAATTCTGTACTGCTTCTGTTTTCTTTGGATTGGGTTTTACTCCTTCTTCCGAGATTACATGTCCCAAAAATTCCAATTCTGGCCGTAGAAATTCGCACTTGTCGGGCTGCAACTTCAAGTCTGACTCGCGAAGACGGGTCAGCACGTCAATTAATTTCTTATTGTGTTCGTCGAGGGTTTGTCCGTAAATAATAATGTCGTCCAAGTAAACGAAGCATGTATTTCCGATCAATCCCCTCAACGCGTTATTCATCATGCGTTGGAATGTCGCGGGTGCGTTCTTCAATCCAAACGGCATTCTGTTGTAATGATAGTGGCCTGATGGTGTGGAAAACGCTGTCTTCTGCTTGTCTCGTTCGTCCATTGGGATTTGATGAAATCCCGACGCTAGATCGAATGCGGTAAAATATTTTGCTCGACCTAATTGATCCAAAATTTCGTCGATGCATGGGAGAGGATAGGCGTCGTGTGTCGTTTTTTCGTTCAATTTCCGAAAATCAATGACGATCCTCCACTTCTGTTTTCCTGATGCATCCGATTTCTTAGGTACCACCCAAATAGGCGAGTTGTATGGTGAGTCACTCGGCTCTATTAATTCTTTCTCCAGCATTTCGTTTACCTGCCTGTCGATTTCTTCCTTGTGAACCGGCGGGTACCTGTATTGTTTGATGTTCACGGGTGTATCATCACTCGTGATGATCCGATGCTTGACCATTTTTGTGCCTGGGAGTGGATCACCAGGTAGGGCAAATACATTTGGAAAGCTGGAGACGATGTCCCAAACCTTTTCTGCTTGATCTGGTGGGACATGCTCGAATCGAACGTTTTCTTTTAATGTGTGAATACGTTCGGCAGTATTCGTCATCTCTATAGCATTGACACGAGCTACATCCTTCGGTGCGTCTTGGCGCTCCTCCTCAGGCGAACGGGCGGCTTCACAGAAAGGAATGCCCTGTAGCTGGTCAATTGTAACCGTCATCGGTTCTTCCGAGTCATTCAAAAATGGCACTCGGGTTTCGTAATCCTTGGCTTCGAAGATGCAAGGCACTATTGCTCCTGGATTGTTCTCGTCCGTGACGGCTGTTCCGTTTTCAATATTCGTACGAACTGTAATAAAATAGATCGTTCGTGGCGGGATGGTGACAGAAACTTTCTCGAATTCAAATCGTTGATCGTCGAACATTAAATAATTTTCTCTTCCGATACCGATTTCCGTTTGGTACTTTTCCATGAACGGAATGCCGATCAACCCATCCTCGTCTAATGGGAAGTCATTGGGAACGACGTGAAAGATGTGAATCTTTCCTTGAAATTCTTGCCTAGCAGCAAATAACGACTCATGTTGTTCATTGCCCATGGAGAACGGTGTCTTAATGTTTTGATTGATCTGCGATCCTTTTGTCAACATGCTGATTTTAAGTAAATTTATTGCTGAACCGGTATCGAGGAGAAAACTGCCTATTCTGCTGGCTGTTCGGGTGGGAAGTTTGACCACTCGTTTAGCGGATCCGATGGCATTGACTTGGGGAATTTCGTCTTGTGTCGTAGTGGTTGCTTCTTCCTCCGGTATGTGATTGACTGCTGTTCGCATTGGTTGGTGATTCTGGGATTGTCTGTTGTGAAAAACCGATTGTTTGGCTACGTTCCTGTTCGTATTTTGTAAGTCGTATGCTCTTTTACGACAGTCGTGTTCGGAGTGACCTGCGCGGTTACAATACCGGCAAACGATCGACGGAAACGGTGCGCTTGACGGATTTCCAGGAGATTTATGATAGGGCGGCTTACGAGTCTCTGAGCTACCTGTGCTTTTGTCGCTTAGGTTAAGGCTGCGTGTCATCATTTCTCGGGTGTAGTCGTATGCCTCTGCAGCTTGTGCTCGGGCTATCGCTGCACGAATGTTTTCTGGTTTTTGTGCACGCACTTCCGTGGAGATCTCTTTTTTCAATCCTAACAGGTATTGGTCCAGCCCTTGTTGACGTTCATACTCTATTATAAATCGTCGCTGTACCTCGTCTGCGGTTGAGTTGGCTAGCACAGACAGGAATTGATTTTGCACTTCGAGGAATCTATTTGTAAATTTTGTTACGCTCTCATTTTTTTGCTGAAACATCCGTGACCTTTTGTCGCGCCAGACGCTAGCCGGTTGAACGCTTCCAAAAAGTATCCGTAAACATTCATAAAGTTTATCATATGAGTTCGTTTCGTACTCTTGAATCTCTCTTGCTGCAACCCCGACTATTCTTTTTGTAATTACGAGTCGTCGAAAATAATCCGGTCTTAGTACTTGTGGCATGACTTCTTCGATGGAGCTGATAAAAATTTCGACTCCGATATTTTTTCCATCAAATTCCCGAATTAGTTCGAGTGCTTCTTTTGGTTGAAGTTCTTCGATATCATCTTCTGATGAGATACTTGGTGGACGTGCAGTGTCATACTTTATTTCTGGTCCCACGCTCGAATCGTTAATTTTATTCAAAGCGCTTTTAATTGCCGCGTTCACGTTTGATAGCAACATATTGTTCCAATCCACAGAGTCAGTCTCGGAATCGGTCGTTATGATTTGTGACTCGCGGTAAAGAGTGAATGAATCTTTACTCACCGATTCCTTCCGTGGATCCAGTTCTGTTCGTAGACTCTCGTAGACTCGGCGTGTCGTCGATCGGTCCTATGTTCCCAGCGTTGGTTAGTCAGCACACCCCACACTTAGCACCAATTGTAATGTCGGTTTGGGGAAGATTGTCGATTTTTTTAATTGAAAGGAGTGACTGACTCGCTACAGTACACGGTTGTAGGATGAATCAACTCGGTGTACACGAAGTTGAGCTACTTGAACTACGGTTGTTCAACTGACAGAGATTCGGCGTCTTACAAATTTGGTGGCTTACTACTGCCTTAGCCTAGAACGGAGGCAACTTATAGGGCTGGAGCGTGGGAAATCGAGAATAGTGGGACGAAGGGCCTACGTGGAGTTTGGGGCGTTATTCGGGGATCTTCCAGAGGGATAAGGCTATGAGAGGGTTTTCTGAAAATTCAGAAAACCAGTATTTGACTATTCCATTCGGCACCTCGATTGGGCGGAAGCCATAAATTTGGAGAAGCCCCGACGATTGTCCAAATGCAGCTGCATCGAGCGGCGGTGACAAAGATGTACACGGGAAAAATGTTACGATCCTTCTAATGTTTGTGTAGGAGTTTTCGTCGGAATGTCGGTGGACGAGACGGAGGTGATGAAATTCGAGGACTGTGGGAAAGGAAAAAGGAAAAAATTCCCAGCCTGTATTACAATAATTATATTTTTACCGCTGAATTTTTTTTGCCCATTTAGGGCCTTTGCACACGGTGTATTTTCTACACGCAGATCACGCGATACAAACGCGATACACACTTGATCTTTATGCGTTTTTCAGTCCAAAAAACGTGTGGATCATGTGTGGATTGCGTTTGTATCGCATCATTTGTGCGTATACAATACGCCATATGCAACGGCCCTTGGGCTGTAAAAACAACTCATATGCATGTAATTTCGACAAAAATAGCAAATTCGCTCTTATATATATATATATATATCAGGGTGATCCAGAATAGGTGTAACAGCGGGAAATGCCGGGTTCGGCACGTTACGCCGAAGATTTCTACCGAGTCGTATTCTTTTTTTCGCCTCCGTCATCAAATGGGAAGCATTAGAAAATAGGCGTTCGATCTTCGAAATTAACGCTCGAATCCGCCATGTTGGACGATCGAAAAGGGCAGAAGAGTAGACGAAGGGCCACGAAGTCGTAGCCGACGTCAAGAAGGTTCTGCGAAACAGCAGCGTTTGACAAATGCCAGCGCGCATGATCTGACGTTTAGCGAATCATTCGCTACGTTGCCTGTCAACCTATTCGGCCCGAGAATCGTGACACACGCTTTGACGTTTCACCTATCGTCTGCTATCGCTCGGCGTATTGCGTGCCAAAGCGTGAAGCGCGCCGCAATTAATGACCATTACGAATTTTGCCGCGACTATCCATCGAGAGCGCCTGTTCTTTTTGCTTCCTTAAGGAGGTACGGTGATTAGAGCGAGTCCAAGATAAAAGCCCGATTTTTTTTTAATAACATTGTCGAGAGCTTCGTCCATGCGTATGCGGAGTTTCCGCGAGATTTACCGTACAGTTTCCGAGTTATTAATTGTTAAAGTTGGTCAATTAGTCACACGTAGACGACAAAATGTGCCTGTCCTCTCATATATCGATTTTTTTGTGCTACTTGGAGCCAAGACACGCGTAAAAAAAACTGACGGTTGCGTTCGTTGGTTCGTTGTGATCAATAAGGCAACTTGAATTGGAAAGCTCACCGCAGAAATAAGCAATAAATTTAGAAATAAAGTCGCGAAAAACCGAAGTATTCGGCGAGAGAGACGTCTCGTGACGTAACCGCAGCCATCTTGCTCGAAGTGTGGCAACGCCGGATACCCGTGCAAATTTGATTCTTCTATCGGATATTTTCAACGCGAATTAAAAATATGGTTGTGTGTCGCCGTACGTTTTTAATCGATTATAAAAGGCCTTTCGTCGATATTTACTCAAAGATCTTTTATGTATAGCTAAGGCATCTCAATCTTTCTGGCGACATGCATACAACGCATTTACATGTAAAGTCAGCATGGAAAAACCGTCATATAAAATGAACGTTCGTTTTTATATCTGCAAATATTGTGAAAATTAGGAAAGGGAAAAATAACATAACAATCGATGAAATATGTTTTGACTTCGGATAGATTGGACATTGGATATTGAGGTTAACGTCAACGCGACGTTTTTCATTTGCATTCGCAATATCATCTTTTCACTCTCTAATTCTTGTCCGACAGAATCTACCTTTGTCTCCAAACTCGACTTCAGGTACAATCCTGTTACTCTCTTGATAAACTTCTACAGTACTTATTTTCATTCTCCATGTTTACTGGCTACCAAAAATAATAAGCCGAGCACGTGGGACCGATGACAGCTATCGAAAATGCAACGATGCTAAAAGTCAAAGATATGGCGTACTACTGAAGTCGAGTAGTAGATTATTACGCTTGTTTTCATATTATAAAAATAATAAGTAGCTTGAAATTCAATACTTAAAAAATATTTCTCGAAATATAGGCCACACCCATATGTCTAAAACGTAGCGGTATTATGGCGAAAAAAAGACTCTTAGTTTACTAGCGTGGTCATCACCGTACCTCCTTAAGAAATAAAAATTAACAAAACCAAAGAATTGTGAATGATTATCGAATTTCGATAAACCGAGCGATTTTTTTTGCGTATTGAAAAAAAATCAATACGTAAGTTTTTATTAACAAACTCTCAATAACTTGACGCTACATTTTCGAGAATTGGATGTTTTCGAGATTTCATTTCTCATTCGAATACTCCGTTCAGTATCATAGTCGGATTGATCTCCAAAAATACATTTTTCGGTACGAATATCATCTCAAAGTGTGTTCGAGCTGCGTTAGGAAACATGAGGAGAAGCTTTCCATTTCCTCATTAGGGGAGGCGAAATCAGTCGGCTCCGGCAGACGAAAATCGATACGACGTTTTTTTAGGATTGAAAACAGATGAGAAGATCTTCTGCACCGCCTGAGATACAATTTTTCACGTACCGATACGGGTTGATTATGGAAATCCCAAAGCGTTGCGACTCTGTTTGCGGTTTCGCTTAAGGGGTAACACCACTCGAGCGGCAGAAAATTAGGCCTAACTTTGACAATTTATTTTGGCAATATGAAACAAGGAATAGGATTTCTTATGAGAGGGTTTATGGAAGTCAAATTAAAGTATGTAACAATTATTGAAATTTTCATGAAAAACAGCGACTACAGAACCCATCTTGAAAAAATTGTTTTTCAAACTAGGAGGCCGGTGTACACGAACCCTTAGCATGAATCGATTAGAATTTTGATCGCAGCTTCATAATTACATTCTCTAATAGTCTGCGATTTTATCTTACTTCCGGTCAGAATGGGTAGCGCATTCTGACGATGGTGCGAGAACGACGGTTGGGGCATTGTTTATTTAACAAAGATAAAATCGGTGCTCGGAATGGTTCTCGGGGCCTCGAGCAAAAATTCCCGATATTACTGCCCTGAATTCGTCTCCGATTCTATCTTACTTCCGGTAAGAATGGAGCGAGAAGTCTAAAAATGCAGCGAGAACGACGATTGGAGCATTGTTTATTTAACAAAGATAAAATCGGTGCTCGGAATGGTTCTCGGGGCCTCGAGCGAACATTCCCGATATTACTGCCCCGAAATCGTCACCGATTTTATCTTACTTCCGATCAGAATGGGTCGAGAAGTCTGACGATGCAGCGAGAACGACGGTCGGAGCATTGTTTGTTTAACAAAGATAAAATCGGTGCTCGGAATGGTTCTCGGGGCTCTCGAGCGAACATTCCCGATATTACTGCCCCGAAATCGTCACCGATTTTATCTTACTTCCGGTCAGAATGGGTCGAGAAGTCTGACGATGCAGCGAGAACGACGGTAGGGGCATTGTTTATTTAACAAAGATAAAATCGGTGCTCGGAATGGTTCTCGGGGCCTCGAGCGAACATTCCCGATATTACTGCCCCAAATTCGTCTCCGATTTTATGTTACTTCCGGTCAGAATGGGTCGAAAAGTCTCACGATGCTGCAAGAACGACGGTAGGAGCATTGTTTATTTAACAAAGATAAAATCGGTGCTCGGAATGGTTCTCGGGGCCTCGAGCGAACATTACCGATAATACTGCCCCAAATTCGTCTCCGATTTTATCTTACTTCCGGTCAGAATGAGTTGACGAGTCTGACGATGCTGCGAGAACGACGGTAGAAGAATTGTTTATTTAACAAAGATAAAATCGGTGCTCGGAATGGTTCTCGGGGCCTCGAGCGAACATTCCCGATAATACTGCCCCGAATTCGTCTCCGATTTTATCTTACTCCCGGTCAGAATGGGGGACGAAGTCTAAAGATGCAGCGAGAACGACGATTGGAGCATTGTATATTTAACAAAGATAAAATCGGTGCTCGGAATGGTTCTCAGTGGCTCGGGCGAACATTCCCGATATTACTGCGCCGAATTCGTCTCCGATTTTATCTTACTTCCGGTCAGAGTGGGTCGAAAAGTCTCACGATGCTGCGAGAACGACGGTGGGAGCATTGTTTATTTAACCAAGATAAAATCGGTGCTCGGAATGGTTCTCGGGGCCTCGAGCGAACATTACCGATATTACTGCCCCAAATTCGTCTCCGATTTTATCTTACTTCCGGTCAGAATGGGTCGAGAAGTCTAAAAATGCAGCGAGAACGACGATTGGAGCATTGTTCATTTAACAAAGATAAAATCGGTGCTCGGAATGGTTCTCGGGGCCTCGAGCGAACATTCCCGATATTACTGCCCCGAAATCGTCACCGATTTTATCTTACTTCCGGTCAGAATGGGTCGAGAAGTCTGACGATGCAGCGCGAACGACGGTCGGAGCATTGTTTATTTAACAAAGATCAAATCGGTGCTCGGAATGGTTCTCGGTGCCACGAGCGAACATTCCCGATATTACTGCCCTGAAATCGTCTCCGATTTTATCTTACTTCCGGTCAGAATGGGTCGACAAGTCTGACGATGCTGCGAGAACGACGGTAGGAGAATTGTTTATTTAACAAAGATAAAATCGGTGCTCGGAATGGTACTCGGGGCCTCGGGCGAACATTCCCGATAATACTGCCCCGAATTCGTCCTCGATTTTATCTTACTTCCGGTCAGAATGGGTCGAAAAGTCTGACGATGCTGCGAGAACGGCGGTAGGGGCATTGTTTATTTAACAAAGATAAAATCGTAGCTCGGAATGGTTCTCGGGGCCTCGATCGTACGTTCCCGATATTACTGCGCCGAATTCGTCTCCGATTTTATGTTACTTCCGGTCAGAATGGGTCGAAAAGTCTCACGATGCTGCAAGAACGACGGTAGGAGCATTGTTTATTTAACAAAGATAAAATCGGTGCTCGGAATAGTTCTCGGGGCCTCGAGCGAACATTCCCGATATAACTGCCCCAAATTCGTCTCCGATTTTATCTTACTTCCGGTCAGAATGAGTTGACGAGTCTGACGATGCTGCGAGAACGACGGTAGAAGAATTGTTTATTTAACAAAGATAAAATCGGTGCTCGGAATGTTTCTCGGGGCCTCGAGCGAACATTCTCGATAATACTGCCCCGAATCCATCTCCGATTTTATCTTACTTCCGGTCAGAATGGGGGAAGAAGTCTAAAGATGCAGCGAGAACGACGATTGGAGCATTGTTTATTTAACAAAGATAAAATCGCTGCTTGGAATGATTCTCGGGGCCTCGATCATTCGTTCCCGATATTACTGCCCCGAATTCGACCCCGATTTTATCTTACTTCCGGTCAGAATGGGTCGAAAACTCTGACGATGCTGCGAGAACGACGGTTGGAGTATTGTTTATTGAACAAAGATAAAATCCGGTGCTCGGAATGGTTCTCGGGGCCTCGAGCGAACATTCCCGATATTACTGCCCCGAAATCGTCTCCGATTTTATCTTACTTCCGGTCAGAATCGGTCGAGAAGTCTGACGATGCTGCGAAAAGGACGGTAGGAGTATTGTTTATTTAACAAAGATAAAATCGGTGCTCAGAATGGTTTTCGGGGCCTCCAGCGAACATTCCCGATATTAGTGCCCCGAAATCGTCGCTGATTTTATCTTACTTCCGGTCAGAATGGGTCGAGAAGTCTGACGATGCTGCGAGAACGACGGTAGGAGCATTGTTTATTTAACAAAGATAAAATCTGTGCTCGGAATGGTTCTCGGGGCCTCGATCGGAAATTCCCGATATTACTGCCCCGAAATAGTCTCCGATTTTATCTTACTTCCGGTCAGAATGGGTCGAGCATTCTGACGATGGTGCGAGAACGACGGTAGGGGCATTGTTTATTTAACAAAGATAAAATCGGTGCTTGGAATGGTTCTCGGGGCCTCGAGTGACCATTCCCGATATGACTGCCCCGAATTCGTCCTCGATTTTATCTTACTTCCGGTCAGAATGGGTCGAACAGTCTGACGATGCTGCGAGAACGATGGTGGGAGCATTGTTTATTTAACAAAGATAAAATCAGTGCTCGGAATGGTTCTCGGGACCACGAGCGAACATTACCGATAATACTGCCCCAAATTCGTCTCCGATTTTATCTTACTTCCGGTCAGAATGGGTCGACAAGTCTGACGATGCTGCGAGAACGACGGTAGAAGAATTGTTTATTTAACAAAGATAAAATCGGTGCTCGAAATGGTTCTCGGGGCATCGAGCGAACATTCCCGATAATACTGCTCCAAATTCGTCTCCGATTTCAACTTACTTCCGGTCAGAATGGGGCGAAAAGTCTAAAGATGCAGCGAGAACGACGATTGGAGCATTGTTTATTTAACAAAGATAAAATCGGTGCTCGGAATAGTTTTCGGGGCCTCGATCGGAAATTCCCTATATTACTGCCCCGAAATCGTCTCCGATTTTATCTCACTTCCGGTCAGAATGGGTCGAGCATTCTGACGATGGTGCGAGAACGACGGTAGGGGCATTGTTTATTGAACAAAGATAAAATCGTAGATCGGAATGGTTCTCGGGTCCTCGATCGTACGTTCCCGATATTACTGCCCCGAAATCGTCACTGATTTTATCTTACTTCCGGTCACAATGGGTCGAGAAGTCTGACGATGCAGCGAGAACGAAGGTCGGACCACTGTTTACTTAACAAAGATAAAATCGGTGCTCGGAATGGTTCTCGGTGCCTCGAGCGAACATTCCCGATTTTACTGCTGTCACATCCGGAAGGGATGAGAGCATAAACTTTCGTTTCCCTCTTTCTTGCCTACGCCAAGCGCAATAGCACGGGATGAGGGTAAAAGGAGAATGTGTGAAACGGGTGTTCTAGGTCACGAGTGCCTAGATGGTCAAGACTTATGTGAGCGATTGCGACAGATGTAATTACTGTTTACAAATTTTCGTTTATTGCCGAGTACCGTCCACTTGGCCGGTCGGAAACATGGGAGGAATACAGTTCGGCGGATTAAGAAAATGATACAAAAAATGATGGAGTTAGCTTACGTTTTCTGAATGACGGTCCTTCGGACTTCGGTGAAAGGACCTTCGCTCTCGGGCCTTTTACGCTCGCTAGTACAATGTCTGTCGATTGGCCGCACACACGCTGTGTTTACAATGGTGCCGCAGGTGGGTCAGATGGTCACTTTACGAGTGTGAAGAGCGCAGGGAGGATTCACGATACTTTTCGAAGTAGATAGATATGCAAATGGATGCTCGAAGAACAGAGTTGAATTATTCAACGCGGAACAGAGGTACGAATCGCGATACAAGGTTGTAGTCGATAGAAGAGATCCTTCTGGATCGGAAGATGATGCTGAACTGAATTTTCTTTAATCCTCTGGACCTTCCTGCTCCAGATTTCCCTTCTTAGGTGGAGTAGGAGATAAGGGGGTTTTCGTTTTTGATTCTCTCTTAACCAATCGGAGTGGTCGACGTGGGAGACAGTTCTTTGTATCTCGGTGTCTGGGCGCACGAAATTAATTACAAATAGACCAATCGGAATGAAGCTATTCCGAGCGAGTTTTCGTGGAAAAAGCGCATGGGATAGTGTTTGTTTATCTAGAGTCTAGGGCCCGGCGCCGAGTCGCCCCCGCGATAGTGCAGCTGCGATGCGCCTCGTGGCCCTTCCTTGTGCATTTTATTTTCGTCGCGGCCCGGTTTTATGATCGAGTCGAGTGGACTTTTCCGGCGATCTTGGCCTACCCTTGGTTCCCACACGGATTAGAAAATCGGAGCTCCGCTATGCCTTCGCCGGCGGGTGAACTCTGGGTCATCTGGCTTGCAGTATGATATTTTTTTGTTTTACGACTTTTCCGAGAAAGCGTGCCTAAAACTATGTTCTCGTTGAATTCGAGTGCGTAAGGAGGGTCGTACGAAAGTACGCCCGACGCTCGCTTATTATATGCAAGAACGTGTCGAAAAATGTAAATGCCATATTCGTTTAATGGTTATTCACGATTTCCATGGGAAATCGCTCAGCCCAGCGTTCTCGCCTGATTTCAACAAAGTAGGAGAGAGAAAACGCAATATTTTTATGCGCTTTGCTCGCGACGTTACACTGCCCCGAAATCGTCTCCGATTTTATCTTACTTCCGGTCAGAATCAGTCGAGAAGTCTGACGATGCTGTAAAAACGACGGTAGGAGTATTGTTTATTTAACAAAGATAAAATCGGTGCTCGGAATGGTTTTCGGGGCCTCGAGCGAACATTCCCGATATAACTGCCCCGAATTCCTCCTCGATTTTATCTTACTTCCGGTCAGAATGGGGGAAGACGTCTAAAGATGCAGCGAGAACGACGATTGGAGCATTGTTTATTTAACAAAGATAAAATCGCTGCTTGGAATGATTCTCGGGGCCTCGATCATTCGTTCCCGATATTACTGCCCCGAATTCGACCCCGATTTGATCTTACTTCCGGTCAGAATGGGTCGAAAAGTCTGACGATGCTGCGAGAACGACGGTTGGAGTATTGTTTATTGAACAAAGATAAAATCCGGTGCTCGGAATGGTTCTCGGGACCTCGAGTGACCATTCCCGATATTACTGCCCCGAATTCGTCCTCGATTTTATCTTACTTCCGGTCAGATTGGGTCGAAAAGTCTGACGATGCTGCGAGAACGGCGGTAGGAGCATTGTTTATTCAACAAAGATAAAATCGGTGCTCGCAATGGTTCTCCGGGCCTCGAGCGAACATTCCCGATAATACTGCCCCGAATTCGTCTCCGATTTTATCTTACTTCCGGTCAGAATGGGGCGAGAAGTCTAAAGATGCAGCGAGAACGACGATTGGAGCATTGTTCATTTACCAAAGATAAAATCGGTGCTCGGAATAGGTTTCGGGGCCTCGATCGGAAATTCACGATATTACTGCCCCAAAATCGTCTCCAATTTTATCTTACTTCCGGTCAGAATGGGTCGAGCATTCTGACGATGGTGCGAGAACGACGGTAGGGGCATTGTTTATTGAACAAAGATAAAATCGTAGATCGGAATGGTTCTCGGGGCCTCGGTCGTACGTTCCCGATATTACTGCCCCGAAATCGTCTCCGATTTTATCTTACTTCCGGTCAGAATGGGTCGAGAAGTCTGACGATGCTGCGAGCACGACGGTAGGACAATTGTTTATTTAACAAAGATAAAATCGGTTCTCGGGATGGTTCTCGAGGCCTCGAGCGAACTTTCCCGATATTACTGGCCCGAATTCGTCTCCGAGTTTATCTTACTTCCGGTCAGAATGGGGCAAGAAGACTAAAGATGCAGCGAGAACCATTCCGAGCACCGATTTTATCTTTGTTAAATAAACAATGCTCCAATCGTCGCTCTCGCTGCATCTTTAGACTATTCCCCCATTCTGACCGGAAGTAAGATAAAATCGGAGACGAATTCGGGGCAGTATTATCGGGAATGTTCGCGCGAGGCCCCGAGAACCATTCCGAGCACCGATTTTATCTTTGTTAAATAAACAATACTCCTACCGTCGTTCTCGCAGCATCGTCAGACTTTTCGACCCATTCTGACCGGAAGTAAGATAAAATCAGAGATGAATTCGGGGCAGTAATATCGGGAATGGTCACTCGAGGCCCCGAGAACCATTCCGAGCACCGGATTTTATCTTTGTTCAATAAACAATACTCCAACCGTCGTTCTCGCAGCATCGTCAGACTTTTCGACCGATTCTGACCGGAAGTAAGATAAAATCGGAGACGATTTCGGGGCAGTAATATCGGGAATGTTCGCTCGAGGCCCCGAGAACGATTCCGAGCACCGATTTTATCTGTGTTAAATAAACAATGCTCCTACCGTCGTTCTCGCAGCATCGTCAGACTTCTCGACCCATTCTGACCGGAAGTAAGATAAAATCGGAGACGATTTCGGGGCAGTAATATCAGGAATGTTCGCTCGAGGCCCCGAGAACTATTCCGAGCACCGATTTTATCTTTGTTAAATAAACAATGCTCCTACCATCGTTTTCGCAGCATCGTCAGACTTCTCGACCGATTCTGACCGGAAGTAAGATAAAATCGGAGACGATTTCGGGGCAGTAATATCGGGAACGTACGATCGAGGCCCCGAGAACCATTCCGATCTACGATTTTATCTTTGTTCAATAAACAATGCCCCTACCGTCGTTCTCGCACCATCGTCAGAATGCTCGACCCATTCTGACCGGAAGTAAGATAAAATCGGAGATGATTTCGGGGCAGTAATATAGGGATTTTCCGATCGAGGCCCCGAAAACTATTCCGAGCACCGATTTTATCTTTGTTAAATAAACAATGCTCCAATCGTCGTTCTCGCTGCATCTTTAGACTTTTCGCCCCATTCTGACCGGAAGTAAGATAAAATCGGAGACGAATTTGGGGCAGTATTATCGGGAATGTTCGCTCGAGGCCCCGAGAACCATTCCGAGCACCGATTTTATCTTTGTTAAATAAACAATTCTGCTACCGTCCTTCTCGCAGCATCGTGAGACTTTTCGACCCATTCTGACCGGAAGTAAGATAAAATCGGAGACGAATTCGGCGCAGTAATATCGGGAATGTTCGCTCGAGGCACCGAGAACCATTCCGAGCACCGATTTTATCTTTGTTAAATAAACAATGCTCCAATCGTCGTTCTCGCAGCATCGTCAGACTTGTCGACCCATTCTGACCGGAAGTAAGATAAAATCGGAGACGAATTCGGGGTAGTATTATCGGGAATGTTCGCTCGAGGCCCCGACAACCATTCCGAGCACCGATTTTATCTTTGTTAAATAAACAATTCTTCTACCGTCGTTCTCGCAGCATCGTCAGACTTGTCGACCCATTCTGACCGGAAGTAAAATAAAATCGGAGACGAATTTGGGGCAGTATTATCGGTAATGTTCGCTCGAGGCCCCGAGAACCATTCCGAGCACCGATTTTATCTTTTATTAAATAAGCAATGTTCCACCGTCGTTCTTGCAGCATCGTGAGACTCTTCGACCCATTCTGACCGGAAGTAAGATAAAATCGGAGACGAATTCGGCGCAGTAATATCGGGAACGTACGATCGAAGCCCCGAGAACCATTCCGAGCTACGATTTTATCTTTGTTGACTAAACAATGCTCCTACCGTCGTTCTCA
The DNA here is from genome assembly GCA_964007375.1 of Ophion obscuratus. Classification (NCBI taxonomy): domain Eukaryota; kingdom Metazoa; phylum Arthropoda; class Insecta; order Hymenoptera; family Ichneumonidae; genus Ophion; species Ophion obscuratus. Next base: position 55,887,380 of record OZ023312.1, read on the forward strand.
CAGCATCGTCAGACTTGTCGACCTATTCTGACCGGAAGTAAGATAAAATCGTAGACGACTTCGGGGCAGTAATATCGGGAATGTTCGCTCGAGGCCCCGAGAACCATTCCGAGCACCGATTTTATCTTTGTTAAATAAACAATGCCCCTACCGCCGTTCTCGCAGCATCGTGAGACTTTTCCACCCATTCTGACCGGAAGTAAGATAAAATCGAGGACGAATTCGGGGCAGTATTATCGGGAATGTTCGCCCGAGGCCCCGAGTACCATTCCGAGCACCGATTTTATCTTTGTTAAATAAACAATTCTCCTACCGTCGTTCTCGCAGCATCGTCAGACTTGTCGACCCATTCTGACCGGAAGTAAGATAAAATCGAGGACGAATTCGGGGCAGTAATATCGGGAATGGTCACTCGAGGCCCCGAGAACCATTCCAAGCACCGATTTTATCTTTGTTAAATAAACAATGCCCCTACCGTCGTTCTCGCACCATCGTCAGAATGCTCGACCCATTCTGACCGGAAGTAAGATAAAATCGGAGACTATTTCGGGGCAGTAATATCGGGAATGTTCACTCGAGGCCCTGAGAACCATTCCGAGCACCGATTTTATCTTTGTTAAATAAACAATTCTGCTACCGGCGTTCTCGCAGCATCGTGAGATTTTTCGACCCATTCTGACCGGAAGTAAGATAAAATCGGAGACGAATTCGGCGCAGTATTATCGGGAATGTTCGCTCGAGGCACCGAGAACCATTCCGAGCACCGATTTTATCTTTGTTAAATAAACAATGCTCCAATCGTCGTTCTCGCTGCATCTTTAGACTTCTTCCCATATTCTGACCGGAAGTAAGATAAAATCGGAGACGAATTCAGGGCAGTATTATCGGGAATGTTCGCTCAAGGCTCCGAGAACCATTCCGAGCACCGATTTTATCTTTGTTACATAAACAATTCTTCTACCGTCGTTCTCGCAGCATCGTCAGACTTGTCGACCCATTCTGACCGGAAGTAAAATAAAATCGGAGACGAATTTGGGGCAGTATTATCGGTAATGTTCGCTCGAGGCCCCGAGAACCATTTCGAGCACCGACTTTATCTTTTATTAAATAAGCAATGTTCCACCGTCGTTCTTGCAGCATCGTGAGACTCTTCGACCCGTTCTGACCGGAAGTAAGATAAAATCGGAGACGAATTCGGCGCAGTAATATCGGGAACGTACGATCGAAGCCCCGAGAACCATTCCGAGCACCGATTTTATCTTTGTTAAATAAACAATGCCCCTACCGCCGTTCTCGCAGCATCGTGAGACTTTTCCACCCATTCTGACCGGAAGTAAGATAAAATCGAGGACGAATTCGGGGCAGTATTATCGGGAATGTTCGCCCGAGGCCCCGAGTACCATTCCGAGCACCGATTTTATCTTTGTTAAATAAACAATTCTCCTACCGTCGTTCTCGCAGCATCGTCAGACTTGTCGACCCATTCTGACCGGAAGTAAGATAAAATCGAGGACGAATTCGGGGCAGTAATATCGGGAATGGTCACTCGAGGCCCCGAGAACCATTCCAAGCACCGATTTTATCTTTGTTAAATAAACAATGCCCCTACCGTCGTTCTCGCACCATCGTCAGAATGCTCGACCCATTCTGACCGGAAGTAAGATAAAATCGGAGACTATTTCGGGGCAGTAATATCGGGAATGTTCACTCGAGGCCCTGAGAACCATTCCGAGCACCGATTTTATCTTTGTTAAATAAACAATTCTGCTACCGTCGTTCTCGCAGCATCGTGAGATTTTTCGACCCATTCTGACCGGAAGTAAGATAAAATCGGAGACGAATTCGGCGCAGTATTATCGGGAATGTTCGCTCGAGGCACCGAGAACCATTCCGAGCACCGATTTTATCTTTGTTAAATAAACAATGCTCCAATCGTCGTTCTCGCTGCATCTTTAGACTTCTTCCCATATTCTGACCGGAAGTAAGATAAAATCGGAGACGAATTCAGGGCAGTATTATCGGGAATGTTCGCTCAAGGCTCCGAGAACCATTCCGAGCACCGATTTTATCTTTGTTACATAAACAATTCTTCTACCGTCGTTCTCGCAGCATCGTCAGACTTGTCGACCCATTCTGACCGGAAGTAAAATAAAATCGGAGACGAATTTGGGGCAGTATTATCGGTAATGTTCGCTCGAGGCCCCGAGAACCATTTCGAGCACCGACTTTATCTTTTATTAAATAAGCAATGTTCCACCGTCGTTCTTGCAGCATCGTGAGACTCTTCGACCCGTTCTGACCGGAAGTAAGATAAAATCGGAGACGAATTCGGCGCAGTAATATCGGGAACGTACGATCGAAGCCCCGAGAACCATTCCGAGCTACGATTTTATCTTTGTTGACTAAACAATGCTCCTACCGTCGTTCTCACAGCATCGTCAGATTTGTCGACCTATTCTGACCGGAAGTAAGATAAAATCGTAGACGACTTCGGGGCAGTAATATCGGGAATGTTCGCTCGAGGCCCCGAGAACCATTCCGAGCACCGATTTTATCTTTGTTAAATAAACAATGCCCCTACCGCCGTTCTCGCAGCATCGTCAGACTTTTCGACCCATTCTGACCGGAAGTAAGATAAAATCGAGGACGAATTCGGGGCAGTATTATCGGGAATGTTCGCCCGAGGCCCCGAGTACCATTCCGAGCACCGATTTTATCTTTGTTAAATAAACAATTCTCCTACCGTCGTTCTCGCAGCATCGTCAGACTTGTCGACCCATTCTGACCGGAAGTAAGATAAAATCGGAGACGATTTCGGGGCAGTAATATCGGGAATGTTCGCTCGAGGCACCGAGAACCATTCCGAGCACCGATTTTATCTTTGTTAAATAAACAATGCTCCGACCGTCGTTCTCGCTGCATCGTCAGACTTCTCGACCCATTCTGACCGGAAGTAAGATAAAATGGGTGACGATTTCGGGGCAGTAATATCGGGAATGTTCGCTCGAGGCCCCGAGAACCATTCCGAGCACCGATTTTATCTTTTATTAAATAAGCAATGTTCCACCGTCGTTCTTGCAGCATCGTGAGACTCTTCGACCCATTCTGACCGGAAGTAAGATAAAATCGGAGACGAATTCGGCGCAGTAATATCGGGAACGTACGATCGAGGCACCGAGAACCATTCCGAGCACCGATTTTATCTTTGTTAAATAAACAATGCTCCAATCGTCGTTCTCGCTGCATCTTTAGACTTCTTCCCATATTCTGACCGGAAGTAAGATAAAATCGGAGACGAATTCAGGGCAGTATTATCGGGAATGTTCGCTCAAGGCTCCGAGAACCATTCCGAGCACCGATTTTATCTTTGTTACATAAACAATTCTTCTACCGTCGTTCTCGCAGCATCGTCAGACTTGTCGACCCATTCTGACCGGAAGTAAAATAAAATCGGAGACGAATTTGGGGCAGTATTATCGGTAATGTTCGCTCGAGGCCCCGAGAACCATTTCGAGCACCGACTTTATCTTTTATTAAATAAGCAATGTTCCACCGTCGTTCTTGCAGCATCGTGAGACTCTTCGACCCGTTCTGACCGGAAGTAAGATAAAATCGGAGACGAATTCGGCGCAGTAATATCGGGAACGTACGATCGAAGCCCCGAGAACCATTCCGAGCACCGATTTTATCTTTGTTAAATAAACAATGCCCCTACCGCCGTTCTCGCAGCATCGTGAGACTTTTCCACCCATTCTGACCGGAAGTAAGATAAAATCGAGGACGAATTCGGGGCAGTATTATCGGGAATGTTCGCCCGAGGCCCCGAGTACCATTCCGAGCACCGATTTTATCTTTGTTAAATAAACAATTCTCCTACCGTCGTTCTCGCAGCATCGTCAGACTTGTCGACCCATTCTGACCGGAAGTAAGATAAAATCGAGGACGAATTCGGGGCAGTAATATCGGGAATGGTCACTCGAGGCCCCGAGAACCATTCCAAGCACCGATTTTATCTTTGTTAAATAAACAATGCCCCTACCGTCGTTCTCGCACCATCGTCAGAATGCTCGACCCATTCTGACCGGAAGTAAGATAAAATCGGAGACTATTTCGGGGCAGTAATATCGGGAATGTTCACTCGAGGCCCTGAGAACCATTCCGAGCACCGATTTTATCTTTGTTAAATAAACAATTCTGCTACCGTCGTTCTCGCAGCATCGTGAGATTTTTCGACCCATTCTGACCGGAAGTAAGATAAAATCGGAGACGAATTCGGCGCAGTATTATCGGGAATGTTCGCTCGAGGCACCGAGAACCATTCCGAGCACCGATTTTATCTTTGTTAAATAAACAATGCTCCAATCGTCGTTCTCGCTGCATCTTTAGACTTCTTCCCATATTCTGACCGGAAGTAAGATAAAATCGGAGACGAATTCAGGGCAGTATTATCGGGAATGTTCGCTCAAGGCTCCGAGAACCATTCCGAGCACCGATTTTATCTTTGTTACATAAACAATTCTTCTACCGTCGTTCTCGCAGCATCGTCAGACTTGTCGACCCATTCTGACCGGAAGTAAAATAAAATCGGAGACGAATTTGGGGCAGTATTATCGGTAATGTTCGCTCGAGGCCCCGAGAACCATTTCGAGCACCGACTTTATCTTTTATTAAATAAGCAATGTTCCACCGTCGTTCTTGCAGCATCGTGAGACTCTTCGACCCGTTCTGACCGGAAGTAAGATAAAATCGGAGACGAATTCGGCGCAGTAATATCGGGAACGTACGATCGAAGCCCCGAGAACCATTCCGAGCTACGATTTTATCTTTGTTGACTAAACAATGCTCCTACCGTCGTTCTCACAGCATCGTCAGATTTGTCGACCTATTCTGACCGGAAGTAAGATAAAATCGTAGACGACTTCGGGGCAGTAATATCGGGAATGTTCGCTCGAGGCCCCGAGAACCATTCCGAGCACCGATTTTATCTTTGTTAAATAAACAATGCCCCTACCGCCGTTCTCGCAGCATCGTCAGACTTTTCGACCCATTCTGACCGGAAGTAAGATAAAATCGAGGACGAATTCGGGGCAGTATTATCGGGAATGTTCGCCCGAGGCCCCGAGTACCATTCCGAGCACCGATTTTATCTTTGTTAAATAAACAATTCTCCTACCGTCGTTCTCGCAGCATCGTCAGACTTGTCGACCCATTCTGACCGGAAGTAAGATAAAATCGGAGACGATTTCGGGGCAGTAATATCGGGAATGTTCGCTCGAGGCACCGAGAACCATTCCGAGCACCGATTTTATCTTTGTTAAATAAACAATGCTCCGACCGTCGTTCTCGCTGCATCGTCAGACTTCTCGACCCATTCTGACCGGAAGTAAGATAAAATGGGTGACGATTTCGGGGCAGTAATATCGGGAATGTTCGCTCGAGGCCCCGAGAACCATTCCGAGCACCGATTTTATGTTTGTTAAATAAACAATGCTCCGACCGTCGTTCTCGCTGCATCGTCAGACTTCTCGACCCTTTCTGACCGGAAGTAAGATAAAATCGGTGACGATTTCGGGGCAGTAATATCGGGAATCTTTGCTCGAGGCCCCGAGAACCATTCCGAGCACCGATTTTATCTTTGTTAAATAAACAATGCTCCTACCGTCGTTCTCGCACCATCGTCAGAATGCGCTACCCATTCTGACCGGAAGTAAGATAAAATCGCAGACTATTAGAGAATGTAATTATGAAGCTGCGATCAAAATTCAAATCGATTCATGCTAAGGGTTCGTGTATTCCGGCCTCCCAGTTTGAAAAACAATTTTTTTCAAGATGGGCTCTGTAGTCGCTATTTTGTATGAAAATTTCAATAATTTTTACATACTTTAATTTGACTTCCATAAACCCTCTCATAAGAAATCCTATTCCTTGTTTCATACTGCCATAATAAATCTTCAAAGTTAGGCCTAATTTTCTGCCGCTCGAGTGGTGTTACCCCTTAAGCGAAACCGCAAACAGAGTCGCAACGCTTTGCGATTTCCATAATCAACTCGTATCGGTACGTGAAAAATTGTATCTCAGGCGGTGTAGAAGATCTTCTCATCTGTTTTCAATCCTAAAAAAACGTCGTATCGATTTTCGTCTGCCGGAACCGACTGATTTCGCCTCCTCTAATGAGGAAATGGAAAGCTTCTCCTCATGTTTCCTAACCCAGCTCGAACACACTTTGAGATGATATTCGTACAGAAAAATGTATTTTTGGAGATCAATCCGACTGTGATACTGAACGGAGTGGTCGAATGAGAAATGAAATCCCGAAAACATCCAATTCTCGAAAATGTAGCGTCAAGTTATTGAGAGTTTGTTAATAAAAACGTACGTATTGATTTTTTTTCAATACGCAAAAAAAATCATTCGGTATATCGAAATTCGATAATCATTCACAATTCTTTGGTTTTGTTAGTTTTTATTTCTTAAGGAGGTACGGTGATTGGAGCGAGTCCAAGATAAAAGGCCGATTTTTTTTAATAACATTGTCGAGAGCTTCGTCCATGCGTATGCGGAGTTTCCACGAGATTTACCGTACAGTTTCCGAGTTATTAATTGTTAAAGTTGGTCAATTGGTCACACGTAGACGACAAAATGTGCCTGTCCTCTCATATATCGATTTTTTTGTGCTACTTGGAGCCAAGACACGCGTAAAAAAACTGACGGTTGCGTTCGTTGGTTCGTTGTGATCAATAAGGCAACTTGAATTGGAAAGCTCACCGCAGAAATAAGCAGTAAATTTAGAAATAAAGTCGCGAAAAACCGAAGTATTCGGCGAGAGAGACGTCTCGTGACGTAACCGCAGCCATCTTGCTCGAAGCGTGGCAACGCCGAATACCCGCGCAAATTTGATTCTTCTATCGGATATTTTCAACGCGAATTAAAAATATGGTTGTTATTGGCGAATTAAACTATGGTTCGGCCTTGCTCGGCCACTGCCCCCTTTGTTGTTGTTCCTTCTCTCTCTCTCTCGTTACATGTTTTCATCTAGGCTTCGAGCTGGCTATCAGCTTTAATATTCTGACGTTTATTAACGCGGGATGCTTCGAGTTTCGTGATTCTATGCTTTCTCCTTTAAATTTACCGAATTTTCTCCTTCGAATATCTGCGAGATTCGTGATTTTCTTCTTTTCTCTGATTATCGCACTTTTTCTAATCGGATGGTGCCTATACTCTCCTTTCTGTACTTGCTCCTCTTTGCCACTTTCCTTGTTCAGTCGCCTTCCGTGCCTTTCGGGCTCGGACATGCGCTTATTTCATTACTAATGGCAAAGCCCACGTTCCATAGTCATAAAAGCTTGGCACCTCCGCTCGAGACTCGTGTGAAAATCATTTAAAAAAAGATTTCCAAAAATTCTCTTTTTACCTTCTCTTTTATTGTTTCGGCTCCTTTCCTCAACGGTCACTTTCCCCGCTGCAATCAGTGGGTACTTGCGTCCGGTACTAAGGCCTTCACAATAAAAGAGATTCTCAAATTTATTGTGCTCACTTGCTTCGTTTTGTCCAATGCTTTCCCTAGTTCGATACTTTCCACGCTTAAAAAGCGTGTACTAATATCTCGTTTCGGTACTCGCTTTGAAGCTGACTTGAAATAAGTAGGCCTTTCCTCTCTCGAGGTGGCCCTTATATACCCCTTATTTCCCGCGCTTTTCTTCCCCTTCCCAAGCATCCTTTGTTAAATAAATGTTGCTTTAATATTTACTCAATTTTTCTTTTTTTTTTGTCTCTATCTTTTCCGCGTTCCGAGGGATGGCGCCACTTGGCCCTTTTCTCGGTCTGTTCTTTTCCCGTATACCACCTGAAGGCAGTGACCGCGCTTGTCAACATCGCTGTTTCGAATAAGTGGTAGGGGGATACACGCATGCGTCGGACCCATACGTCTCAATATATATATATATATATATATATATATATATATATATATATATATATATATATATATATATATATATATATATATAATGTACAAATAAGAATAAAAGCGAATTTACTATTTTTCTATTTACAAATTCGTGCATTTTCCATGTTCATTTGTGCATAAACATGGGCTAATTGTTTGTGTACAAACGAACTGAAGCGATATTATTCAATAATACATCATTCCAAATATTCAATCATTCAAAATTCATAAAAATAATATGTATGTATGGATGTATGTATGTGTGTGTGTGTTTGTGTGTGTGTGTGTGTGTGTGTGTGTGTGTGTGTGTGCGTGCGTGTGTGCGTGCGTGCGTGCGTGCGTGCGTGTGTGTGTGTGTGTGTGTGTGTGTGTGTGTGTGTGTGTGTGTGTGTGTGTGTGTGTGTGTGTGTGTGTGTGTGTGTGTACGTGCGTGCGTGCGTGCGTGCGTGCATGCGTGCGTGTGTGTGTGTGTGTGTGTGTGTGTGTGTGTGTGTGTGTGTGTGTGTGTGTGTGTGTGTGTGTACTGATCAGTCATTTTAAGTTCTGCCATTAAGAATATTTTGAATGATGTGTTGTTAAATAATATCGTTTCAGTTCGTTTGTATATAAACAATAAGCCCATGTTTATTACCTGCTCGCACAGTGTAGATTATTCGAATTCATGCGGTTTATATCGCAGACGTGAATGAAACCTAACCTCAAAATCTTGATTCGCCAACTACGTCTATGGACGCCATATTCCGGCGACATACAGGCTACCGTACTTCGACCTGTGCAGGGTGCCTTCTCGCGTCCGTACTAATGCCCTACTGATGCGGTCGGCATCCGGCACAGAGCAGGCGTGTCGTAACACGGTGTTCATCGACGCCATATTACGGCGGCAGACAGGCTACCATATTTGGCCCCGTTCAGGGTGCCTATTCGCGCCCGGACTAAGTTTCCACTGGTTCGGGGGACTTCCGGCACTGATCAGACGTGCCGTATTACGGTATTACGGACTGGAGCTTGATAGCGGCCTGATCAGTCTTCAGGCTGCCGGATCTAAATTTCTAGTCGGGAAGGCATAGGTTCAATCCCGAGGGTAGGTAAAAATTTTAACGAGGCAGAATATGTTTTAATTCAATTATCATATAGGCAGGAACATAAATAAGGTATATGGAAACAAAAGATACTAACATAATTTTTTTATTCATAATTTTTGGATTGTTTTTATTTGTCATTTCAGGCATAGATACGGCAGCCGGATCAGAGCCTGCAAGGGTATACTGACCAGGTCCGTAACCAGCATCCGCATCGGGGCCAGAGGCAAAAAGCGTTTCACGCCTGTTGAAGCCCTGATACGGCGGCCTGCAAAGTGCCGTAGTACGGAATACGGCATGCCGGATACGGCCCTAGTCTGCTGCGTACCAAAATTTCTAGTCGGGATATTTTATCGCTACCAATTTTTATAATAGCGCCTTCCAGAATTTTCGCAACGTACGCCCCGCTTTGAGCTTCTATTCGGGCCTCGATACTTGGCTATGGCTATTGTTACCAAAGTTTTTCGGGTAGCTAACCAAGAATTTGACATTATTTGTGAAAAATTAATTTTTTTCCACAATTTGCTTGACCAGTCAATGTGACTATGTAAACTGCATATGGTTTCCGATGTTTTCTGGGTCGCTTGTTGGGAATTTCACATTACTTTTCCAAAATTAATTTGTTTAAACGATTTTTTTAAAACAAATGATAAAAAACAATTAACATTTTTTTAAAACCCAATCTACTAGAAATAATACCCGTATCATAATTATACCAGTAAGTCAATATTGAAAAATAATTTTTGTAATCAAAAAAGTTGTTTAAACAAATTTATTTTGTAAAAATAATGTCTAATTCTCGACCAGCGGCCCAAAAACATAGGAAACTATCTGCAATTCACATAGTCACGTTCAAACAATTTGTTTAATCAAATTAATTTTGCAACAAAAATTATTTTACAAAGTTCACTTACTGATATCATTATTATACGGGTATTATTTCTAGTAGATTGCGTTTAAAAAAAAATTAATTGTTTTTCATAATTTGTTAAAAAATTAGTTTAAACAAATTAGTTTCGGAAAAGTAATGTCAAATTCTTAACAAGCGACCCAGAAAACATCAGAAACCATCTGCAGCTTACATAGTCACATTGACTGGTCAAGCAAATTGATTAAACAAATTGATTTTTCAAAAATAATGTCACATTCTTGATCAGCGACCTGAAAAACTTCGGTAACCATAGCCAATTTACATATTGACTGTAAAAGACTCGTTCCGATCACAACATTTGAATACTCCTAAAACGGAGAAAATTTGTTAGTCTATTTGTTGTTATTTAGCAGGTATAACGTCAAAAAAAATGTATGCATATTTCGAAAATACAACTACCGAGGGCACCTTTAGCGCACTTTATTCTGCGAAAATAATCAGATAAGACTTCCGAAATACAAAATGAAAAAAAAAATGTCACTCAAAAGTTCGTGTTTTTTCAACTTATTTTGAAAAATATTATATAAAAAATTATTTTAGCGAAATTTGAGTTGCGCTATTCGAAAGAGCGGCCTTAAAAATAGTCGACAAGGTACTTTAGGATTTTTTTCCCGGGCATTTTCATGGTAAATAATCACGTCAAAAAGAGGACTTGTGAAAAGTGTCTTTGAGACGTTAAAGGGTTAACTCACTTTTACTCGAGTAACTCACGAGTACTTTGAATCCCTCTTGTACTCCTAGGGCCCAAAGTGAAACTTGCTTTTTTTCAATGATATTCTCACCCTGTTTTTTTGACTATGATTTTTGTCTGCCTTACACATGTGCGAAAATGGTATGAGCATTGATAACTTGGAATATGGTAGTGTAATATGTAATATAACCACCATTTGTTTTATTTCCTTCAGATTTAACTGCCATAAAGCAGTAAGATCTATATGCCTATCAAGTGTAGTAAATGCAAAACAAAAATGATACTCCAAAAATATTGTACTAAAAAAAAACATTCTTTGAAAATTGTTTTTTTTTGGAGTCACATATTTTTAATACATAAATATTAGAATTGAAAATATGTTTTATACTTTTTAGTTTCGTTATCCATAGGCGAGGTATAAAATTCAGAAGCACCAAACGAGGTGCTCCCCATGTTAAATGAATGGGATATTTCGGTATGGGAAATTGGCATGTGGTACCGCTAAATATTAAATACTCCAGAATAAAATTTTGAACTTGAATTTGAATTTTTTTTAGCTTTTATTGTCACAAGGACATAAGCAATATACCTATCAACTGTAGTAAATGACCAAAATAATTGCGCTCCAAAAAAAAACAATTCAAAATTGTTTTTTCGGAGCACAATTTTTCAAAACATAAATATTAGAATTCTAATAACTTTTGTTTTGTTGAATAAATTGTTGAATAAATAAATATTACAATATTACAATTCTAATATTTATATATTTAAATGCCTTTTTTTTAACACAATTTTTTGTTTTGGAGTACAATTGTTAAATACACATGAAATTAGATTTCAAGAGACATTTTTTTCAATAGATATTGTTAACGAATGTTAAGCCACAAATATACGAAGTTCAGTAGTGGCGTAGAATGCCCCATATACTTATAATTTAGTTTTTCGATGGATTGTTTTTTTTCACATTCAATCGCATTAATAACTCGCTTGAAACCATATACAATGAAAATTTCCGTGGACTGAAAGTGCGTAGTTTCTGCAACATCACATTATTATCTTACCATCTATTACCATATGTTTATTGTGTGTTTCGAATATTAATATAATACATATCTCTCATTAGATGGGTGGGAAATATTAAATGGAAACATAGAAGGGGACGAAGACGGGGAATTCACATACACAGGGGTATGTGAATATGTGGGGTAGAGAGTATAAGGATAGGGGATAACGTTGAGTCGGATCATCACCCAGTAATAGTGACGATGAATAGAGGAAAGCGGGAAAGAAGACAAGGGAAGGGGGAAAGGAGAGCAGGGTGTGGCAAGTGTTCGGAAAGAATGAAGGAGGAATATGGGAGAAGGATAGAGGAGGCAGGAGTGGAAGGACGAGGGGTCCAAGAAGTGGTGAAAGAAATAACATGGAAAATGAAGGAGGCCATGAAGGCAGGTGAAGAAGAAGTAGGCAGAGAGAGGAGAGCGACGAGGGGAGGGTGGTGGGAAGGAGAATGCAGGAAGAAAAAGGGGAAGATGAGGGAAGAGCTAAGGAAATGAAGGAAAGGAAAAAGCACAAAAGAGCGTTATAGAGAAAAGAAAAGAGAGTACGGAAAGTTGGGCAAGAGGAAGAAGGAGGAGGAAAGAGAAAGGAGAATAAGAGAGATAGCGGAAGCGAAGACGGGGAACAAGGTGTGGGAAATAGTGAATAGGGGAAGGAAGAAAAGGAAAAGAGTAGAGAAAAAAATAAAAGCGAAAGAATGGAAAAGATATTTTACCGAGTTATTGGGAGGAACGGAAGGAAGAGAGGAAACGGGGGTAGAGAGAGAGAGAGCGAGAAGAGGAGACACGGAGGAGGAATTAGGTAAAGAGGAAGGCGGTAGAAAGGGTCAAGGAGGGAAAAGCGATGGGAGGAGATGAAATCCCAAATGAAGCATGGAAATGGGATAGAGAGAAGGCGATAGAGTGGGCATGGAAAATCTGCGGGAAGGTGTGGAGGGGGGGGGGGAAGGATGGCCAGAGCAGTGGAAGGAGGGGATAATTCTGCCAATAATCAAATAGGGGCAAGGAACGAGGGTAGAGGAGTACAGGGGGTGACGCTGTTGCCCTCTCTGTATAAGATTTACGCGGCAGTACTGGCAAAAAGACTAGAAGAAGAAGTGGATAGGAAAGGAGCGGTGCCACAAAATCAAACCGGCTTCAGAGGGGGAATGGGAACAATAGACAACATCTACGTCCTGAATCATATAATAGGAAGGCAGGTGGAGAAAAGGAAGGGAATGCTGGTGGCGCTCTTCATCGACCTGAGAGCGGCCTTCGATTCGGTAGACAGAAAACAATTGTGGAAGGCGTTAGAGAGGAGAGGAATAAGGAAAGGGCTAAGGGAAAGAATAAAGGAAATATACGAGTAGACGAAGAGCAGGGTGAAGGTAGGGGGGAGACAGGAGAGGAATTTTGGACGGAGAAAGGGGTAAGGCAGGGATGCCCGCTAAGCCCGCTTCTGTTTAATGTTTTGACGGCAGATCTCGAAGAGGAATTGAAAAAAGGGGAATGGGGGGATAAAGATAGGGAGAGAGAAGATTTTCTCATTAGCGTACGCGGATGACATGGCGGTGCTGGCAGAAAGGGAGGAGGACTTGGGGAACATGATTAGGAGACTGGAGAGGTATTTCGAGGGCAAGAAGCTGGGGGTGAACGTGAGGAAGACTAAGGTGATGAGGTTCAGGAAAGGAGGGGGGAGGTTTAAGAAAAATATATGGAAATGGGGAGGGGATGAGTTGGAAGAAGTAAGGGAATTCAAGTACCTAGGGTACATGTTCAGGAGCAACGAGGGGCCAGAGGCGCACATGGTAGACAGGGCAAGAAAGGCCGGAACAGTGATGAGGCAGGTGTGAGGAATAGGGAAAAGGGAATTTGGGAAAGACGTGGGAAGGAGGATGTGGTTGTTCGACACCTTGGTGTGGACAGTAACGGGCTACGGGGCAGAGATCTGGGGATCGGAAGAAAGAGGGGCGATGGAAGCGATGCAGGAGAGATGTGTGAGGTGGGTGCAGGGGCTCGACTGGGGAACACCAGGGTATTTCGTGAGGGAGGAGCTGAAAAGGGACAAGATAAGAACGAGAGCAGGTAGAAGAGCGTGGAAATATGAGGAAAAGCTAAGTGCTGGGAGGAGATCAGGGAAAGGGAGGGAAGAGGTGATCACGGGAGATCGAAATGGGAGAAAGGCAGAGAGGAGTTTAGGAGGATTGGGGCGGGGGAGGGGGGAAGAAGGACATGATCAAGAACAGCAGGGGTACGAGAGGAAGGAGGAGGAGGATAGCGAAGAGCAGGAAAGGGAGAGGTGGGAAAAGATAATGGAGTCGAGATACAACAGATGGTACAAGGAAGTAAGAGTGGGAGGGCTTCCAAGGGTACCTGAAGGCGGGATGGGGGGAAGAGCGGTACAGGAGAGTGGCAAGATTCAGGATGGGGAACGAGATGAGAGAAGGAAAATATTGGGAGAAGGAGGAAGAAAGGGAATGTAGGATATGTGGAGAAGAGATGGAATCGTGGGAATACGTGGTGGATAGGTGCGGAGGAAGAGATGGGGAGGAAAGAGGGATAGGAGAAAGGATAATAGAGATGTTGGTCGAAAGGGGTGGGGGGAGGGATGGATGAAGAGACTGGAGGAGAGGAGGAAGGAAAGGGAAAGGGAAGGAGGGGAAGGAGGAGAGGAAGAAACGGAGTAAAATAGGAATGGAGTGAGAGGAGGAAACGGAAGTCGGACTGCGGGGAGAAGAGAGAGAGGAGGAGTATTAAGGAAGTAAGCGAGATAAAGAAAAGTAGAGTTAAGGCGGTGCGGCGCAGGCGGCTGAGAGAGGGAGAGAGAGAGAGCGGCGAAATAGATATAAGATAGGTTAAGTAGAATAAGGAAATTGTAAGGAAGAATGTAAGGGAGGAGAGGAAACGGAGGCCCTTGTAACCCTACGGGGAACCGAATAAAGCATATGTACATACATATCTATTATTATATTAAACATGACTCAATTTTTTTCCCTCTCTTAATTCAATCCTTGAGGCTTCGTATTTACTAGAAAAAAAACGAGATAGTCATTTCGATGCTTAGAATTCTCTCAAGCAACAAAATCTAATGAAACCACATTGCGTGGTTTACTATTACTGAAAGTAATTTTAATAATTTCTGATTTAATTACTATCACAGAAAATAATTGTAATGATTTCTCATTCAATTACAATCACTGAAAGAAATTTTAATGCACTTCGATTTAATTAAAATGACTCAATATCATTTTAATTAACTCCAATTCAATTACAATTACTGGAAGTAATTTCAATGGACTCTCATTCAATTACAATTATCGAAAGTAATTTCAATGAACTCCGATTCAATTATTATTACTAAAAGTAATTTTGATGGAATTCGATTTAATTAGAAATTACCTTTAGTAATTTGTAATTGTTCATTTTTAATTACAATTTTGCCCAGCACTGTAACTGACATGAATGAAATACCGGTTCTGGAGTTGAAATCACGATGTTAATAATCGAATTCCCATTGATATCAGTCCATCCATCAGACATCAGTGTTAAGGCCTTAAGCCACTCTAGAGGCCGAAAAATTGGCTTTTTGGGGATTTTTTTTTCAGAAAAACTAAAAACTAAATCGAGATTACCAAAAGGGTGTTTATCATACATATCAGTGACTATATACAATCATTTTTTTGAAGCGATTAATTTCAGAATGATGGCTGTGCAGCGTTTATCTCAAAGCTGCGTTTTTCAAGTTGGCCGGGAACATAACGCAGACAATTTTCAACCGATTCACTTAAAATGTTGAATATATCTTGAAAAATACATTGTCTACGGAAGTACGTAGGATTTTTTTTATATTGCATAGTTCATTGGTTATTAACAATTATGGCATAGTTATATAGGGTAGTCATGGCGTACTCTTACCAAAGATTGCGGGTTCTCAAATAATTCATTCTGAATCGGTAGATTTGGGCATCGGAGCGATGCAAATAGATATCGGTGGCAGTAATCCAATCAACATAGTTGATTTGCCTGCGGTATGTCATGTTCCGTCAATGGAAGAGTTACTAGGTACAACAAGTATGTATTTTAACACTTCTATATTTGATAACATGCAATGTTATACGTTTTTATCAATTATTTCTTTTTGTATTTCAGATATCGCAAAAAATAGGTCACCTTTTACAGATGTTAAAATTACTCTACGCATGGAAGTCGAGGATTATCGAGGATTATCGAGGCGATGCAGTATCGAGGAATGATAGCGAATCGTTTTCAGTTTTTTTCAATGTTACAATCAGCGAACGTAAGCGCAAATTGATACATACTGTTTCCAATATCCCTGTTGCAAAGGTCCGATAAGATCCTGTAGCCAACGATAAAAATCCGATACATTGCTGTTTGGTCTATTGGCAGCGGATAGCGGATTCTCGTAATTTATCTGGACTCATTGGAATGTTCGCTTATACGGTTTCGATTTGGATAAACCCATATGGAATTACGTATGTGCAATCTACTGGATCAAAACTGCATTTTACAATGATTAACAAGTTGCGTGCATTTATCAGCAGCTACGGATTTGATTCGAATATTTTTCTACTTGTATTTCCACAAGTTATAAGTTTATGAGTTTCAAATGGACCTGACCGTTTGGAAGCGAATGTGCATAAAAACGGGAAAGTCCACGACTTTTTGCTATCAGATCACGAATGCAAAAACGGATAAGTATGAAACTGTGCTTATTGCGCCTTATGAGAAATGACAGATATATCAGGACCAAGTTTTGTATGGGATAGAATTTGTGATTCCATGGACAAAAACACATCATTTTCCGATAAAAATGTACGATTTCAATATGAATGAATCAGATATTTCAGATGAGTTACTTCATCAGCAGTAAATGGTATTGACTGATTAACATTTAATGGGTATATACAGATTCAACGATCTCGTTGGTGAATATGGGTTTAACCTGTATATGTTTTAATCAGAGGTTCCAAACTTATCCAGGGTAGAGAGAGGATAGTTCAGATGAGGCTCTATGCGGATTATCTAATGCCAAACTGACCCTTAAGTCTATGTGCATGCATATGTTGATGCAGATTACAATTTATCTGCGCATCTCGGCATTTATTCGTACAGTCAAAGATTCAGCTTAATAATGAAGCTCGGGTGTTTGTATGAAAATATGAGTCAAACTTATATCCGTTCTAACCAGTTTCCTGTACCTGTTTCAAATTGGCGTTTTCCAACCTATGCAGATATGTAATAAAACAATGGCATCTCCATCTATGGTAATGTATACGTAAGTACAAAACTAGTCTATTTGCGCACATATATATTTATTTGTGTTGTAAAAGATTCAGTCTCAGAATCGGGTCTGCTTTACGTGAAACAGCCTCTTTGTTACACAAAACACAGAAAGCGTATCTGATTTTATTTTGTTTACATTTTTTGCATTTTGAAAAATGTTAGAAAAAATAGAAATAGATGGCAGTTCACACTAGTAAGTGGGTATACTTCTTAAAAGCCAATACCTTTTGTCTATCTAAAATTTTGCACAGATTTTTGTTGCTACATTTCACACTCAAGATTTTTACCGTAACATTTTTTTCTACTGAATATCCACCGCATCCGAGGAAATGCCATAAAAAATTCAAAGACTAAACTAATGCAAAGAGTAATAAAAAAAACTTTGAAAAATCACAATACAGCCTCTACAGAACTGACTATTACATTGCTTCTCTCCCTCTCTCTGCTTTAGTGCTTGAGGGGACTTGCAGGGCGCAAAATAAATGTCTCCCTCCCTCCCTCCCTCCCTCTCTCTCTCTCTCTCTCTCTCTCTCTCTCTCTCTCTCTCTCTCTCTCTCTCTCTCTCTTTCTCTCTCTAGGTGAGTCGCGCAACACGTCGTCTCTGTCCAGTCTGTCATTTTTGTCGAATTCTTCCTGCCGCCTTGTGCCCTCGGGCCGTTTTGTTCGAGGTATCTGGCGTGCACTATTTTGCCTTTCATCAGACCTATCACAAGCGAACATCTAACAACTGCATGTTCCGCTTTTTGCTGATGAATTGGCCCACCGGTTAATTAACCTTACTTTGGCGAGTCATAAGGAGTGCACCAATACATTACCGCAGGCCTGTACATAGCTTGACTTACACTGACTCCTTGACTCCTGACTTACCTCCCCCACCAGCACGTGCGCCAGTGAGTACTGTTTACGAGAAGGGATACGTATGCTTACCGCTGTAGTGTACATACGCACTGCCGTCTATTGTGAGGATCGAATCTTCGTTCCGTTACCTTCAGAGAACCGATTGATTTGTTGCTTTTACCAATCGATCGATTCAACAACTCTGCGGGCTACGTCGAGATGTCAACACGCTGTGGATCGTGTAATCGACTCTGCAATAGAAACAGCGATATCGTCGTTTGCTCGGGTGATTGTCGTAATTCGTTTCGTACCAAATGCGCGCAAGAGAAATTCCGTTATGATCCGACCATCGATAACGACTTTCGCTGCGATGACTGCGCTATGCAGCGCTCGACCATTACGATCCGCACGCCTGATGATTCACCTATGCATCAGCAGCCAGTTGCATCTAATAAGGCAGCTATTTCACTAGAAGACATTATGCACCAACTGCAGCTCTCCAGTTCGTCATCAAACGACAAATTGAACGCAATTAAAATTACTTTGGCGGGTCTCTGCACTGGCGTCTCCGAGCTTTCGTCGTCCCACGAAGCCATGTCTAAATGAATTTCTTCACTCGAAATGAATCTCGAAAAAATGAATTCCGATTCTCTGGATTTAAGGAAGGATAATGACTCACTCAGAGCACAAATTATTGACCTTGATCGTCGTCTTTCCGTCCGGGAATCC
This sequence comes from Ophion obscuratus, assembly GCA_964007375.1. NCBI lineage: Eukaryota > Metazoa > Arthropoda > Insecta > Hymenoptera > Ichneumonidae > Ophion > Ophion obscuratus. The sequence goes on from OZ023312.1 coordinate 55,905,930, forward strand.
CACAGTACTTCTGCAGAGATTACCCTGTCGGGCATCCCTATTGCAGTCTCGGATTCGATGCAAATGGTTGTGGAAAAAATATTTAATGCGATCGGGGTCTCGAATCTTATCGGCGACGTATTAGATATTCGTGCGTTTGTCAGAAAGTCTGCTCGAGCAGTAGGTAGCGATACTAACGCAGTTCCCTCGATCAAGTCGCTAATTATCACCCTTAAATCACCGGCGGTCAGAGATTTTATCATAGCCAAGAAGCGCGCTAAAGGGAATATCTCCACTCATGACGTCTTCTCGGTGAATCAGCAGGGCAGCGTCTTCATTAATGAGCTGCTACCTTCTGCTACCTACAATCTTCTGCGTCTAACGAGGGCTAAAGCTGCTGACTGCAATTATAAATACGTCTGGTTCAAATATGGGTCTATCCACGCTCGCAAAACCGATGATTCACCGGTCATCGATATTACTTCGGCTTTTACTAAACTTTGATGCAGTTTCTTATGCAGAGACCTTATCAGATTTCTTGGGTGCTGCTAATTCTACCTTAGGCTCTGATATGAATTACGACGCAGTTGATGGTGCTACGCGCGATGTGACCTGTGCGATCCTTGCGTCTATCGACAAACATGCTCCGTTATCTACATTTATAGTCAGCAGACCACGAGCGCCGTGGCTTTCTGAGAGTCTATTTACCAGATTCAGGACTAGAAATGTTCTTTTTAAGCAAGCTAAGCGCTCCGGTAATATTCTCAGCTTTGCTGTTTATGGGCAGTTTAGGGATAAGCTCACAGTCGATCTACGCAAAGCCAAGGATGACTACCTTCGTAACAGACTAGCGAGCGTTACCGATAGAGGCCGGTTGTGGAAGGAACTGGTCGCATTGGGATTGGTCAGACCTAGCCAGGCTTCACCTTCTAATTATTTTTCACTCGACGAACGCAACACTTATTTTGTAAGCATTGTTAGTGCGTCTGCACAATGTGATAAGACCGTATTCACCGAGAGTATCATGGAGTTACCGCTAGGTCAACCTGAGTTTGATTTCTCTCCCGTCACCGTCGAAATGATAGCTTCTCTGATTGCGTCTACCACCTCTCTGTCTCATAGTTCTGGACCAGATGGTATTTCACGATTTGCCATCTACAACGCTCTACCTAGGTTATCGCAAACATTTGCGGAGCTGTTTAATAGATCACTGGAGTTAGCGCAACTTCCCGCTGATTGGAAGAGAGCCTACATCCGTCCCCTTTTAAAAGCTAACCCGCCATCTTCACCCTCTGATTGTCGGCCCATCGCCAACTTTTGTGAGCCCTCTAAGATTTTTGAAAGAGCGATACATAAGCAAATCGTAAAATTTCTGGCCATCAATAATTTCCTCGACTCTCGTCAATCTGGTTATAGAGAACTCTACAGTACACAAACTGCTTTGCTGAGGATTTGCCACGACGTGAGGTTTGCAGTAGATGATCGTAAAATCACGATTCTAGTTCTGTTCGATTTCAGCAAGGCGTTTGATACTGTCGCTCAATTAAATCTCTTAACTAAACTTCGGAATTATCGTTTTTCAATCAGAGCACTTCACTGGATTTTTTCATACCTCACTGGTAGATCGCAAGCAGTAGTCGACAGCTCTGGCAGGCGCTCTAAGTGGCTTGATACTACGACCGGAGTTCCCCAGGGATCCGTTCTCGGACCTCTATTGTTCTCGCTATTCATTAATGATATTGGGACGGTTTTATCTTTCGTGCAACACATGATTTTCGCTGACGATTTACAAATTTACCTAAGCTGTTATCCATCGGAAATTGAGGACGCCATTGCAATGATATCACGGGAAGTGCATGAAATAGCAAAGTATGCCCTGGACAATGGCCTTCCTCTTAACCTAACCAAATCCAAAGTCATCTTACTTGGTCGTAATGCCTACATTAATCAAATTAATACCGACGACCTACCTACGATTAAGATTCATAGTACCATTCTTCCTTATGTTAGCAAGATACGCAACCTTGGTTTGACTATGTCCTCTAATCTGTCTTGGCACGAACAGATTATAAGTATTTCTAGTAAAGTCAATTTCGTGCTCTATAAACTAAGGTATCATGCGAAAGCCCTGTCGAAGGAACTGAAGACAACACTTGTTGTTTCCCTCATTTTTCCGATACTAGACTATGGTTGTCTAGTATATAACGATTTGACTAACGAACAAAACGTGAAGCTTCAAAAGCTTATTAACTGCTGTATCCGGTTCATTTTTAATATACGTCGCGATGTTCACATCACCCCGTATTGTAGAGAGTTGGGCTGGCTCTCAGTTAGAGTTCGGCGTCTCTACTTCATGGGTATCTCGGTCTACAACATCACTCATGGCAATGCACCATCATGTCTGACAGAGCTTTTCCGACCACCCCGTCTCTCGGCACGCCCTTCAAAGCAAACTACATCTTCCACTTTCCACATCCCCACTCATCGGACTTCAACCTTCCGTAACTCATTCACAATGTCTGCTATTTATTTTTGGCACTCATTACCGACTACGATTACCACCGCGTCGTCGCTAGCTGTCTCCAAACGGAGTCTGTATGCCCGCCTTTTTTCTTTGGATAATTAAACCCCATTGCGCTGGTGAATGAACGAATGGCAGTAGAATTAGTTGCGCTGAAACACTACTCGCTTGACGTTGATTGCACATCTAGGTTATTTTTCTTTGTTAGTATTAAGTATGCTGCTAGACATGCAGTTATCTATATATTTTCTTATATTGTACCATTACCAGCGATAATTCTATACCTGTAAAACTATTGTAAACACATGGATTTTTTTCCAATTGCCTAAAGGGATTACTAAGGCAAAATAAACCTAATCTAATCTAATCTAATCTAATCTCTCTCTCTCTCTCTCTCTCTCTCTCTCTCTCTCTCTCACTCCCTCCCTTACAGAGCTTCTTATTATTAGACACCGAAAAAGAAAAAACAAAAACATTAATCCTATTATCGTTGCGCTTCTTGCGTTTGTACAACTTTCTTCCCCGATTTTTTTGCCTTCCTTCGCTTTCCTTATCTCTGTCCCCCTGGCCCCTTTTTCCTCGCCGTATTCTCAAATTGCCTCGCAACTTCACACATCTCTTCTACTAAATCCTTTCCCTCTAGTGCCTTCCTCCACCCTCCATTTGGTTCCCTTCTTTGCTGCTTTTCCCACTCTTCAAATTTTCTATGGGCCTGCTCATCCATTATTTTCTTGGCTTCCTCGCACTCCTAAATATGAGCCAGAGTTTCCTCTGCTTTTCCGCATACTCTACACCTTGTGGCTTTGAAACCCTTTTCTGCTTCTCTCCCCACACTCCCGCACCTCATTCTAGCCCACATTTCTCTGATCTCTCCCCTTGTTGTTCCTTTATCCCAATAGTCTTCCATTCCCACCTCTTTTTTCCCTTCTTTATATTCTATGCAGAAATTGGACCGGCGAATCTTTTCCCACATCCTTTGCACTTCTTGCTCCGCCAACTCTGTACCGCTCTTCCGGCCTTCCTCTTCCATTCCTCTTTGTTTCCTTTTCTTATCGTCTTCCCTATCTGCCCCTCTCCTGCTTGGTCCATTGCCGCCTTCATTTCTTCGCCCCATTTGCTTCCGTCGTTGTTCATTAGCCCTCTCGCTCCCTCCATCAGGCATTTTCTCGGCCATCTTTCTTCCTCCATCTCTATGACTTTGCCGATGTAGTCGCCCGCCCGTTTTCTCATCACTATATCCACTCCTATACATCCTGCCTCCATCTTCCAGGTGTACTCCGGCGTATTTCTTCTTAATCCCATGGCCATCTTCGTGTACCTGGCCTGTGCTCTCTCTACTTTCTCCCGTCTTTTCCACCCCCATACTTCTACTCCATACAACAGCCCGCTTCTTGCTATTGCTTCCGCTATCCTCAACCTGTGTGTCAGTCTACCTATTCTTGCTCTCCTTGCAATTCCCCAGGCTCCGTTTGCTGCTTTCCTTATCTGGCTTTCCACTATCGTCGTGTGCTTCTCAAAAGTGTTTCCGGTCGAGAAATATACTCCCAGATATTTAAACTCGCTTACTACCTCTAATTTCTTTCCGTCTATCTCCCAATCTTTCTCTTTCTTCTGTCTCCCCCCTTTCCTAAAAATCATAACTTTTGTTTTTTCAATATTGATCTTCAATTTATTTCGCTTCACGTACTTCTCTAATTCCCTCAGCATGTCTCTTAAACACTCTCCCGTATCTGCCACCAGCGCTACATCATCCGCATGTTTCAGGGCGTAAATTGTTTTCTTCCTATTACCGTGCCTCCCTCCTTTCTTCTTTTCCAGCCTTCTTCCATATTCTCGATAAACAGGTTGAATAGTGTAGGGCTCAGTGCACACCCCTGCCTGACTCCTCTTGTTGTCCTGAACTTCTTCGACACCCCCTCCGCTGTTATGACCTCGTTTTGCGTATCCTTGTAGATCTTCTTAATCATTTCCATTAGCCTTCCTCTAATTTCCGCTGTTCCCAATTTCCTCATCATTCCTTCACTGTCCACTGAGTCGAACGCCGTCCTCAAATCCACGAACGCCGTGTAAAATTTTCCTCCTCTTCTCTTCAGCTTGTTGTTGATAAGCGCGTTCAGTACGAAAATGTGGTCACGTGTCCCCCTACCCGCCCGAAAACCCGCTTGACCTTCTCCCATCTGATTCTTGGCTTCCAGTAGGAATCTTACCCGGTTGTTCACTATTCTGGTCAGCAATTTGTATCCCGAATCCATCAGTGTAATTCCTCTATAATTTTTCACGTTTGTTGAGTCGCCAGCCTTGTGGATAGGAAAGATCCTTCCGGTTTCCCACCCTCTTGCTATCCTTCCCTTCTTCAGTAGCACATTCAAGATGTTGGCTAACTCTTTTCTCCCCTCCTTCGGCAACCCCTGGAAGAATTCAATCGTCAGTCCGTCTTGCCCCGCCGCCTTACCCTTTTTCATTTTCCCCAGTTCCTTTTCTAGCTCTTCTGTGGTTATCTCCCGATTTGCAATTTCTTCCAGCCAAATTCCGCTGGCCCTGCTGTCGCTGGCTTCCTCTTCTTCCTGTCCGCTCTCCGCGCCCGTTTCTTCTATGCCTTCTTCTAAGCCCTGCCCGTCGTCCTTACTTCCCAGAAGCTTCTTGAAATGCTTAATCCATTCCTCTTCCGTTATTTGCCCGCCGTTTCTTGCTTTTCTGGGCCTAAAAGGCCTCGGCGCTCTCCAAAGCTCCGTGGAATTTTCACTTTGGCAGACCCTCTCCCAGCGCTCTTTTCATGGTTCCTCATTTTACTCTTTCCTCATCCTCTTCAGCGTTTTCCTTGCTTCCCGTAGTCTCCCTTTCTCATCTATGTCTGGTTTTTTGGGGAATTCCTTTAATCTCTTCCATAGTAGCATTTTCTGCTCTTTTATTTTACCGCTTATCCTATTTTCTTCTGCTCTATTTTCACCCACCCATTTCACCATCCCCACCTGTTGTGCCGTTTCGCTTATGACTTCCACAAAAGTATCCCATCTGTCTAAGACTTCGCGTTTCTTCTCCTTCGAATCCCACAATTCGGTGAAAAACGTGCCGTATTCCTCTGCCTTCTCATGCTTCCATTTTAGCTTTCTTTGTCTTCTTCCTTCCTTCAGTTGGTGTGGTCTGCTTTGCCTCTCCTCCTTCCCCTTCCTCCTGCTCCCCTCGAATGTCACCACTATTGGGAGGTGGTCCGATTCCGTTCGTTCCTCTACTCTTATTTCCTTCACCATTCCCTCCGCTTGACTATTTAACACAATGTAATCAATGACCGACCCGCCCTCCCCTTGACTTCCTACATACGTCAGGCTTCCCTGCCTGTCCCCTTCCCATCTTCCGTTCGCCACTATTAATCCGTTTTTGCGCAAACTTCTAACATTTTTCTCCCTTCCGTGTTCTCCGTATTATCTTTTGACACCCTTTGGCTTTCCTGTCCCTCCTTCCCTTCTATACCTGCCTGTTGGTTCCCGATCCTGGTATTAAAGTCCCCCATTATTATCACTGCGTCTCCCCTTTCCTCCGCTTCGTCTATTCATTTTTCTAATTCTCCTTCCAGCCCTTTCAGGTTTCTATTGTATATACTTATTACCGTTCCCTTATCTTGTCTGTTTCTTCCTAGTTGTATATCCCTTATGATTAAGCCCCCCTTCCACAGTCCCACTTTCCCCTTTCCCAAGATTCTTTTCCTGACCCCCACTAGATGCCCTCCCTTCGCCCTCCCCCTCTTCTTTTCTCTTATCGCTGCTTTAGTGACCCCTACAAACTTCCTATCCATCTGGTCTCTCTGTTTGTCTGCTTCGCTTTCTTCCATCCACGTTTCCTGGGCCGCGATGATGTCGAATTCCTTCAGCCACCCTCAGGCCTCCTTCACCGTTCTCCTTCCCGCAACGTTCCACGTTACCGCTCGTATCTCTCATATCTCTCGTTGTGCTGCTGCCTCCTCTGTCTCTGGTCCCACAGTTGAAACCCCGTTGTCCCTCCCTGCTCCGCTTTCCCGCTCTCTTCATACCGGCTCGCTTCATCCAAATCTCCTATTTTCTCATTCCAGGTCTTCCATCTCCCGTCCACCAATACTGTGAGATATCCGGTCTTTACTTCTTTCCCTTGTCTTCTCATAGTCGTGGCATACTCTTCAATCCACTCCTGTACTTCCCATTCTCTGTACGTGGGATCGTCCCATATTGTCCGTCGTCCTCTCTCCTTTTTTCCTGCTGCTTTCATTATTCTCACCTTGTCTTCCATTTTCTCCGTTTCTAATACTATTCCATCCCTTGTCTCTTTCCATCTCAGGAAACGTGGTATCACTCCCGTTCTTTCCCACACCGCTCTTTCGATGTCCCAAACCATGCCGTGTTCTGATCTTCGCACTTCTTGCACTATGATGTTCTTCTTCGTATCCCTCCTCTCTCGCCATTCTTTCTGCCATTCTCTATGGCTGAACCGTTTCGGCTTCTTTCTCACCAGTTGTCTTATCCGTTCTCCTGTTTCCTGGTTTGTTGTTCTCCTCTACCTGCTCACTTCCACCCACCCTTCTCCTCTACCTTGCTCCTCCTCCACAATAGCTCGTTCGTCCCCTGCCTCCGTGTCTTTTCGATATCCCGCTTCTATCTCATTCTCATTTTCGTCGCACCTGCTCTCGCCCCTGCCTGCTTGCTGCCCTTCCGCCTTCTCTTCCTCTTGCGCCCTCGTCTCCTGTATTCTCTCCAATCTTCTATACATTTCCTCGTTTGCTCGTTGTAGTCTCTCAATTGTTTCTTCTTGCTGTTTAACTCTCGCCATCCATCTCTCCTGCTCCCCTGTAAGCATTTCTTCCACTTTTTCCCTCGGAATCGCGTCCCGGTCCTTTTCCTCTCTCACTCTTTTTTCTTGAATCTGCCCTTGTATGCCTTCCGACCTTCTCATCATCTCTTTCATCGTCTTTTCCACTATCCTCCTTATTTTACTTTTCCAATCTCCCTCCCCTATGCCCGCCCACATATTCTCCATCCTCTCAATTTTTTCCAGCATCTCTTTCTCCCAGCTGGATCTTCTCTCCCGCCCGTGCTGTCTCCTCGTCGGGTCTCCGTCTCTTCTTCTCCTCTGCCCCTTTCCTCGCCAAGAACTCCTTCGCTTCCTTTCGTTTGTTTTCCTGTCCCCCAACAATCCATATGTGACCTGACGCCGTGGATTTTCCTTTTCTTCGGCCCCAGTGCCCCTCTTGGTATACCTCTCCTCCTCTTGCCTGTTTCCAGTATCTCGTCTGTTGTATCTCTTTCCTCTCCCGTCTCCGCCCTCGGCGTTCCGTCGTCTATCGTCGTCAGCCATGTATAGTCTGTCGGTGTATTGCCGATTCCGTCGGTTCTGTCGATCCCGTCCTTGCCGGCGCTGATCTCGTCTTCTCGGTCGGTATTATATTCCTCCTCTCCTAGTTGGTCCTCGTGCTGTCGCCTACTGCCGTCGCTGCTGTTGCCCCCATCATTTCCGCTTTCCGCCATCTCCCTCGCTCTTTCTCCGTTCTCACTTCCTAATCTCTTTCTTGTCAACCACCAAATTCTCTCTCCCCTGTTCTAATTACACCTTTCCCTTTTTCACCAACACTTTCACTGTTTCCGCTCCTCCTCTGGATGCCTTCTAACCAGTTGCCACTTATTTTGCATCCTTCGCACTAGCCACTTTTCTCTAATATTCGCTTGCATATCAAACCGCGCGTCTGTCTCGTTGGACGCTCCGCGCGTCAGTCCAATTAAAGAATGTATCAAAAATTGAAAAAAAAAAAAACCTCGAGCGATCTCGAACTCGCTTTGTCTGTAATAGCGTTCGGTGGGGGAACAAGATACGCTTTGCTTGCCGGCACTGCACGCGCGGCTACCAGCGACCGGCATAGGCTAGTCAGTTCTTCTTGATCACTCGGCACGACAACTGGTATCCGTAACATTTCTGAACAACCCGAAGAAAGTGAAAAAAGCGAACACGGCTGTACCATACCACTGGATATTTCTTACAAGGAACATCCCTCAGGTGTCCGCCTCCGATTTTGTTGAAACTCATATATGTGATAGAGCATCGAAAACTTTGAGACACGTATTTTTTTTTATCCACCGAAGCAAACCACCGATCTGAATGAAACAAAAACGAAAATTCTTCTAATGAAAAGCGATGAAAAATCCACTATGAAAATGTGAAGAAAAAATTAAATTAGGGGGTAAACCACCCCTCAATTTGCCTTTTTTTACCCCACACTTAAGAGGGTTGTATGCAAATTAATAAAACACGTATCATTTTGAAGGCCAATTAAAATTAAATTTGACGGATTTTTGCGTTTTGGCGGTATAGCACATTTAAGGGGGTAAACCACCCCTAACATAAATTTATTTATCATGGTCGTTTTTTCTGTGTTTAAAGTATATCCGCTGATTGTAAATATTTCTATAAGCTACAATTTTATGTTTTATCATATTTCAAAATTATTACATACGTCTTAAGGGGTAACTACCCCTCTGACGAGAAACATCATTGAAGTGTCTGCTCTCGATTTCGTTGAAACTCATATATGTGGTAAAGCATTGCAAACTATTAAACATGTTTTTTTTGTATCGGCAGAAAAACGGTGTTAGGGGATGAAACCACCCTTCAAAGTTTTTCCCACAAGCAGTACATCGATCTGAATGAAACAAAATCGAAAATTCCTCTAATATTAAGCGATGAAAAATCCACTACGAGAGTGTTGATTAGAAATATAATTAAGGGGTAAACCACCCCTCTATTTCCCGTTTTTCACCCCACGTTTAAGAGGGTTATATGAAAATTAATAAAACAGGTATCATTTTGAAGGGGGATTAAAAGTCAAGTTGACGCGTTTTTGTGTTTCAGCGGGACAGCAAATTTAAGGGGGTAAACCACCCCTAACATAAATTTGGTCATCACCGTCGTGTTTTCTGTGTTTAACATGTATCCGCGGATTCAAAATATTCTCCCGCGTTTTTAAATTACTACGTTTTTAAATTTTCACATTTTAAGGGTAAACTACCCCCTCTAATTGCTTTTCGTTTGAAGTTTCGCGAAAGGTTTCACGAATTTCGTTAAAACTGTTTTCATTTCATCGGTAATATCAATTTTATGTTTGTGTGTGCAGGCATATTCGTTTTGAGTTTTAGGAGCGGTACTTTGGGAGTGGGGACCTGGGGCTACCCCTTACTTATAAGACTCATATTTTTATATTTTCATAATTATATTTTCGTACCGAAATGTTTCTTCCTCTAATTCAAAAGTTTTGATGAAAGCATCGCTCATGCAACGATGCAATGCAGTAACAAAAATATATTAACGATACTATTAATAAAATTCAAGTGGTATATATTTTTGGTATATACCACTTGAATTTTTTCAAAAACAAAACCTTATACAAGTGGTATAAGGTTTTTGTTATTCCGCGTAAAAAAAATCATATGCAGATAAATGCTTACGCTTCGATTCCTAAATGCGTAATTATCCAGAATGCTCCCGTTCGGAAATCTTTTATCTGTGTGTATAAAGTTATACAATCAACGAACAGACCGATGTTTATTTGCCTACGTATCAACTTTTATCGACTGACTGCAATAATTAATTCTTCCAGCGCGAATATTCTTATCGCGTCATGACGCGATAACGATATTTGCACAAAATTTGTATTCTACGCAGAATTTTTACACTGGGCAAATATTAAACTGCACGCTATAGTCTTTTTGAACTGCAAGACGTTAATCATACATTACCCGATAACGTGTTTACATTTTATAAGACGGTTAGCATTCGGATTCTTCCATTTCACGTTAAAGTGAGCTACAAACAGTATACTGTTTGTTGGAAAATACAAATTTCATCAGCCATGAAAGTCAACCCAATAAACGTTATGAAACTTCTACTAGCTACATTTGAAGCTATGGATATTTCTATTGGAACTTGCGGACAGTTTTGAACAAATTTTGATCAGTTGCATGGAAGACTATAATGGAGTTGAAATGATAGAGGAAGAAATGCTCGCTTTTCAAGAACCATTTAAACAGTACGAAGCCAATGCTGTAGAAGATACCGTATGGCAAAAGGATACTCGTGGTAGTGATTCTGACGCCTGTTCCAGTGGTGATGAGGTGAACTACGATTACAAAAATAAAGCAGTTCAATACTGGAGGTCTGGTAAGAGAAAAAACTATAGCCTCAAAACCGTCCAACAGAAATACAAATCTGTCAAGTCTGAAAGACAATTGCGGCGCTGGGCACATCAGCTGAATAAAGGCGGTACTTATAAAGAAAAGCTAGCGCAAATTTCTGAATATACATTGAAGAATATGAAGACTGCTCTAGATGCTGGTGTCATAATACATGATATTAGTCTTCAGAAGTGGGCGCTATAAGCCCAAAAGGAGATAGTTTTCAATGATGTGCGATTTAAGGCCTCTCATAATTGGCTATGGAATTTTTAAAAACAGCATCGCATTGTATCCAGCTAAATCAATAAATTTGTAACGCGCAAAACTACGGGACAAGAAGAACTTCTACGGAAAAATACAGAAAAATTTGTCGCCGATGTTGCACCACTGATAAACAAGTATGGATCGGAAAATGTGTATAATTCGGATCAAAGCGGTTTTCACGTGGAAATTCATTCGGCGCCAACTCTTGCAACGGAAGGAGAAAAGAAAGTTGAATGCGTTGTACTGTCAGTTTCTTCAATAACTCACAGCTATACAATTCAGCCTACTATAAGCGCTGAGGGAAAATTACTTTCCCCACTTTTCATCGTTTTAAGGCCACGTGCCACATGCCTCCGACCGCATCGAAATTTTGAAATGGGAATCCCAAACGGATCAACCAATCGGAATGAAATTTGTTGTGTGCATGCAGGATGCTTGCTCCGAGAGCATGATTCGCAAAATTTTCCAAAATTTCGAAAAAAAATTTGCAGTTTGTGGTTACCATGCGAAAAACTGTGAATTATTAACGATTGCATCGCATTTTCGTTAATTTGGCGCGAATCATGCTCTCGACAGTGAAAGAGCACACATTTTGAGCTTTGTTTCACCTGTTTTCATGAACAAATGGCAGAGAAAAAGCATTTTGAAATTTTTACATAAATTTAGCATAAATGTACCAACAAAGCTCAAAATATCAGGTACCGGAGCGAGCGTTCAGTTCATCCGTTTTCTCACTGGCGGCGCGCAGCTCGCTTCGTCCTGTTTTTACCGACCGCGCTCGCCTCCTTCCGGAATAATTTATTTTTTGACAGGTCGAAAGTCGGAGCTATAACCTCCGGCCATAACCTCGAACATTCGTTCGAAATATATTTCATACGATGTGTGTGATAGAATGTAAATAGTGTGTGATCGAGTGAAGTTTCTTTTCGTCGCGTTTTGGTGAGTTTTTTTTTGCTGTGAAAAACGCATCAGGACGCCGGCACACTGCCGACGACAAAAACCGACAAAGAAATAATCGATGAGAAAACCGCCGCGGCTGATGAAGAAGATCGAGGAACACAGTGACAGCGAGAAGTCGAAGGAGAAAACACCGGAAGTCAAGGTACGTACGTGCTATAACCTCAATTTACATACTTTGTAATTTGCCACGATCTTCCTTCTCATTGTTTTCTCGCTCGCCGATGTGTCAAACAGCCAACGGCTCCGGTGCAAAAAACTCAAGCTTATTTGCTCTTCGCAGAAATACCTCGGTATTTATTCGTGAAAAAATCGCAAGATAGCATATTTTCCGATGATCCGTAGCCATTTCCATTACCCCTCGAAATCCTCGATTTCCTGATCAGTGTGCGACCAAAATGATGCACGAAAGTGCAACACCCTTTGCCTTCGAACGCAAAACTGTCACGTCTTAAACACGGATGATTTGTGTACCTTTGGCGATTCCTCGATAGCTTCACCCTGATGACCGAGAGTACTATTAGTATGGTGTACGAAGATAGAAGACCCTCGGTGTACCTGTACGGTAGTACACCACTACACGCAAATGTACGTGTTACTAGTATGGTACTGGTACACTGTGCAATAGTAAAATATACCGGTTCTGTATCCTCACTATACTAAACAGAACCAAAACAGAACTAATGTAGCGTCGATTTACCATCTAGATGGACCATCGGATTTATCCAGGGCAGCAAGTACCACATCAATCGTCGCGGCCACAGTATACAGTCCCAGTTTTCGTGAGGATATCACCGCTGTCTGCAATCTCTCCGAGAGCACCAGCGAGGCTGACCTCAAGGAACTCGTTGAACCCTGCGGCTTCGCTCAGAAACAATATCTCACCATGGATCGCACCACCAATCTATGCAAAGCATTTTGCTTTTACGTATGTACGTTTCAAAACAAAGAGCAAGGACGCTAGGGCCTTCTTGCATTTCAATGTTTACGGCTACCATCATCTCATACTCAGAGTCGATGGGTAGAAACCTCCAGCGCAACAGAATTGAATGGCCAACGGTTGAACGCGTTAAGGTAAAACAAGCGAAATTTTAACCAGACATTATTTGTATCATTATGCATGTTTCAGTGAAATTTCAGGTCAGTCGACTATTTAGATTCGGAGATAATGGATTTTAAAATTGCAACTTTTAACACTGTAGGGTCTATTGAAATTTAGACAGAGTAATTTTCCGTGAAAACTATTTGTCCTTTATAAAAAGACATAAGGCAATAACATAAACAATATACAATATTAATGTTTAAAATGCAAATCTTTTTCTTCACGTTAAAAGTGTTTAACTTTAGGAACACAATAATTATCTTTTTTATCGAAATATTGAACAATCCTGTTCTGCGGTGTTGCCTAATGTCTTCTTATTATAGGGGATAAACATTTTTACACCGAGAGTTATTCTGTCGTTACTGAACGTCTTTAGGAAAACTGAATAGTACAGACAATTCAAACTTTTCCACTCGTTCCCTAACTAGTTTGCTATCTAATCATATTTTTTTTTCAAAATTCATAAACACAATAGAATGGTACGCCGAATTATGTGACCTGACTTTCGGCTAATGCAGACCCTGCAGTGTTAAAAGTTGCTATTCAAAAATCCATTATCTCCCAATCTAAATAGTCAACTGTTCTGAAATTTCACTCAAACTTGCATAATAATATGAACAATGTCTGGATAAAATTTAAACAAAATCGATAGAAATCAAGAGCGCACGCTCGTTTTACCATAAGGGCTTACACCACTGTAAACGTCCAAAACGATTTTTCGAAAATTTTACACCGATGACCTCTAAACAATTCGCGATAGTAAAATTTTACCGCTCTTCTGTAGAGCGAAACTTCTCCGATCATCGTTGCTAGAAAATTCGATCTTTGGAGAAACCTGCCGAAGATGAATTCCAGCAGAGAGAAAAAATGCTAAACGAATTTTTTTTTAGCATAATTAGTAATAATTTAGTAATAATAACATTTTACCACTCTTTCGCAGAGTGAGACCCGGTCAATCTCGTTCGCTCGCGAATTTGGTCGGCCGCAGACAGCCTGCCGAAGATAAGCCATGGCACAGAAAAAAATGCCGATCGCAATTGTTTAAACAAAGAGCATTGTAAAATTTTACAACTCTTTTGTAGAGTGAGTCTCGAGCGATCTCGGTCGTGACTCGAGATTTTAGCAGAGATCGAATTCGTCGATGATGAGCGACATCGAGATGCCAAATAGTCTTCGAGCTTATTTGTTTAAATTAATTAAAAAAGAGTGGGGAAATGCTAGCACCCTTCCACCATACGAATCTCTAGCAAACCCTGTTTGCTAGAAAGTTCAACCATAAAGAAATTTCAACCGATGACCGCCGTCGACAAAAAAATCGAATCGGGGGCATTTGTTTAAACAATGCGCGATCGTAAAATTTCACCGCTCTTCCGTAGAGCGAGGCTAGCGATCTTGATTGTTCGAGAAGCTGACCAGCAAAAATGCTACCAAATATGAACCCTGGCAGAGATAAAAATGCTGAACGCATTTGTTTAAATAACGAGCATTGCAAAATTTTACGACTCTTTTGTAGAGTGATTTTCGAGCAATTTCGGTCGCTCGAAATTTTGGCAGAGATCGAAATCGTTAACGATAAACGGCATCGATGTTACAAATTGTGCTCGAGCTTATTTGTTCAAATGAATTTAAAGAGTATGGGGAAATGCTTGAGTCTTTTGGTTGTGGCCGTCGTCGAAAAAAAATCGATTTGATGGCTGCATATACAATGTAAAATGCAACAAAGTTTCACCGCTCTCCTGCCGAGCGAGCGCATGCTTCCAATACAAGTGTACCGTGGTCGCTATGCATAGTTGTGTGAATTGTGTGATACGCACATAGATGTAAGGTGCTTGCGTGCGACCGAACGGCGTGCGAGAACGGGTTCGTTCTTTCTGCAACGCGGTCGGCGTAGCAAACACACACACACACGCGCGCGCTCAGCGATCGCCGTCTATTTGACTTCGACTCTTCGTCCCAGTGCGAAGCATCGAAACCGAATTCGCGATCGCTGCGCTGTCCGTCGGTAGCGACTCGTAGTTAAAAACTACGTGATCTGCGCTACCGACGTAACGAGAGGCCGCGTCGAAATTTTCTGACGTGTGGCACATGGTCTTAAGACTTAAAGATGCTGATAACAACTGTCCAAAGTCTACAATCTAACTATTACTGCGATGCGTTTATTTGTTAAGTTTAATTTTACGCACAATATTAAAAAACTGTATGGCACCGCACGAGGTACTGCTTTCGATTCTCTCCTCGTAAAGTTTTTTTTAAACTGATTTTTTTTTAATCGAAATTTTTTGTTATGTCTTTTATTGGTAAATGAATTTGATTATTGATTACATATGTTATAAGAATCACAATAACGCAAATAAAAATAGTAATAATTCCTAAAAGTTATCAACATCAATGTGTTTATTGATGGTTGCTGTGCGTCTGAAATAAAATTTCGACAATCAACACTTGTCATTGCAAAAATATATTTTTCAACGTAATAATTAATTTGTTTATCTATAATAAAATTACGTCAACAGAAATAAATCATCGTGCAAAAAAATGATTTATGGTGGAACCTTTCTAATCAGCAGGAAAAAATGAAATGAAAACATTTTAAGTACATTCAAAGAATGTCCAAATTTCTTCTCTCGTTGTATGCAGTTTCTGGCCTCCACGATTAAGTTAACCATGCACAGGTTGTATTTGTTTGGGTAGGCCTCGCATGCTGAAAGTAAAAAGAATATGTTTAAACATCGCGAAATATTACAGATATGTATACAGGTAATAAAAAAAGTAATGTGCAAAATACTATCTCTGATGCAAAGTGTTGCGAAGAACATCGTTGTTTTTAGAAGCCCAAGGATCTAAAGCGCCAGACATCTTCGTTAAGACCTTAGGTAACGGATATAAAATCATGTGTATCTCATTTTTTTAAAATCTGTGTCATACATAGTGTTGGACTATTATCAGCATTCGATTACATGCTACAAGCAGTGCAGCGAGATCGCGCGCAAAAGTTACCCCCTCTCTAGTCTCTTGCGGGCCCATCACACAATCATAGTAGCGCGTGTCCGTGAGCGAGCGACGCTTGGACATCTTCGGAAAGAGCCGAGCACCGTCGAAGTTTTCCGACCGCGCCTTCGGCAGCTACACCAATACATATATTTCCGCTTACTTTTATGAATTACAATTTATCTGGCATAGGGACGGGTGTGAGTAAAGCGCAAACAATTTTTTAGAAGACGAATAAGTTGTAATTTAGATTTATTATTATATTTAAATTAACGTACAAACTATTAAAATAAGCGGTCAGAGTGCGCGATAAATTTTTCGACACTAAAAGATAACTAATTAAAATAACAATAATAACTAATAAAAATAACTAATCAAATAAGAATTAATAGTAACAATAATTTTTAAAAAAGCACTGAGCGCGGGGAACGATCCTCCACCGTTGCGGACCGAAGCCAGAAAAGCTACCAACGAAAAGCTACCAACCAACCATCTCATCGCTTGTAGAATATGTGCACTTTCTGGTACTTACGATTCGCGGCCGGATGGATGATTGGCTTATTCTTGGGATAATGGTTTATCGCTTGATGAAAGTATGAAAATTAATATAATAATACGAATGTAAATATATTTCCGCTTACTTTTATAAATTACAATTTATATGGCATAGGGACGGGTGTGAGTAAAGCGTAAACAATTTTTTAGAAGAAAAATAAGTTGTACTTTAGAATTATTATTATATTTAAATTAAGGTACAAACTAATAAAATAAGCGGTCACAGTGCGCGATAAATTAATCGACACTTAACCCTTTGACTGTCAGTGACACACATATGGGCAAAAAAAGTCGTGCCATTTTTGTGTCATGACACACATGTGGGCATTTGAAAAAAAAAAGATATTTCTACTACAGCGATTTGACTATAAATTGGTAAGTCATAGGTTTTGAGGTCGCTGAATCGGAATTTGAAATGAGATTTCCAAAATTCAAAATGGCGGATCCAATATGGCGGACGCAAATTCAAAAAATGGTTTGATTCCGACGGAAGTGAGTGTTTGAGGGTTTTTGAGGTCGCTCAATCCGAATTTGAAATCAGATTTCTAAAATTCAAAATGGCGGATCCAATATGGCAGACGCAAATTCGAAAAATGGTTCGATTCCGACGAAAGTACGTACCGTATGGTTTTTGAGGTCGCTGAAACCGAATTTAAAATCGGAGTTCCTAAATTCAAAATTGCGGATCCAATATGGCAGACACAAATTTGATAAGTAGTTTGATTTCGACAAAAATTTGTATCTTTAGGATGTTTATGGTCGGAAATTTCGAATTTGTGTCCTAACTTCAAGTATCTGACGCTCGGATACAATATGATGAATAAAAATTTAGCAAATCATGTATGACAATCTATCCATAGTAACAAATGTAAAAAAATACTTTTTTGGTTTTATATCCCGCTCTCTGCCGAACTCAGAGTCACGAATCCAGGACGTGGCGGTCATTGACTCCGATTATGTATTTTGTTGTACTTTTTGTGCTTCTTGTATTTTCATTTTTAATGTGCTTTTTATATTTTTTCAAAGTTTTTGTTACTATTCATATTTTCTTTTTTTTTCTCGTATTTCTCGTATTCAAATTTTTTTGTATTTTTGCAACTTAACAAATTTGTATTTTTTTGTAGTTTTAATTTTTTTCGATTTCAATTTTTTTTTTGTCGTTTGTATCTATTGCTTTTTTTCATTCTTTGTCGATTTTTTTCATTAATTTATATCTTTTATTTTATGTTTGGACAACGAATGAAAAAGAATTTCGGTATTTCACCTGATCATACCGTGATTCGTGGTACTTTTAGAAGCAAGGTACCGCACACAGTGGAACGTTACCACATTCTTTGCACATAAAGAATGTTGCCTTCCTTTGTTTTTTGGAATAACATTCAGTGCAACGCTTTCTTATCTACCCGACTAGAAATTTGGATCCGGCAGCCTGAAGACTGATCAGGCTGCTATCAAGCTCCAGTCCGTAATACCGTAATACGGCACGTCTGATCAGTGCCGGAAGTCCCCCGAACCAGTGGAAACTTAGTCCGGGCGCGAGTAGGCACCCTGAACAGGGCCAAATATGGTAGCCTGTATGCTACTGTAATATGGCGTCCATGGACACCGTGTTACGGCACGCCTGCTCTGCGCCGGATGCCGACCGGATCAGTAGGGCCTTAGTACGGACGCGAGAAGGCACCCTGCACAGGCCGAAGTACGGTAGCCTGTATGTCGCCGGAATATGGCATCCATGGACGCGAGGTTACGGCAGGCCTGGTCTGTGCCTTGAGTGGACCGGATCGGCGGTACCTCAGTACGGACGCGAGGGGGCACCCTAAACAGGCTGAAGTACGGTAGCCTGTATGTCGCCGTAATATAGCGTCCATAGACGTAGTTGGCGAATCAAGATTTTGAGGTTAGGTTTCATTCACGTATGCGATATAAACCGCATGAATTCGAACAATCTACACTCTGCGAGCAGGTAATAAACATGGGCTTATTGTTTATGTACAAACGAACTGAAAAGATATTATTTAATAATACATCATTCAAAATATTCTTAATGGCAGAACTTAAAATGACTGATTAATATATACACACACACAGACACGCACGCACGCACGCACGCACGCACGCACGCACGCACGCACGCACGCACACACACACACACACAGATACATACATACATACATACATATTATTTTTATGAATTTTGAATGATTGAATATTTGGAATGATGTATTATTGAATAATATCGCTTCAGTTCGTTAGTACATAAACAATTAGCCCATATATATATACATATATATATATGTATATATATATATATATATATATATATATATATATATATATATATATATATATATATATGTATATGTATGTACGTATATATATACATAAGAGCGAATTTACTACTTTTGTCGAAATTACATGCATGTGAGTATTGTTTTTACAGCCTAAGGGCCGTTGACAATGGCGTATTGTCTACGCGCAGATGATACGATACAAACGCAATACACACATGATCCACACGCTTTTTGGACTGAAAAATGCATATAGATCAAGTGTGTATCGCGTTTGTATCGCGTGGTCTGCGTGTAGAAAATACACCGTGTGCAAAGGCCCTAAATGGGCAAAAAAAATTCAGCGGTAAAAATATAATTACTGTTACATTGCAATTATGTAACTTTGAACATCATGCATAAAATTATTGACATTCTGTAGAATATAATTAGACTGATAAAGATACGGAAGAAAAGAAGAAAGTTTACACAAGTGTTAGGATGGCTAAATAGGTAGCGCGCTCAGCTCTAGAATAAGAAGGCATGGGTTCAATCCCGAGGGTAGGTAAAAACTTTAACGAGGCAGAATGATGTTTTAACTCAATTATCATATGAACAGGAACATAAATAAGGTATATGGAAACAAATGATACTAACAGAATTTTTTTATTCATAATTTTTGGATTGTTTTTATTTGTCATTTCAGGCATAGATACGGCAGCCGGATCAGAGCCTGCAAAGGTATACTGACCAGGTCCGTAACCAGCATCCGCATCAGGGCCGGATGCAAAAAGCGTTTCACGCCTGTTGCAGCCCTGATACGGCGGCCTGCAAAGTGCCGTAGTACGGAATACGGCATGCCGGATACGGCCCTAGTCTGCTGCGTAGCAAAATTTCTAGTCGGGTACTTATCGTCTGAAATATAGAATGGATAGTGACTTCGAGACGAGCGCAGAGGATTTTTGGGTTTACAATCATACTCTTTAGATGATGTGTGTTGATCACAATGATCTTCTAACAGCTCTGTTGCCAGTGCACAATGAAACTGTAAAGAAGTCATTTTTTTCGAGTCAGTTTGATCGAGATGATTATAGACGACGGAAGCATTATAAATGGCAGTATCGAATGAATGAAAGTATAATTTGTGATGCCACTTGACGGTCGTGTGAATTGTTTCGTACGAATAAATAGACTGATAGATATTATAAGAAATAACAACATTTGGCTTCATGATCTGTTTCTTGGTGATCTTAGTTTTTAGTCCACGTCAAAATTCTCGCTAGACATTCACATTGTTTATATTATTATGAATATTATGTTAAATGATTTCTCGCATTTATTCGCTCGAATTCAAATCAACTCAATCATACTAAAACTGAAAACCTTTCCTGTCATATTGGAGCCATCATTTTGAATTTTGGAAATTCGAGTTCAGATTTGGATCTACCGACCTCGAAAACCCTGAGGTACTCACTTTCGTCGGAATCAAACGATTTTTCAAATTTGCGTCCGCCATATTGGATCCGCCATTTTGAATTTTGAAAATCTGATTTCAAATTCGGATTCAGCGACCTTGAAAACCCTATAGTACTCACTTTCGTCGGAATCAAACCATTTTTCAAATTTGCGTTCGCCATATTGGATCCACCATTTTTTATTTTGGAAATCCGATTTCAGATTCGGTATCAGCGACCTCAAAAACCGCAAGGTACTCACTTTCGTCGGAATTAAACCATTTTTTAAATTTGTGGCCGCCATATTGGATCCGCCATTTTTTATTTTGGAAATCCGATTTGAGATTCAGATTCAGCGACCGTAAAAACCTTCACACTGAAATTTTAGGGTAAATCTGTGAAGATTTTTTTTCCAACACAAAAGTGGCACGAAAATCTAATTTTCGCCTGACGGCGAAGGGGTTAAAGCTAACTAATTCAAATTATAAGGATAACGAATAAAAATAACCAATTAAATAATAATAAATAGTAATAAGAAACTAAAAAAAAAAATACTGAGCGCGGGGAACGATTCCGCGCCCCTGCGGACCGAAGTCAGGAACGCTACCAACGGGACCATCTCATCGCTTGTAGAATATGTGCACTTCCTGGTGCTGACGATTCGCGGCGGAATGGAAGATTGGCTTGTTTTTGGAGATAATGCTTTATCGCATAATAATAGTATATGAGAATGAATATAATAATGCGAATATAAATATATTTCCGCTTCCTTTTCTGAATGACAATTTATTTGGCATAGGGACGGATGTGAGTAAAGCGTAAACAATTTTTTAGAAGATTATTAAGTTGTAATTCAGATTTATTATTACATTTAAATTAACGTACAAACTAATAAAATAAGCGGTCGTAGTGTGCGATACATTTTTTTTTGTGTACATTAAGACGGAATGACAACTCATCGCGGTCGATATGGTAGAACAATTATAGGTACCCAAAAATCTCTGAAACGGCTCTTCAGATCCCGTCGAAACTTTGCCAAACGACGTCAAATAGATAGACGAACAGCTGTCTGCCCCTCAAATTTTCTGAATGTGAAAAGAAAACGTAGATTGACTTATCATAAGGGAATCTACGTTTTTTTTCTCTCAAATTCAGAAAATTTGAGGGGCAGACAGCTGTTCGTCTATCTATTTGACGTCGTTTGTCAAAGTTTCGACGGGATCTGAAGAGCCGTTTCAGAGATTTTTGGGTATCTATAATTGTTCTACCATACCGACGGCGATGACGTGTTATTCCCCCTTAATAACGCAGAGAATCGAGAGCTAAATAAGCATTGAAATCATCTAAAAGCCTCGCGCGCGCCGCCGAGTGACGTCACTTGCGAGTCGTGCTGAGATTGCTTTTTCCCCTCGAAGCCTTCGTTTTGGCTTGTCCGCACATGAACGTGCTCAGCGTCTATGGATTGGTGTAGCTGCCGAAGGCGTGGTCGGGAAACTTCGACGGTGTTCGGCTCTTTCCGAAGATGTCCGAGCGTCGCTCGCTCACGGACACGCGCTACTATGATTGTGTGATAGGCGCGCAAGAGACTAAAGAGGGGGTAACTATTGCGCGCGATCTGGCTGCACTGGCTAAAAGAGATGAAAAACAACAAAAATATGTCTTACAAGTCGTACGCGACATTGGAAAATATTTTACGTGGCTACGAAACATCCGAGGTTACAAAAACTCTAGAAGTGTATGGACAGTGATGTACTGTAAATATTTTTAATAAAAGCGGAACATGCAGGGTATAGATTAACGCATTAAATAATTCTGTCACCTTCGGAATGGAAAACAGAATACAGCGGTGCAGCCCTAATCTTTTTTACTAATCCTGGCACTGCACACGTTCTCCCAATCTTTCTGCAATGAAAATAGACATGCATTAAATTGTCTAATGTCAAAATATTTTGAAATATTAAAAATAAACATTAAAGGTTTATAATATTTCAAATTCATTGAAATTCTCGATGTCGAGAAAAGCTTCAGAACGTACAAAGACTGATAATCAGTGCCAGGAACATAGGTCTATTTTCTCTGTCAGTGCATAACGGGCAGAAGGAAAAAATAAATATAATACCTCGAATAATCGCAAGGTCCGCGAATCTCAAAAATAAGTTCCACGTATAGCCTAAAACCTAAACAGAAAAACTTGGAAAAAAGTATCAGATTAGATTTATAATTGAAAAGTAAATTTTTCGATACTCCCTCGCCCGATACTCTTTTAAAGTCGCCGTGGCAAACAAACAATCTTAGTGGACGATAGGTGCTTTTTTTTTACAAGCGTCAACAATTGGCCGCCATAACAGTCAGTTTCACCCTGTGCACTGGCTGTATTACTATACTTTTAATACGCTAAAGATACGGACGACGCCTACAGCAGTGCAGCCAGGTCTCGCGTAAAAGTTACCCCCTTTCTAGTCTCTTACGCGCCCAACACGCAATCATAGTACCGCGTGTCCGTGAAGGAGCGACGCTCGGACATCTTCGGAAAGAGCCGAGCATGGTCGAAGTTTCCCAACCGCGCCTTCGGCAGCTGCACCAAGGTATGGACCTGAGCACGTTCATGTGCGGCCAAACCGAAACGAAGGCTTCAAGGGAAAAAGGGGTGGGGGTGAAAACTTTGAATCATGAATCGATCGAATGACAAGAATATCGAAATGAAAAATTAACGAACGTTAGAATAAAGATGAGCCATTTGTTTGAACATCTTTAAACTCGAAAATAAAAATCACAAACACGGAAATTTCGAAATAAATGTGTATCGAAAAAAAATACTCAAGTGCGTACAATTGCGAAGGTTGAAATTTCGAATCAACTCATATATCGAACACACTCTGATCGAGTGCTCATAAGTAAGATTAGCGAATACTACGAGCGTTCACAATTTCGAATTTAATATAGCGACGGGCGAGCTCAACGAACAATCTAAGCAGCGAGAGGCAAGAAAGTAGAACGGTGAAAATAGCGAACGCTTCGGAAACCACATTGTTACTAGGCGAAGCCAACAGAGGGCGCTACCGATCGCTAGTTGAGCGCGCTTGACGAGGCCAGTGCAGCCGGATCATGCGCAAAAGTTACCTCCACTCTAGTCTCATACGCACCCATCACACAATCATAGTTGCGCGTGTTATTTATCTTATATAAAATTGTTTACGCTTTACTCACACTCGTCCTTATGCCAAATAAATTAGGATTCATAACAGTAAGCGGAAATATATTTATATTCGTATTATTATATTCTTATACTTTCATCAAGCGATAAAGCATTATCCCCAAAAACAAGCCATCCAGCCGCGAATCGTAAGAACCAGAAAATGCACATATTCTACAAGCGATGAGGTGCTTCCGTTGGTAGCGTTCCTGGCTTCGGTCCGCAAGGGCGCGGGATAGTTCCCCGCGCTCAGTGTTTTTTTAAAAATCATTATTACTATTAATTCTTATTTGATTAGTTATTTTTATTAGTTATCATTATTATTTTAATTAGTTATCTTTTAGTGTCGAAAAATTTATCGCGCACTCTGACCGCTTATTTTATTAGTTTGTACGTTAATTTAAATATAATAATAAATCTAAATTACAACTTATTTATCTTCTAAAAAATTGTTTGCCCTTTACTCACACCCGTCCCTATGCCAAATAAATTGTAATTCATAAAAGTAAGCGGAAATATATTTATATTCGTAGTATTATATTCATTCTCATATACTTTCATTAAGCGATAAAGCATTATGCCAAAAAAACAAGCCAATCATCCATCCGGCCGCGAATAGTACCTTACGAGAATGAATATAATAATACGAATATAAATATATTTCCGCTCACTTTTATGAATTACAATTTATTTGGCATAGGGACGGGCGTGAGTAAGGCGTAAACAATTTTTTAGAAGATAAATAAGTTGTAACTTAGATTTATTATTATATTTAAATTAAAGTATAAACAAAAAAATAAGCGATCAGCGTGCGTCATACATTTTTTTGTATACATTAAAACGCAGAGAATCAAGAGCTAAATAAGCATTGAAATCATCTAAAAGCCGCGCGTGTGCCGTCGCACAGTAGGAGAAAAGCCCAAAAACCTGGCCAAAACCTCAAATGACCTTTGACGGGAATGAAAATTGGCTTACAGGGGTTTTCAAGGTCGCTGATTACGAATCTGAAAGCCAAATTATCGTAAACAAAATGGCCGATCCAATATGGCTGACATGAATGTTAAAATGTTGCCAGATGTCGACAAAAATTGGTATTTACGGGTTTTCAAGGTCGCTGATTACGAATCCGCAAGCCAAATTATCGTAAAAAAAATGGCCGATCCAATATGGCCGACATGAACGTTAAAAAGTTACCAGATGTTGACAAAAATTGGTATATACGGGTTTTCAAGGTCGCTGATTACCAATCCGATATCTATTGTTTATAACTTGCAACAAAGAGCTTACAGCAAATTGTTATAAACAAAATGGCCGAGTATCCTGCTAAATAGATAAATTAATATATTTAAAAAAATCATCATAATAAAATAAACGTGAACAGTGTATTCTACGCAATTATTATTTTTATTTCCAAAATACATACGGAACGTTTCAAAAATAGAAAATTTTATTCTTAATCAAAATCGTAATCGGAGTCGGAGTCGGAGTCAGAATCATTATCCGAGTTTGTATCTATTACAACTCCCGGCACGGCTTCAATCTCGGCGCAAAATTCGTCTGCTGCAGCAGTCACTTTAGGAGCGATCAACATCGCTACAGCTTCCGGCGACAAACTCTTCAGCTTCTTCGATCAAGGAAGCGAATTTATCGGATAAATGCTCGCTGATTATCAGAAATACTTCTTTCCTTGTCAGCACCAATTCTTTGTAACCGGATCCTGTAATAAAGACATAAAATTGTAGAAAATTGGTGTTAAAGGAAAAGTTAAAATTTTCAATTAATACAAAAACTTGAACAATGTACATAATTTTACCAAATAAATAACCGCAATAATTGAAATAATTTTAAAAAAATTAGACAGAAAATATTGACATGGATTTGGTTAAAAGAAAGCTTTGCTTACTATATAATATATATATATATTCAAATATTTTATTTGAATGTTATAACATTTCATTCATATTTAAGAAATTTTTATGAGGTTGATTTTAATATGTATATATATATATGCATACGTATATATCATAATTAAATCACAGAAAATTTATATATATATATATACACATACATATATATTAAAAGAATTTATTTCAAGCGTATAACAGCCGTCTTGTCCGTTATGATGCTACTTCACCCATTCTCAGGTAGAGGCGCAGAGGCTGCTCAATAGTGCCGCGTGCACGCTCGGCTACCGCACGATGCGAAAAAAATCATAACGGACAAGACGCACGTTTTCCGCAGGTAACTCTTGTAAATTTCGAAAGCTTATACATTAAACTAAAGGCCGAGACTAGGAGCATTGCAAAATGTGACAAAATATATAACTTTTCGGACCGTTGAAAATATAAGTTTTCAAAATTATTCAATTTTATTTATGCCGAAGGCTAGATAGATTCGTTTATTCCAAATGTACAGCTTTCGCTTTTTAGTTTCCCCCCCTATCTGTTTATTATCCCAATACTTTTCTCTCTCAATCCCCACCTTTGTATCCTTGTACCAGGGGCAAAAGGATGACCTGTCCACTTTGGTCCAGTCCCCTTGCACGTCCTGATCCTTTTTCCTGTTCACCCCCTCGCTCAAGCATCTCTCGACCCTCTCCCTATTTCCCACACCTGACCACAGCAGATCGACGACTCTTCCATCACCTACTTCGCTCATCGCCTTTTTAAACTCCCTCCCCCACCTTGACGGCTGCCCGTTTAAAATACTTCTGACCTCTTCTCTTAAACACACCCTTGGCCACCTCCCCTCTTGCATCTTCAGAATTTGGGCTATGTAACTACCTGCTCTTTTCCTTGCTTCCACCTCCACACTCCTCCTGCCCGCCTCCAACTTCCATATGTAGCTTGGGGTGTTTCTTGCCACCCCCAAAGCCATTTTGACTAGTTTTCCCTGTAGTTTCTCGACTTCCTCCCTTCTCTTCCACCCCCATACCTCGACCCCATACAGTGCTCCCGCCTTGACTAGTGAGTCAAACAACTGTAGCCTCTCTTTCAGTCCATCTACTTTCGCTGTCTTCATGACCCCCCACACCGCATTTGCCGCCTTTTGCGCCCTTGCTACCAGTTCTCTCAAGTGCCGTCCTCCCGTATTTCGAGTCGAGAACCAGTACCCCAGATACTTGAACTCGCTCACCACCTCTATTATTTTTTCTTTGTAACTCCACTCCTCCCCTCTCTTTCTTCCACCCCCGTTTCTAAACACCATGATTTTTGTTTTTTGAGCATTCACCTCCATCTTAGCTTCTTCCACGTATTTTTCCAGCACCTCTAGCATCCTCCTCAGCCCTTCTGCATCCTCTGCCATTATCGCGATATCGTCCGCGTATTTGAGCGCGTAAAATTTCACGCCACCCATTACCGTTCCCCCCGTTCCATCCCTTTCCCATACGTCGTCCACGTCGTCTAACGCTATATTAAACAACGTCGGGCTGAGCGGACAGCCCTGTCGGACTCCCTTTCCGGTACTAAATCCCTCCGTTATCCCTTCCTCAGTGATCACCTCATTTTTTGTCCTCTTATAAATTCCCCTTATCATTTTCAGCATTCTTCCCCTCACCCCCTTCTTCTTTAACTTCTCGAACAGCCTATCCCTGTCTATCAGGTCGAAAGCCGCCCTGAAATCTACGAAAGCCACGTACAACTTTCCCCCCTTAATTTTAAGCCTGTTGTTGATTAAGGCGTTCAACACAAACACGTGGTCCCTCGTCCCCCTTCCCCCCCGGAAACCCGCCTGACTCTCTCTAAGAATTCCCTCCCGCTCTACCCACCCATTTAGCCGTCTGACCATAATACTCGCTAGCAGCTTGTACCCTATGTCCAACAGCGCGACCCCCCTGTAGTTGCCTACCACGTCTACATCCCCTGCCTTGTGGATCGGGTAGATCCTTGCCAGGTCCCAGCCCTCCGGCAGCTCCCCACTCTCCCAAATTTGATTCATTATTCCCCGCAGTTCTTCCTCCCTTTTCGTCGGGATGCCCTTAAGAAATTCCGCCGCTATGCCGTCTTCTCCTGCTGCTTTTTTATTCTTCAACCCCCTTAAAGCCCTTCTAACCTCCAGCCTACTTAATTCCCCGTTCAGTTTCGAGTCCACTGCCGCGTCCTTTGTCTCGCTTTCGTCCTCCGCCGGGGCCTGCTCCCCCGTGTCTATCCTTTCCTCCTTGCCTCCCAGCAGCTTTGCGAAGTGCGCGGTCCACTGATCCTTGCTGATTCCCTCCCCCGCTTTCCTTCTTTTGATTCTAAATTTCCCTACCGCAGCCCACCACTCCTCCATGTTTACACTCTCCCTCACCTTCTTCCATCTCTCCTCGAACCATTCCCTCTTTTTTCTGTTGCTCAGCTCTTTCATCGCTTTCCTTTCCTGTCGTAAATGACACTTCGCCATGTCCGCCGCCGTTCCCTCCGGCCCTTCCCGTTCCTGGCTATCTAACAATTTTTTCAGTGCCCCCCATACTTTTGCTTTTTGTTCCCTACATTCTCTGTCATACCAGCCCCTTTCTCCCTCCTGGGTTCTTAAGTTTTTCTTCATTCCAGCCTTCTCCGCTGCTACCCAAATCGCATCTTTCAACCTCCTCCACCCCCCTTCTCCGTATGCCGAAGGCTATACTACATTTCAATCATTTATACATAAACTTTAGATTCAACCGATGTAAAAACATGTTCTACATACCTCCAGAAGTCATATCCATGTTGCAGAATTGAAATTAAACCCGTCACTTTAAAGTTATGGGTTTTTGAAGTCAGCGTTATTTTCGTCTGTTCAGCGCGTGACACGTACACTCTTCACGAACGCTAACTGCCAACTGACGCTGCGGCGCAGGTATACACTTAAAGGGCTTTCCCTTCCACAATAGAATGCAGTTACTAGTCCTCTACCTGAATGACTACTCAACTGACCCTATTTCGAAAATTTATTTTTTGGGGTTTTGGCCAGGTTTTTGGGCTTTTCTCCTACTGTGCGTCGGTTGACGTCACGCGCGAGTGCTCCTCCGATTGCTTTTTCCCTCGAAGCCTTCGTTTCGGCTTTGCCGCACATGAACGTGCCCAGCGTCCATGTATTGGTGCAGTTGCCGAAGGCGCGGTCGGGGAACTTCGGCGCGCTCGGCTCTTTCCGAAGATGTCTGAGCGTCGCTCGCTCACGGACATGCGCTGCTATGATTTGGTGATAGGCGCGTAAGAGACTAGAGAGAGGAACTTTTGTGCACGATCCGGCTGCACTGGACGAGGCTCGTCTCGTAGGCCAGGCAAGATAGACCTAGAAGATGCCCGAATCTGGAAAATCTTTCAATCTGTCCAATTTTCACTTAAAATTCAGCAAAAAATGTTTAGAATTGACTCTTAATTACCGAGTGTGTGAAAGGTGTGGATCATGTTTTTTTTTTGACAATTTGACATATATAAATAGATTTTGTTTCTTTTCCCTTAAATATTTTACAAAATATACTACGCACAAAAATTTTCGGATGTTGAAAAAGTCCGTCAATTATAGGGTAATTTTCAAATAGCTGTAACTTGGTGAAAAATGGCCGTACAATAAGAAAAACAAAACAAATTGAAGCTACAAGTCTCTAGTTTTGGGATCTTGAGCTCAAACATTTTTCTCATCAACCAATTTTGAGTGGCCATTAAAAAATCAGTCAAAACATTTTTCAAAATTTTCGCTTATCTTTCACAGTGTGTACGGACTTCAATAATTTTTTTGAAATGATTTCTTTACAAAGGTTGACTAGCCGGTTTCTTCCCCTCTAATTTGAGCTCTGTGTGATTTTTTTCTCGATGAATTATCGATGATCAAACGAAAATTGCACTTTTTACTTTGATAACCGATTACTCGGAGACTAATGGTCGCAAAGGAACTAAAAAAGGTTTTTAGAAACTTTGAAGACTTCTTGACAAGGCGGTTTTATCATTTTTAACCTATTAATGCTCAGAGGACGCAATTTCGACTTCTGCGTTTGAATTGTCGCCTTGTGATGAATTCAATGAGAAAAAAATCGGAAACCACCGTTTCCGATGTTTCTGAGTGTGCTCTTCCGAATGGTGATGGTTAAAACTATGCCAGAAAAAATTAATCCATACGAAAATCGAAAATGCGCAAAAAAACGTCATTTTTCGATGACATATTTTTGTATTAAACGATTTTTTGTTCTCTTTTCATTCTTTTGAATGCCTAAAACCAATGAAAATCGTGATCTTGATGTTTGAACTATAAATATATGGGGTTAGTTTCATGTAAACAATTTTCAGTGAATCAAAATGGCCGCCAGAATGAAAATTTTTTTTCTGAAACGTGACGAATTTTTTCGCGAAAACTATAGACTTGAGAAACAATTTTCAAGAAACAAAAAAAATAAAAACAATTTTTCCTACGTTTTTGAAATATTTTGAAAAAATTGTTATGAAACATAAACTAAAAAATGTAAATTATGGATGTTTTTGCGGACAGGTTTATCATTAGTATTGCAAAGTTTCAAATGCACTAGGCTGCAAAATGCATAAATACGGCCATTCTAAACATTTGAAAAACGGAATTTCAAAATGGTAGACAAACTTTGAAATAACTCATAAGCGTTCAGAAAAATTAACACATACAATTCGTATAAGAAAAACAAGGAATCACCGTTATGTTATTGAATAAATAATTGTCGAAACAATTTGGTAATAACTTTTGAGTGATACTAATGTTGATTATTTTTGTTTATGCATGCCAATTGTTGCTGCACTCTCAAAGATTTTTATTACATCACGAAGTACAATCATTTTCATCTAAAAAAATTTTCATCCGAAAAGTCTCCTGCATGCATCCTTAAGCATTTCTAAACAAGTTAAATCCGATGGAAAAATGACCTGGTAAAAATATTTTATAAGTTATTAAAGGTATTCATTGATTGACAAGACCTTTTTTACTCGATGAACTTTTCATTTTATACATAACTTGTCGAAAGATCAAACAAATAAAATGTTTAATTTTTCGAGGCCGGATTTACATGCATTATTCGGTGGTATGACTCATATACATCTTGACATCGACGATTGAAAAAAATGAAACTACAAACAGTGTTTGAGTGTTGTCAGTTCAAAAGGATATTAAAAAGTGAATCTTTTGAGGTCTTATAAGGTAAGTGATTCTCTCAATTCTAAACCCATTTCCCTTATTGATTTAATGACAGAAGTTTTGAAAGCCAATTATTGTAACATGACATGACAGAAGTTTTTAAGGCCAAATTCAGGGTTTTTTTTCAACATTTAATGCGTACTCAATACCCAATTGTACGAAAAGTAATGAAAAGTTTTTTTTTCCTCTAAATAATCATTAAATGATGTCTGAGAAGGAGGAAACTTGCTCCTTTAATTTTTTTTTCTTCAAGTTTTGGTCAATCGGGCAAGACAGACCGATGAACGGATCAATTTGGAACTTTGCATGGCTCTTGCGGACATATTGAGGTGAATGATCATCCATAAACATTTGTGTTTATCGCAATATTTGCAAAGTAGCGGTGGATTAAATAAAAACCAAGAAAACATCATTGTTTGTACTTTTTTTAAACGGAAGGCAAAAAAAATCACTATAATAATAATCAGAGCTTATAGAGTGTGTATTCACGTTTCCACAACTGCCGGTCGAATGCCCGCACAACCTGAGTTCCAAAAACAAATTGGAATTCTTGAGTTTCAAAAGAAAATTGAAGTGAATTGAATGGGCTCAATGACCTCGATATTGGTTAAATCCGAAAGAAATCTCCGAAACCCGTGCAGAACTTTAAAAACGGAAAAATTTGCAAAAATTTTTTTCTCGTTATATTTCTTCTGACTTCGCAATCAGTGATTCTCAACAAAAAAACATCATCAGAACTGAAAACTAGAAACTTCAAGCTTCAAAATCCTCTTTTTGTTCGACCATTTTTGATGAAGTTACAGCCTTTCGAAAAACACGAAAAAATGGTCAACTTTTCTTGCTCCCTTAATTTTTTGTGTTAGTGCATTATGTTGATAATTGTAGCTAATATTATGCCAAACGTTGTAACCTTTTTCAAAATTGTTTTTGTCTCTCTTCCTCTACCGTTTCTCTCGCCTCGCGCTGTCTCCTTCCCTCTACCCGTCGCTCTTGTCGCGCTCACTCTCTCGCACTCTCTCTCTCTCTCTCTC